>CM053622.1:72292956-72314715 GCA_028646595.1 Phalanger gymnotis | reverse complement strand
CTGGCCATGTTCCCAGCCAACTTACTTGACCCTTGAGTTTTTCAGCAGGGTATGACTGCTTGTAGAACGAAGAGTACTATGTTCCAAGCTTGGGGGGATGCGCTGTTGATTTCAGAGCTATTACAGCCAGCTCTGCCACACCAGCTCTCCTCCTTCCCCAAGAACCCCCAACCTGGACTGCACTTAGATCTTCTGCAGGCTCTTGGCTCCTGCTCTGATCATCCACTTAATTCCTCCCACCAGGTGGGCCTGGGGCCAGAAGCAACTGCAGCTGGAGTTCTGTAGCTGCCCCACCTCTGCTGCCCCCAGGGCGGTGGCTGAATCTAGAACTCCTTCCACTCCCCTCAGCTTTTCCCACTAACCTTCTCTGTTGTCTTTGGTGTTTGTGGGTTGAGAAGTCTGACAACTGCCACAGCTCACTGATTCAGGGCGCTAGGGCCCGCTCCTCCTGTCTCCTGGTCTGGTTGGTCCATGCTGCCCACGCTGGGCTCTGCTCTGCTCCTAGCTCTGTGGGCGAAAGACCTCGCCCAGCAACCATCCAGGCTGTCCTGGGCTGGAGCCCTGCTTCCCTCTGCTGTTTTGTGGGTTCTGTAGTTTTAAAATTGGTTCAGAGCCATTTTTATAGGTTTTTGGAGGGACTTGGCGGAGAGCTCATGCTAGTCCCTGCTTTCCAGCCGCCATCTTGGCTCTGCCCCTGTTCTGTTCACTTTGAAATTAAGTTAAAGTTCCTCAGTCTCTGATATTGGATCATTTCATCTTAGAGGTTAGAACTTTTTTCTTTGAGTCTTCAGTGGCTTTGACTCTTAACACCTGAAGAAAGCATTTGCCAGGCCATATCCCTTTGGGTGATGGGGGTGGAAGTGGCGGAGGTGTTTCCCAGGATGATGGCTGCAGGGCCGGGTTGGAGGCAGGGTTGTACTGCCTTCTCAGAGCTTTGGGGTTTACTTCTCCTTTGGTCACAGTTGGCATTGGTATTGATGAGGAAAATAAGCCTTTTCTCCGTAATGATTACTCCCTTCAGTGATGGCTGCAGGGCCAGTAATCTGGAGGTTACTTCTCTTCCCCAGGCTCTTGAGTTCAGAGACTTGGGCTGTCTCCTTTGGGGCCTGATGAAAGGAAGGCTTTGGTTAAGGAGGTGGCAGTGGTTTGACTTCCCTGGCACATGCTCCTCCTCTTTTTTCCTCAGGGTGCCTTTCTCTTCTTATTATCTAATAGACATTCTCTTGTTTGTGTTTTCCTTTCCAGGCTAGAATGGGTGGAAATCATCGAGCCTCGAACACGAGAGCGCATGTATGCCAATCTTATCACAGGCGAGTGTGTATGGGACCCACCTGCTGGCGTAAGAATTAAGCGTACCAATGAGAACCAGTGGTGGGAACTCTTTGACCCAAACACATCTCGTTTCTACTATTATAATGCCACCACTCAGAGAACTGTATGGCACCGGCCGCAAAACTGTGACATCATCCCTCTTGCCAAGCTTCAGACCTTGAAGCAGAATACAGAATCCCCGAGGGCCTCGACAGAGAATAGCCCTGGACGAAGTAGCAATGTCAGTCGAGAGGGCAGCACCAGCTCTTCCTTGGAACAAGAGCTAGAAGCTAGTGAAAAGGCTCAGGAGCAACAGGCCCGAGCCAATCGACAGTCAACTCAATTTACTGCAGTGAAAGAAGAGAATGAGAGGTAAGGTGGTAAGAACAGACATGAATCAAATATAGGCCAATGGAAGGTGGCAGTAGTCTGTCTTCTTCCCCATCTATGAGACCTTTCTAGGAGGGTCTTCTAGCTTTTGTGTTTGCAGAAATGAGACAGCCAGTGATGACTGTTCATAGAATGCCTCCAAGCCATTTTGCCCTTTGCTCCCATTTGATATAAGACACTTATGTTAAGGGAAGTGTCAGATTAAGTTTCTCCTGGGACACTTTTATGCTTGTTCTGTTTATTTGCTTATCTTTTTTTTAATTTTTATTTTTTATTTTGTTATTATCCCAACTACATGTAAAAAATTTAACATTCATTTTTATTTTTTATTTTATTATCCCAATTTCATGTAAAAAAATTTAACATTCATTTTAAAAAATTTTAAGTTCCAAATTTTTTTCCTCCCTGCTGCTTCACCTTCTTCATTTGAAGGTAAGCAATATGGTGTTGATTATACATGCAAAGTTATACAAAACATATATCCATATTACTTGCTCTTCATTCTTGATGCGATTTCCCTACCTGCAAGTATGTTTCCATGTAAACAATTTTAGGAGGAGGGAGAAGATGATTAACTGTTTTCAGTTATTTGAAGGACTTTCATAGATTAGACGGATGAAACTTGTTCTTCTTGGCTTCTGAGGAAGCAATAGGTTGAAAATGCAGAGAATCACATTTTATCTCAATGTGAAGAAAATGTTAAAGTTGTCCAAAAGTGGAATGGGTTTATTTTTTTGTGCCTTTCAACATCTCCATCCCACCTCCCTTAAAAAAAGACAACCTCCCTGTAAGAAATATATAAATATGTGTTAGATTAGATGTCTTCTGAAGTTCTTTCAAGCCTTGAGAGTCATCGAGACTGAGAAGCTGGGCATTGTTTTCATAGTGGCCAACATTCTGCTGTTTTCCCCAGAAACTTTTTGTCTCTTTGCTTGGCTTCTCGGCTGTAAACTGAGTATTGGTCATCATACAGTCATAGAGGTGTGTGTAATACACTTTGAAGATAAAAACTCTGTAAGATATTGTTAAATTAAATACTACAGGCCTCAGCTTGACTTTGTTTCTTAGAAGCCTTCAGAAGCTTACACTTTTAGAGTAAGAACTCCAGACTAACCTTTGTTGTGATTACTTTTTCTAGATTTCCATAGAAAGTTAAAGGAAGCTAGAGTTAAGTCTGAAGGGAGACTGTAGATATATAACTTGGGGACAGGGAGGTCCCAACAAAGAGCAAGAATCAGGGCCCTCTCTCCCCATACTCAAAGTGGGTACTGGCTTTATGTGGATCTACCGATGCATAACCTACCTACCAGCCTTATCTTCAGGCATGGCTTAAGTGTCTCCGATGCCCTAATAGTCCCTGAAAAGCTTGGAGACCAGAAGTGAAAGTATATCCAAGTAGCTGCTCCAGAAGTCACAGTGTTTCGGTCTGTGACCTGTTCTCATTCAGCAAAGGATATTTCCAGTACCTTGTCAAAGATCTTGGAAAGCCCAAGAAGCTCTGATGAAGCTAAACTCTCCATATGTGCAGCTGGCACCCACTTGCTGAGAGGATCAGTGACTGCTCATTGTGGGTTAAGTTACTCATGTGACTAGAGAAAAGCCAAAAGGCAACAGAAAACAAATGAGAGTCAGCATGAGGGAGCTAGCCCCTGTCAGCTGTCTCTTTCTCTCTCTCCTTAGATGGAAATTCTATCTGAGAAACCCTGCCTTTGCACACAGCTGGAGAGCTGTTGGTTTTATAGTTGACACTACTCTCTGAACTTTCAGCTGGCAGGCCACAATCTTTGTCTCTTCTATTGATGTAGCTAACCAACTCCTCCTAGTCATATCGTTGGCTGCATTCCTTTTAGTCTTATATCAGAAATATAATGTGACAAGTGGCCAGGGGCAGCTGTCCATTTCGATGTTTTGTTAGGGGGAAGGGAAGCAGTGTGGTGTATAGTGAAGGGAACAGTAGACTAGGAATCAAGAGACCTGGGATATGTGACCCTGAGTAAGTGATTAATTAAGTAGACCTGAAAGAACCTTAGATACCATCCAGTTAATTCTTTCCCCTATGTTTTACAGGAAACTGAGGCCCAAATTGGTGAGAGAAAGGAATTTTCCCCAGGTGACACCAATTTTTAGTGTAGGCTAGAAAACAAACTTAGGTTTCCTAATTCTCTGCCTAAGGGTGTTTCCATCTTAGTTTTATTATCTATAAAAAAAATGTTGCTTTAGTTTGATTCAATAAATATGTTGCGAGACGCCTATCCGCAAGACACTGTTCTAGGTGCTGTGTATATAAAGGAAAATGAAACCATTCATGCCCTCAAGGAGCTTACATTTTCTGGAGGGTTAGAGGGCTCCAACCTGTACATTAATAAATACTACGTATAAACTGATAGAAGATAATTTTTAAAATTATTGATATATTTTTTCTTTAACTGTAATTTCCATATAAGCCTTCTCTTCCCCCAAACCAGAGAGTATGCCCTTATAAAAGAATTAATAAGAAGAATGGGGGGAAGAGGGAGAGAGAACTCAGCAATACTAACACATTGACCAAGTTTAACAGTATATGCAGTGCTCCACAACCATATCACTCCTTTTGAAAGAAGGAAGGGAAGTTCATTTTCTCATTTCTTCTTTGGGGACTAGTTTATATATAAAGTAATTTCAAGAGGGAGAGAACTGAATAGTAATACAAAGATGATGGAGGTACGAATCATTCCCACCATTCTGAAAAGCAGTTTGGAAAGCTAAGAAAGTGACTACAATTCGCATACCTTTTGACCCAGGTATCCTATTCCAAGACATTTACCTCAAGGAGGCCAAAAGATATAAAGAAAGGCTCCTATATATACAAAAATACCTCAAACAGCACTTTGGCAGTAGCGAAGAACTAGAAAAAAATAGAGATTTTCATTGACTGATAGTAGTTAAATAAATATGGTACAGTGTATGGATACAATCAGAGGTGTGCTGGGAAATGTTTAACAGTTCTCTGAGAGAGAAGAAATAGTGCATGCATGACATACTTTTAAGTTTAATCTGCATTATTAACGTTTCTCCATCACTTTGTTCCATCTACACAATCGACAAAACAATAAATCAGTCCCTGATTTATAGCATTTACATGTTTCAGAATACTTATACTGAAAATGGAACAATCAACTTTTATGAGCTAATATGAGCCAGCTTAAGCACACCAATAATGGAATATTTTTATGCTGTAAGAAATGTTGAATATGAAGAATTCAGAATTCAAGAAGACTTAATTTAACTGTTGGCAAATAGAAGTAAGCAGAACCAGGAAACCAGTATAGCAAATGATTACAAGGTAGATGGGTATAACCCACTTAAGGTTATAACTACGTAAATAGAAACGCTAACAAAATAAATGAAAATGAATGCTGTGTAATTATAATTGTCAAGCTTGGTCCCGAAGAAGATTTTAGAAAATGCATATCCTTCACTTCTTTGAGGAGGTGGGTGACTATGGTTGCTGAATATTACATATACTGTCAGATTGAGTCAGTAAAGGAGGCTGAGAAGAAGTGGTCAGATGAGGAGAGTTAGAAGAGAGCAATGTCGCTAAACTCCAAAGAGGAAAGAGTAACCCAAGAGGAGAGACGGTAGGCAACTGTGTCAGTTGTGGCAGATCTATACCAGGCATTGGTAACCTTTTTTGTGTCATGAACTCATTCAGCAGTCTGGTGATGCCCATTGACTCCTCAACATAATGTTTTTAAATGAATAAAATAAAATACATAGGATTACAAAGGAAACCACTTATACTGAAATATAGTTATTAAAATATTTTTTAAAAACCAGTTCATCCCCAAGGAATCAACTAAAAAACTAGTTGAAAGAATGAACAACTTTAACAAAGTCAGAGGACATAAATAAACCGATGTAAATCATCAGCATTTATACATACTACCAACAAAATCAAGCAGGAAGAGAGAAATTCCATTCAGAATAACTGCAGACAATATAAAATACTTGGGAGTCTGCCTTCCAAGACCAATCCATGTACTGTATGAGCACAATTAGAAAACATTTTTTGCAGAAATAAAGATGTCTACACAATTGGAGAAATATTAGTTGCTCATGGGTAGGCCAAGCCAATATAATGAAAATGACAGTTCTCCCTTGCTTATTTTATTCAGTGCCATGCCAAAATTAGTTTAGGAAGGAACAAAAGGACTGCCTTGGTACGATGAGGACTTATATCATGAATTTGCAGTGTTCCTAGTCTTCACAGTTGGGAGACTTCTTCCAGCTGCATTCATCAACTAGTAACTGGGGGGAGGGGGTTTGAGGATTGAGTGAAAGATGGATTGTGAAGAGTAATCTGGCGTGAAGATTTGGCAAAAGTAGAGCAGCAATTAGAAGAGAAAGCAAGGGATTCGAGAGCAGAGGACAGTGGAGAACCAAGCTATTGGGTTGAAGTTGGAGAGGGAGGAAAGTGAAGTCAGAGCAGGGGTAATAGCTTGAGAAAATACTAAGTGGTGGAGCAATTAGAAGTCTCAGTGAGAGCAAAGAAAAGGGTATTGGAAGAGTGATCCATAGGGAGAGATAAATGACAGGAGGCTATGGTTAGGCAGGGAAATATCAGAGTTTCTAATTAGGATAACGGCATAGTCTAGTGCACGACCATTCCTATGTGTGACTCCATTGTGATGGAAGAAGTCATAGGATTTAAGGAAGTTGGAGAATTGGGAAGTTAGAGAGTCTGTGGAACTACATGGATATTTAAGTCCTCTAGCGTGAGGACAGAAATGGGAGAGTAGAGGAAGATGGTGAGCCATATGTTGAACTCCTTGAGAAAGAAAGGAGAATGACCTAGGCTTGATATTCTACAGCTCTCATGATTTTGATTAAGTAGACTTCAAAGGAAGAAAGATTACTGAGTGAAGGAGGGAGAGTCTGGAAGGGCAAAGGGGTGGAAGGAGTATTCTTAACTCATGCCCTCCACATCCCCAGGATAGATCAGCCCCAGGACTAATGTGATTGAGAGGGGGGAGGTAAAATATGGTATGGCCAGTAGTGGAGAGAATAGTTGGGGATTCAGTGTCATCAGAAAGGAGCCAGGACTCAATGATGCATAAGAGGCGGAAAGCTTGTGAGACAGTATAGGATTAAGGGGAATTTTTTTACTGTGAAACAGGAAATCCAAAGAGCACAATGGAAATGGTGGGAAAGGTTGAATCAGGACATTAGTAGGATAAAGTTGAGGGAGATGGAGATGAGAAAAGATGACAGATTGTATTCTATTAAGTGTTAAAGTGACTGGAAAAGAAGGTCAAACACAGAAATGTCCAATATATTCCAAATATTTACAGCTGTACTCTTTGTGCAGAGAACTAGAAGCAAAGTGGATACCTGTCAATTGAGGAATAGCTGAAAAAAGTAGATATATGTACGATGGAATGTTATTTTGCAGCAAGAAATTATGAATATATACAGAATTCAGAAAAACATGGGAAGATTTGTATGGAATGATGGAGAGCGAAGTGTGCAGAAATAAAAGAATAGTGTGCACAATGATTACAAGAATATAAATGAAAGGGTCTAAAAGGAAGTTGAATTGAAAAATCAGGGTTGATCCTAGAGAACACTTATGAAATATACTATCTCTCCTTGAGAAAGAGAGATGAAGAACGACTGTGGTACAATTCTTGCTGTCACCATGGATACACTACTCAGTGTGTCATCACTGTATTGGGTTTTTTATTTAGCTGATTTTCTTTGTTGCAAGGATGGGTTCAATCTGCTGGATAAGAGATATTCCCATAAGTGACTGTGCTATAATTACAATCATAAGTCAACCACATTATAAAACACAATACACATCCTTGTCTTTCCTTTCCTCCAATTCTTCCTAAGTTCTAGACTAGTCCCTTTTACAGAGACAAGAAAACCTGCTAAAATCTGGTTCAGTGGAAATGAGTTTCATAAGATCATAACATAGGATTTAGAAATTCAGCATTCAAACTGCTACCTCCACACTCTCTAGATTAGGGACCATGCTTTGATGGCCCAGTGCCTAGAGTTCTATACTTGGAAGTCAGTAAAACCTGTTCACATCTGGCCTTAGATGCTCAGTAGCTATGGGGCCACGATCAAGTGGCTTAACCTCTGACTGCCTTGTTTCCTTATTTCTAAAAACGTGCATAACAATAGCACCTGCCTCTCAGGATTGTTTAGAGGATAAAATCCTGCAGTACTTGTGAAGCACTTTATAAACCTTAAAGCACTTTAAGAAATGCTAGCTATTAGTAGTGGTAGTAGCAGTAGTAGTAATAATTATTATTAATAGTAATAAGAGAATACCATATTTTTCTTGGTTACCTGTATTACCATGTTAACTCCAAAGTCAGCCCTAGACATTTTTCCTATCTCTTTCCTATCTCTATCCTCTCTCTAGCACCTGCTAATGGTCAGGGTGGCTGTCATTTGAAGGGTGATGGGAAATTCTTATACCTACCCACCATTTCCCATTCGTGGGGGCAGAAGAAACCAATGTTAGAGGATAAGATATTTTTTCCTGATATTTCATTCCAAATTATTAAAACAGAAGCAGAGATGAGTTGCCTTTAAATTGAATTTAATCTCTTAAACTCAAAAGAAGTTTAGCATTTGAATTCCAGTGTCAGGGGATTACTTGCTAATACTTCCTAGTTCATTCCAGGAAAAAAAAAACCCAGCTAATCTTCTGAGACTAGAGGAGACTGATCAGCTTTTAGAACTTAAAGAGTTTCATTGTCTCTAGAGAAGGAACCTTATAAGCCAGTAAATTCAGTCTCTTCATTTTGCAAATAAGGAAACTGAGGTCTAAAAGGGAGGAAGTGACTGGTCTGCCCAAGATATTCAGGCAGAACCAGAAAAAAAACCAAGTGTTCTGACTATGAATCTAGTGATATTTGTACTATACTATGCTGCCTCTTATACTCATTACTTACTTTAGTGCCTAGCTGTGTGAGTATGAATAAGCAGTGTCCCTTGCTTTTAGAACAGGGATGGTACTTCTTAGCTGGTTTCAGGTTAGCATCATGGCCCCTGATTATGTGGAACATGTGACTGGCCAGACTTTAGCAATTGACAGACGTTTTCCTGGTATATCCATTGGGTTGGTTGCTCTGGATTCAGCCCTATCCTTCATATCTCAGATCCAAATTCTCTGCTTGGCTAATCCAGACAGTCATTGTCCTCTTTATCAGCTGTAGGTAATTGCCTTTGATTCATTTTCTTTAGGGCATTATTGGTGGGAGAAGAGCTCACTTATACCTGTTTTTTCCACACAATTAGATTGCAGCGGGACTATTCAAGATCACTTACTTGACTTCCCTCTTTTATCTCAGCCAGCCATTTGAAAAGGACTTTGCAGATAGATCTAGCTGGTCCTGTTTAGTTAAATCCTAAATCTTAAAAAGAGCTTTGCCCTGCTAATTATAAATATGCCACACACGTGGAAAAAGAGAAGATCACAGAAATCGTGTAGAGTTTGGATTTTGCATCCTAGTAAGGAACCAGCCATGACCATTCAATTTTCACTTAAAAACCTTCCCTCTGCATGAAAAGTGTCATTGGAATACTTCTTTCCCAGAGCCTCTCTGCTCTGACCTGAAGAGGTCATCTGAGGGGTTTTGAATTCCTATAGGAAGTATTCATTGAGTACTTGCTACATTTGTGTATATTGCTGACCTAGAGCTGGTTTGTATTAATTCGACTGTCTAATTTCCAATGATATGTTTTTTTTAGAAGTCAGGGTCTGGTTTGTATTAGTTTGACTACCTAATTTCCATTTGTGTGCTTTAAAAAAAAAAGAGTCCTTTCTTCCTGTGCCATTTAACTTTATGCTAGAAGCCAGAGTTTCTTTTGACTGCTAGTGGTTGGTGACCTCTCTAGAAATTATTTTCTAGACTATTTCCTGACATTTTAAGGGACTTCTCTTCAATATGTTGATGTGCCAAATAGCTTTTGTTTACCAGTTGAAGCTCAGAAACTCTGAGGATAGGCGTGCATACTGTTCTTTGTGTTCTCACAAAGAACAAAGGTGGCTGTGTTGAATGAGTTGCTTTGTGCTTATTGTCTCTGTTTTTAGCTTTAATCTTCAGAATAAATTAGAGAGAACCTAGGAATAAGAACAGCATTAACATATGGACTGAGTAAATGAAAGCAGACATCTTGTTTTCCACCTGTCATCCCAGAGAGAGCATCTTGGAATTGCACTGTGGACTCTGGGAGTCAGGGAAAGGGAATTGTAGCAAAGCAGGGGGGAATAAGAGACTTGACTGGTTTGGCATTATTGAACTTAGCACAGTGTCTAGAACATTAATAAATGTACATTCATTCCAAGCTTCTTCTGTTTAGTCTGTGGCTTCTGTTAGAGCTTCATGGAAGTATTGCCTCTGGAAGTATTGGCATCATAGCTACTTTTTATGGGCATGGACCCCTCAATTCTAGACAGCTTCTCACCTGCCAGGCACTTGTGAATACATATTTAATGCTCAACATCTGCTTTTTATTAAAAGCTTAGCTTGATCCTTTGAAGAACCACTAGTAAGCACATTCAAATAAGTACATTCATTCCCACCTTAGTTTTTATTCACATCAGAGAATATCATTCATTAGAATTAGAATAAAGCATCTTGCTATTCAGAAGACTAAATTTGACCCAAAGGATTTTAAATAATTCCTCATTAGTAATAAGGTATCATGGCCCTATCTTATATTAGAACTTTGTCATTTGAGGTATATCTTGGAAATGAAATGAATACTTTTGCTATAGTTTGCAAACAGCCTCATTATATTTATGCCATCTACTGTAAGAAACAGGATGGGAACTGGGTTTTTAACTGCTTTTCTGAAACAATTCTCTGTCTCTAGCTAGTATGAAAAAATTAGACATGGGCCTCAGTTTCCCATTTGTGAAGTAAGGTGGAGAAACCAAATTTATTTAAAGAACATTTTGTGTACATAACTTTCTGCCATATCCAGGTTTACTGTTACCTGTTTTGAGAAACACAGTTTTGGGGATCACTGGACTTCCTAGGCAGGACCAGAGTCCTGAGGAAGAACCCTGTGATAATCCCTAAGGAAGGCTGTGCAGACCACAAGACTCCCAGAGGAAGACCAAGTGGTAGACCTCCTTTATCTGTGGGGATCACAGGGCTTCCTAGGGTCAGACCCTAAGGAGGACCCAAGTGATAGCCCCTTAGAATGGTGGTAAGATCACAAGGCTCCTGAGACAGGGCCGGAAAACCCAAATGATGGCCCCTTAAGAAGGCTTTGCAGACCACAGAGTTCCCAAGTGGTAGCCCTCTTAACACCACAGTGGGGATCACAGGACTCCCCAAGGCAAGGTCAGGAAGTTAGCCTGAGATGTGCTTCCACAGCTCATTGCTTTTCTGGTAGCATAACCTTAGGAAGATCCATGTGATTTGCCCATTCTCACCCAAAGAACTCAGGACCAGAGTGGGCAGAAGAAGGCATTTATTACACTTCTTGAGAGAGCAGGTGCAACACTCACTAGGAACACTCACACCAGTACAGAAGTAGGAGTGAGGGTAACCATCATCTCTACTCCTGTTTGAGTTATGGTTAGTTTACATTCTTTACTTTTTACATAGTTTTCTTAGATTATACAGTTTATATAGGTAGGATAACAAGGATACAGAAGTAAAAGTGAAGATAATTAGTTCTTCCTTGTCTGAGTTAGGATTGATCTACATTCTTTATTTCCTCTACCTTCCCTCTTTAACATATGCAAATTATGCAAATCAGTAGACCTGGACCCTTGAGCAAGACCAGACCCTTGAACTGACATGATAAGCTTGAACTGGTTCAGTTTGGCCTCTCTAGTTTCCCTGAAACCAGGATGGCCATTGTCTTGACAAATAAGTATTAACTCAGGTATATGGATAGTTTCTGTGGCAGCAAAACCAGATACCATACTATCTTTTCTTACATCTATGCACAAAATGCAGGCCAGACAGCCTCATAGAAGGCAAAGAAAAGGAGAGTAGATTTAGAAGCAGCTGACTGGCGCAATGGATAGATCCCTAGACTTGGACCTTGGAACACCTGAGCTCAGATCTGGCCTCACACACTTACTAGCTTATGACCCTGGACAAGTCACTTAAGCTCTGCCTGAGTTTATTCATTTCTAAAATGAAGATAATAGCCTCTACCTTTCAGGGTTGTTGTGAGGATAAAATGAGATCACAATTGTAAAGCATTTAGCACAGTTCCTGGCACATATTAAGGAAAGAGTGGGGAAGAGGATAAGCATTTATATAGCCTACTATACAAATAAGTACTACAGTGCCTACAGTAGGCACTTCAGTGCTTGTTATCTGTCTGTCTAGAGCTAGATGGGATCTTGAAGCCAATAAACTAACAAACATATATTTCTTAAGCACTTAGTATGTGCCAGGCACTGTGTAAGCACTGAGGGTACAAAGAATAGCAGAAAACCATCCCCGTCCTTAATGGTGAGAAAGAAATAATGAGGTAAATTCACAGTATTAGAGTAGATGGAAGTTAATTTGAGAGGGCAAGGCACTTTTAGCAGGGTAGGGGATTGAGAAGGAATGTCTTCAGACCTGAGAGCCCAAGAAGTTAAGTGAATTCTCTGAGGTCATCCAGATAGAAAGTGTCATATACAGGATTTGAACTCAGGCCTTCTGACTTCAAAGCCAGTTCCCTTTCCACTGATTATCAGAGAGAAATGAAATTTTGCTTTAAAAAAAAAGGAAGGTCTTCAATGTAAAGATAAAAGAACTAAATAAGCAAAGGACTCATATTAAAGTGTTAGAGGGTGCAAGAAGATAGGGAACAAAGAGAAAAAGGGTCACTGAACACTCAGCAATAAGTAATAAACAAGATCTGTCCTCAAAAGGAAGGACTTGAACCTTCTGAGGGAGAAGTAACATGTGTCTTACAAAGGAGGGTGTGGTAGGTCTGAAAGTAGTGGGTGTCAGGGGAGAGATCATCCAGAAAAACTCATATGAAGAGATGCATGTCATTGGTTAGTGACAGGAGTACTGAAGCAGCAATTTGTCCATCAGACACGATCTACAGAGTAGCCGTCTATCTTTTCCAAGGCATATGTATTTCTAACATATGTCAGATTGGATGACCACTACCCACCTACTACTCTCCAGTACTTCTAGACTTCTCACAGTTTGCTTGGGGGCAGATGATACAGCCAAAAAGAAAGGCACAAACATGGCTAAGGATTATAAAGTCTGAGGAAAGAAAAGGAAGACCATGTGGGCACAGACCGTCATCACTGCTGTCTTTTGAAGACAAGGATTTCAGAAAAAAGAGTCAGATTTGAGAAGTAAATAGCTGGTTAAGAAGGTGGTGTCTGAACTGTGGCTTAAAATATAGAAATGGTGGGATTTTGGCCAGGGATGGAATTTATGTTAGAAGGTCTGGTAAAAATATGTTTGCTCCTGTCTTGCTTATCTTATTAAAAAGCTTTAAAATGAAAAGAACTGAGGGTAGGAAAAAAACTGCCAGTGTATAACTACAGTGTCATATCATTTGTTGTTATTTCGTCATTTCTGACACTTGGGTTTTTTTGGCAAAGATACCAAAGTGGTGTGCAGTTTCCTTCTCCAAGTCATTTTAGAGATAAGGAAACTGAGGCAAACAGGGTTAAGTGACTCGCCCAGTGTCCTATGCTACTAATTGTCTGGGACCAGATTTGAACTCAGAAAGATGAGGCTTCCTGACTCCAGGCCTGACACTCTATTCATTGTGCCACCTAGCTGCCAAATATGTAGATATCATAGGGAATAGTTTCTATGTAGGTAGAATAGCATTAAAAACCCCCAGAAATTTACAGGTGATAAAATCCAAGAAAGGGCCTACTTATAAAACCTGTGGCTTCAAGTATCTATACTAAACCAATGAAATGTGGGTAACAAGCAAGGTAAACTTGAGAGCCTAAGTAAGGAGGCAAATTTGATCTCATAAGTGTTCCTAACACCTGGTAGGGTAATAATTATAGTTGCTATTTGTATAACCTTTTAATGTTTAGAAAGTAAATTAGGTAAATAGTATCATCTGATCCTCACAGTAACCCTGGAGGTAAAATAGGATGTATAACTCTGAAAAGATATACTAAATTAAAGAAGTTAGAAGCAAGAGTAACATTGTACCATAAGATATACCTATGTGAGGAAATCCAGGAATTAGTCATGGTAATATGGGAAGCATGTGGGGGGAAAAATTGATGGAGGAAAATACAGAAGTTACATTTTCATTAGAGTACACTAAATATCACATGAGCAAAAAGATGAAATTGATGAATTTGGAAAACAGATTGCAAGCTTGGAATAGAGGCATGATAAGTAGCAATATGAGAAATCAGTTATCCGAATATCTTCCAGTGTTCTTTCTCTGCCAAAAGCAAGGAAACTAATAATTTCATTCTCAAAATTAGAAGAAGTAGCGAAGGAAGAGCTGTTATTCTCTATGTGATTCTCACCAATGAGGAATAGCTAGTGGTTAAAGTAGAAATTATGGGATTGTGGATTTAGAGTCAAGAAGTTGTTCAGTCGTTTTTCATTTGTGTCCAGCCCTTTGTTTACCCCATTTGGTATTTTCTTGGGAGAGAGACTGGAGTGGTTTGCCATTTCCTTCCCCAGCTTATTTTACAGATTAAGAACTGAGGGAAACAGGCTTAAGTGACTTGGCCAGGTCACACAGCTACTAAGTGTCTAAGGCCAATTTGAACTCAAGAAGATGAGGTTTCCTGACTCCAGGCCTGACACTCTATCCACTGTACCACCTAGCTGCCAGAGTCATGAAGATCTGAGTTCAGTCCTCCTCAGATACTTACCAGCTGTATGACTCTTACTTAACCTTTTTCAGCCTTAGTTTTCTTGTCTATGTAAAAATAACACTTACCTGACAGCGTTGTTAGGATGAAATGTGAAAACATGTGAAGTACATTGAAGTCTTTAAAACTATATGTAAATAGTAGCTATGTTTATTATGAAGCCTCTTAAATTTATATGAGTAAAATAAGTCAACAGTAAAAGTAAGTAAAATACTTAGAAAATGCCTACTGAGTATAAAAGATTATACTGAGTGCTGAGGACATTGCCCACAACTCCAAAACACTAGCCCAGAGGTTTCCAAAGTGGGCACTGGAATGATCAGGGGGGTGGCAGTAGCCTTAGGTGCAATTGGGGGGGGGGGGTGGAAGCATAACGAAAGAAGATAAGAAAATTTTGAAAAACCGTTTGTACGTTTCATCTGTTGTATAATAGAGTTAAAGTTGTAGTAATTACATTATTTTCCAAATAAACACACAAAATGCAAGTTATAACTGATTAGGGGTTAAGTCTGCTGACTAGTCTTACAAAGCAAGTGTTGGCAGGTGAGTTTATCCAGCATGCATCAGCAGGAATATGTGTGTGTAATGACTTGTTTACAATACCATACTATAAATGGTTGCATGATGCAATGTTACATCATCAAAATTTCAATGCAGGGAACCCCCCCCCCCAAATTTACAATAAATTATTAAATATGCATCATTTAGAAAAATACATTTTATATTTTTTTGAAATGATGCAAAAAAAAATTTAACTGTTAAAGGGTTAAAGAAAGCAGGTTTCCAGGGGGTTGCTGAGTAATTTTTTTTAAAGGGGGCAGTAGGCCAAATAAGTTTGGGAACCTCTGCACTAGCCCCTGTTCTTAAGGAAGGATGTAACATTTACACAAGTTAACACATTATTATTAAGGAGGAAGAGGTAATTAACATCTAGGGCATCAGAAAAGCTTCCTATAGGAGGCCTTTCAGGGCCATGTGGGAAGAGCCTTGAAGAAATCTAAGGATGAAATCATTTATCAGTTTCTGTTTGAGTAGGAGGACTAAAAAAGAGATACTCAAAAGGAAGAAAGGATCATAGAATTAGATCTGGAAGAAACCTTGAGAGTCACTAAATCTAACACCTTCATTTTCCACATTAGAAAACTGAGACAGAGGTTAACTAACTTCCTTGTTTGAGGTCATATTAAGTATAGCAAACATATTAAACATTGTAAACATTACAATTCACCTTTAACTAAGGTCTTCTACTTCCAAATCCAGTGTTGTTAAATATAAACACATAATTATAATATAGACACTATTTAAGTGCATTTGTAATGACCATATTTGTCTCTTGAAAAGAGTTGAGAAAATGCACTTCTCTCTCTTCTTTGGCAGAGGCGTAGGAAGAATCTACATTGTGGGTGGAATATTGCAAATACTGTCAGTCACAGATGGTGTGTTGATTAGTTTTGCTAAAATGATTGTTTTGCCTTTTTAAAACTTTTGTTTCAAAGGATGGCTCGGGGTAGAAGAGAGGGAAAAAATATATTCAAAATGATGGTGATCTAAGAACAATAGATATCTGTAGAAATCAGATAAAAATGAATAGCATTACCAGTACAGAATAATAATCATTCATGTTCATAAAATAGGACTTCTCTACAATGTGAGCTAATTTTCACAAGTATTATCTTAATTTTACAGTGGGAGAAACTATGGCTTTGCGAGATTAAGTGATTTAACTTAACTTCAAAGTGTTACGGTTTATGCTGGGACTCAAACCCAGCACCTCGAACTGCATTCTGTTAGTGTTGTTTTTCTGTTGCACCATATTGCTTCTACTGTGTTTTGGGGAGGAAATGTTTTTTATGAACTTTACTTTTATTTTTTGCAGATGTGCTAACCATAGTGGCTAGGTGCTGCAGTGGATAGAACATTGAATCTAGAATCAAGAAAACTTAAAGTTCACATCTGACCTCAGACACTTATGAAGTAATATTTGTAAAGCACCTGGCACAACTGGGAAGTTAAGCAGGGTGTGGGAGTCAGGCATTGAGGGATATTTCATCTTTCATAGGTGAATAATCTAAACCAAGGCACTAGCTTTGAAAAGTTAACATATAAATATTGAGACTCACATATGAGGAGTAGCCACCAGGACACCTTTCATCACTGGATGTCTATCTGTGGTTTATTTTGCCTGGAGAAATTATTGGACTTCTTCATTGTCTCAGGCAACCAACAAACATTTACTGAGGAACTCTTAGGTGAGAGGTGCTAGGTGCTAGAAATACAAATACAGAAAGTGAGACAACGATGGTAGGTTCAAGACACTTGACAACTGACTGAATCAGGAATGGTTTCTTGAAGGTGGTGACACTTGAGCTGAGCCTTCAAGAAGTCTTTGGCTTCTGAGAGGTGAATGTGAAAAGAGAGCAGTCTAGATATGGAGGACATCTTTTGCCAAGGCAGATAAATGGGAGATGGAATGTCGTTTACGTAGAACAGCAAAAAGGCCAGTTTGGCTGGGCCATAAAAGGAGTAATGTATGTAAATGCTTGTACCCTTATCAGAATTAGGGAAATTAGGAATGGTGGGTTTATGGGGAAAGATGAGTTCAGTTTTGGACATTGAGTTTTAGATGCCTCTAATTCTACCACACGGATGGAATTAGAAGTTCACAGATGGGATTGGAGTGCAGGAGAAGGACTAGGGCTAAATGTATAGATTTTAGATGTTCACCTCCATGTTCAAGAATTCTGAAATCCCCTTATCCAACTATAATATATTTATTCTCTACCTCTCCCTTTGCCTTTCCTTACCAAACTCTATTCTTTGTCCACACCATAACCTTCAGTCCCTTGACCCCTCAGTTCTCTCCTAGGCCATCTCTCCTTCACTAGCCACTCTCTCTTTTCCCCATCTCCTCTTGATCCCTTAGTGAACCAGTTCATCTCTACTCTTCTTTTGAGTCTCTTGTCCCCTTATATTGCCAATTGCACCCAGTCAAACCTCAGCCTTGGATGACTGCCACCACTATCTGCTGTCTGCTGCTAAATGAAGATGGAGAAAATCATACAACCATTCTAACCTAGGGTCTACTACACATTTGTTACACAACCTCAATGGGCTCTCACTTCTGCTAGGCAGTCCTACTATGCCTTCCTTATCAGTTCACCATCTTATTCTCTACTGCAACTCTTCCAAACCTTTTCATACTTCCAAAATTCTTCCGTGACTTCCCCTTTCCCCACCTTCTCAGCTGAAAACTTTGTCTCATATTGTACAGAAAAAAATTGAGGCTATTCACTGTGAACTCCTTCTTTTCCCCTCATCTTCATCTCATATTACTTAGGTGAATTCTACCACACTTTCTTCCTTTACCCCTGTCTCACATGATGAGATAGCCTTATTCTTTACCAAGGTAACCTCTCTACCTACTCAAGTGGTCCCATTCCTTCCCTTCTCCAACAGATTGTCATCCCTGCTCTATCACGTATTTTCAGTCTCTCCTTCTGTCTACTGGTTGCTGCCCTACTGTCTACAAACATACTCCCATGTCTCCTCCATACTCAAAAAACTCACTTGATCCTTCCATCTCTGCTAAGTAGGAGTAGCATTTTCCAGTCCCTCAGGAGTCATTCTGGACTTCTCACTATCTCTTTCCCCCCATGTCTAAGCTGTCAGTTTCAATTCTGAAACATTTCTGATATATGCTCCCCTCTCTCGTGAGACACTACACTTCATTTGGGCCACAAGCCTGCCTTCTTTTTCTCTCCCTCTCTCTCTTCCTCTTTTCCTTCCTTCCTTCCTTCCTTCCTTCCTTCCTTCCTTCCTTCCTTCCTTCCTTCCTTCCTTCCTTCTTTCCTTCTTTCCTCCCTCCCTCCCTACCTTTCCACATAGGGTATCACAGGGTACTCTGCCAAGATCTCTTGACACTTGTTTTTGTTTTTTCTCATAAAGACCAGCCTTAACCCCAAATCACTCTGACTCTCACAGATTGGCCAGCCTTAGGTCCCAGGCCAAGCCCTACGTGGTCATTGTTTGGGCCCTGATTGGCTCAGAATGGATGTAAATAACAGTTGTTTCTCTTTTGGCCAGAAACACCCTGAGGATCTTCTTTTCTTTTTCTTTTTTTAAAGAGTCCATTCTTTGCCTCATTTGTTATTAAGCCTCAATCACTGAATGGGTGCTGCCTCAGTCAAACTGAGACCTGTTAAAGAACTTAGCTTGAAAAAGCCAAGATCCCCTGGGCATCCTGGGCCATTTCCAGTTGTCCTGATCATATCTGGCCAATGGACCCAGAAGGCTCTGGAGGAGAAAATGAGGCTGGTGACTTTGCACTGCCCTCCCTCATTTAAATCCAATTCACTTGGATAACATGGCATCACCTCCCTGATGTCATGGTCCTCTTCCAGAATGAAGGACAAAGAACAGACTCGATAAACCACTCTCAGTTAGGCCCTCGTTACCTCATACCTCGATTACTGCGATAGCCCAGCGGGTCTGTCAGCCTCAAGTCTCTCTCTATTCCAGTCCCACCTGCATTAAGCCACCAAAGTGATTTTCCTAAAGTATAGGTCTGACCCCACCCCCACCCCCCATTGCTTCCAGGATCAAATATAAAATCCTCTTTGGTGTTCAAAGCACTCTCAGATCTTTCCAGTGTTCTACACCTTACTCCCTCTCATATACTCTTTGATCTTGTGACACTGGCCTCTTCATTGTTCCACTAGCTGGACACTCCCTCAGCTCCAGCCATTTTCTTTGGCTTGTCCCCCATGCCTAGAGTGCTCTCCTTCCTCATTTCTGCCTTTTCACTCCCTTGGCTTCCTTTAAGTCTCAGCTAAAATCCAGTCACCTTGAAATGTCAATCACCTTCTGCCTCTTGATACATTCTTCTCTCTAGGTTTTTATGACAATACTCGCCCCTGATCTTCTTCCTGTCTGGCCAGTGATTTTTAATCTCTTTTGCTGGATCTTCATCCAGTTTGTGCCCACTAAAACTCTGTTTTGAACACTCTTTTCTCTCTATCTTGTTTAACTTGGTGATTTCCTCAGTTTCCATGTATTCAATTATCATATCTATGCTAATGATTTTCGATTTGCTTATCCATCCCTAACCTTTCTTCTGACCTACACAGTTTCACATTTCCAAATACTTAAATGTCGGGGGCACCTAGGTGGCACAGTGAGTAGAGCACCGGCCCTGGAGTCAGGAGGACCTGAGTTCAAATCCGGTCTCAGACGCTTGACACATGTACTAGCTGTGTGACCTTGGGCAAGTCACTTAACCCCAATTGCCCTGCCAAAAAGCCAAAAAAAAATGTAACCGAACACTTAAATGTCCAAAGCTGAACTCATTATCTTTCCCTTGAGACCTCTCCTCTTATCTTCCTATTGCTGTCAAGGGCACCACCATCTTTCAGCCACCCAGACTTAAAACTTAGGTGTTATCCTTGACTTTTCATTCTCTTTCACCGCCCTCCCCCATCTGTTGCCAGACCCTGGCAATTCTACCTTCATGACATCTCTCACTCCCTTCTCTCCTCTGACACTGCCAGCCGGCCTTCATCCCTTCATGCCTGGGTGGTTGTAATAGCTTCTGGTTGGTCTCTCTGCCTCAAATTTCTGCCCACTACAATCTGTTCTTCTCATAGCTGTCAAATTGTTTTTTCCTGAAACACAAATTTGACCATGTCATCCTACTATTCAGTAAATTCCATTGGCTCTCTTGTTTCCAGCATCAAATATAAAATCCTATCTTGCTTTTAAAGCCTTTCTTATCCTAGCCCTGACCTACCTTTCCAGTCTACTTACCGCCATAGTCCATCTCCTGATTCTAGGCATTTTCACTGGCTTTCTCCCATGCTTATAATTCTTTTCTTCCTCATCTCTCTCCTTGCTTTCCTGGCTTCCTTCAAGTCTCAGTTAAAATGCAGTCTTCTTCAAGAAGCTTTTCTCCGAAGGGAGAGGTAGAATGGGGTAACTTATCTCACATAAAAGAGGCAAGAAAAAGCTTTTACAGTAGAGGGGAAGAGTGGGGAGGTAAGGCAGAGGGAGTGAACCTTACTCTCATCAGAATTGGCTCAAAGAGGGAATAACATACACACTCAGTTGGGTATAGAAATCTGTCTTAACCTACAAGAAAGTAGGAGGGGAAGGGGATAAGAGAAGGGGGGCGCGGGGGTTGATAGAAGGGAGAGCAGATTGGGGGTGGGGATAGTCAGAAGCAAAACACTTTAGAGGATGAATAGGATGAAAGGAGAGAGAGAGAATAGAATAAACAGGAAATAAGATGGAGGGAAATACAGTTAGCAGTAGTGACTGTGAAAAGAATTTTGAAGCAAGTTTTTCTTATAAAGGCCTCGTTTCTCAAACATATAGAGAACTGAGTCAGATTTATAAAAATAAGAACCATTCCCTAATTGATAAATGATCAAAAGATATGAACAGTTTTCAGATGGAGTAATCAAAGCATAGTCATATGAAAAAGTACTCTAACTCACTATTGACTGGAGAAATACAAATTAAAACAATTCTGAGGTCCTACCTCAGATTAGATTGGCTATTAGATTGGCTAATTGGACAGAAAAGGTAAATGACAAATGTTGGGGGGGGGATGTGGGGAAAAAGGAGACATTAATGCATTGTTGGTGGAGTTGTGAACTGATTCAACTATTCTGTAGGGTAGTTTGAAACTGCCCAAAGGACTATAAAACCATGCATACCCTTTGACTTAGCAATACCTCTACTAGGTCTGTTTCCCAAAAGAGATAAAAAACAAAAAGGTAAAGTACCTATATGTACAAAAATATTTATAGCAGCTCTTTTCTGGGGGCAAAGAATTGGAAATTAAGGGGATACCCATCAATTGGAGAATGGCTGAACAAATTATGGTATGTGATTATGATAGAATACTATTGTACTATAAGAAATAATAAGCAAGATGCTCTCAGAAAAACCTGGAAAGACTTAGATGAGTTGAGCAAAGTGAAATGTACTAGGTACAAAGTAACATCAATATTGTAAGGTGATCAGCTGTGAATGATTTAGCTGTTCTCTGCAATACAGTGGTCCAAGACAGCTCTGAAGGACTGTAGTAGGAAGGCCGAATTTATGATCTCAAATATAATCATGTATATGTTTGAATGGTCCGAAATCGCAAGGTATGAGAGATTCTCTAAGGAGAAAACAACAAGGAATTTATTTAGGCCCCACCGCAGCAAAAA
>CM053622.1:72263902-72292456 GCA_028646595.1 Phalanger gymnotis | reverse complement strand
GGGAAAGGAGGATGGGAGGGGAATGGGGTGACGGAGGGGAGGGCAGACTGGGGAACAGGACAACCAGAATGTACGCCATCTTGGAGTGGGGGGGGAGGAAATGGGGAGAAAATTTGTAATTCAAATTCCTGTGAAATTCAATGCTGAAAACCAAACATATTAAAAATAAATTTAAAAAAAAACAATTGCCCACAGACCCTGAGCACCTTTAGTACCCCTCTGCTACCTCAAAATGGGACAATAAAAGAATATACATATTTGTTACCACCACATGAAACTTTTACAAAAACTGACCATGTACTAAGGGCACAGAGATATTGCAAATAAATGTAAAAAGGCAGGAAGAGTTAATACATCCTTTACAGAACATAATTCAATTAAGAAAAATTATTGGTTCAGGGATAGCAAACAAAATATAGTGATCGAAATGGAGAACTAACAATGAAATCCTAAATACTGAGTGAGTCAAAGTACACATCTTAGAAACAGTTAATAATTACGTAAAAGAAAATGATAATGATGAAACAACATGTCAAAATGTTGGGGATACAGGTAAGGCAACCCACAGCGAGAGAATCATATCCTTACAAATATACAATAACTAAATAGAAGAAGAGAGGATTAATGAACGAACTATGCATTTTTTTAAATTATAAAGTGAAATAAACCTGAAATCAGCACAAAGGAGAAAATATTAAAAATTAGAGAAAAATTAGATAAATTGGAAACAAAAAATAGAAAAGATAAATAAAACTAAAACCTGGTTCTTTGAAAAGACTAAGAAAATTGATAAACTTCACATGATTAAAAGGAAGAAAGCAGAAAACCAATAAAATTGCAAATGAGCAAGGTAAAAATAGCAAAACAAAAAGAAATGTAAAATACCCAAAGTATAAGAAGACCTTATACAGATCTTAAGTAACCCAGTCTTAGGAAAGAAAATAGATTTAGCTATATGTATCTTGGATAAGAAGGAAAATGGTTGAATGGGAAAAACCTCTTTGTTTCAAATTTGTATAATAAGGGTTTGGTATCCAGGGTATACAAACAATTAGTAAATATACACACATGCATATTTGTGTGTGTATGAATATATTGATATATCACCAATATACTCCCTAATAGATGAGTGGTCAGAGGATTTCACAAACAGTTTTCACAGGAAGAATTGCCTTGTGCTCACAGTCATATGAAAGAATGCTCAAAATCATTAATAATAAGAGAAATGCAGATCAAAATAACTTGAAAGTTTCACCTTATACCCTGCAAATTTGCAAAGATGACCAAAAACTTGGTAATAATCAATGTTGGAGGGATTGTGGAAGGTTAGGCACACTAAGATATAGTTAGTGGGGCTGTGAAATGGTACAAACATTTTGGAAAGCAATTTGAAGTTAGGCTAATAAAGTGACTAAAATGACCATATTCTTTGAACAGGACACTTCATTACTGGACTTATATCCCAAGGAAGCAACCCATAAGAAGAAAGTCAACATAGATTCCAAAACATTTATAGCAGTATTTTTTATGATAGCTAAAAATTGGAAACAAAGAGATGCCTGTCATTTTGGGAATGGTTAAACAAGTTTTGGTACATGAATGTAATAGAATATTGCTGTGCTGTAAAAAATGATATATTTGGTGATTACAAAAAAGCGTGGAAAGATCTACATGAACTGATGCAAAGTAAAATTAAGCAGGGCCAAGAAAACAATGTACACATTGACTACAACAATGTAAATGGAAAGAACGGCACGTCAAAAAAATCAAAACTAAATAAAATTACAAAAATTAAGCAAGACTCAAATGAAAAATTCTGAGCAGACACCCCCTACCCACTCCCTTACAGAGGTGGGAGGTCCACAGGTGTCAAACATTGCACATATTTTCCAGACTTTTCCAGTGTATCAATCAGTTGTACTGATTTTTTTTTAACTCTAAAAAAGTACTGTTTGTTATATGGAACAGCTCTTGGGGAAGGGAAGGAATATTTTCTGTAAGAAACAGAAAATATTAACAGAAGCTTATTTTTAAAAAACGGTAGTAGAGAAACTGCTGTTAATAGCAGTAGAAATATTTCTTGATAGTTCAAAGATTTGGTCATTTTGTGTACCTTGGTTTTGGGGACCAGAGTTATAGGTTAGAAAGGAATGTGGAGCTTGTTGCAGCTGTGCTTGCTACCTGTGCCTTGGTATTATCAAGCTTTTGCCAAGTACTCCCTAGAGTCTTCAGAGGCGGATTATTATAGACTTGCCCTTTGGAGGTATTTGCCATATGTTTTTGAAGGGATAGAAATGGGAAGCTCTGTGAAATAGCTGTTCAGGCAGAAAGACTGATTTTCAAATAAATAATGTAGTCAGGAAAAGTAGTGGCTTTGTCCTGTAACCTTGATGTTGTCTTCTTTGTTGCTGCTTGGCAGAATTGAAGGGGAAAAGGTGGAGAGAGTGAGGGAGAAAAATCTCTAAACAGCACAGAGAGCAAAGAGACCTAGGATCTCTTCTTTGTTGAGCTCTGACCAGTGTTGCTTCTTGCTGCATTGTCTTACCTGCCTTTATGTCTGCCAGAGAATGTTAGTGAGAATAAGGCTGTCAGGTAACTTCCATCCAGTTTATGACAGATAAGGAATGATTTTACTATAATAAAATGACTCAGCTGATTTACCAATATGAACTT
Source organism: Phalanger gymnotis (assembly GCA_028646595.1). Taxonomy (NCBI): domain Eukaryota; kingdom Metazoa; phylum Chordata; class Mammalia; order Diprotodontia; family Phalangeridae; genus Phalanger; species Phalanger gymnotis. Next base: position 72,289,783 of record CM053622.1, on the reverse strand, counting down.
TGAAGAAGAATCTTTTAAAAACTTATTTACTTAAAATAGAAAGTAAAAAAAAACCATTGCAGCAAGTCTTAAGACAAATAAATAGACATTTTCCACATTTGTTGTATGGCAGAATCTTGAATAAACTCAACTCCTGGACTCATAACGGATTCTTCTGCCAAAGGTAAAGATCTCAGTTGCCCTCCAGCTCTAGTTAAATGAATATGCTCTATTCCTCTTAGCCTTAGCCACAGCCACATTGAACCTTTGTAATTAAAGTACTCCAGGTAGGCAAAGATGACCAAAAAAACCAAAAGGTGGAAATAGTTGATTTTGGAGGATTCGTGGAAAAAACAGGCCCATACTATCAGTCATTGTTGTTCAAATATGGGCTCCCTATCATGCACAGTCTTCTTTGGTGCCTGTTAGAGTTTTGATAGATTTCTAGCAGACCACTTAAATAGCTGCCACTGGTATTGCTTTTCTTTTTTTAAAAAAAGTGATTGATCTCTTTTATTTTTATATCCCCTTAATTTCTATACCTACCCTCTCCCACCATGGTCAGTCAGTCAGTAAGCATTTATGAAGTGCGTACTATATACCAGGTACTGTGCTAAGTGCTGATGATAGAAAAAAATGCCAAAAGATGGATGTTCTTTTTTTAAAGAAGAGGGAATTTTTTAAGAAATAAGGCAGTTAGGCAAAACTACCTGCATCTGACAGCATATGAAATGTCCTGTACCCATAGTCTCAGTAAAGAAGGAAAGGAAATATCTTTCCTCTTCTCTTCTGTGGGACCACGTTTGATAATTATAATTAAAATGTGATTATAATTAGAGAGTTCTTTCCATCTGTCGTTTGTTCAGTCATGTCCAACTCTTCATGACCCCATTTGGGAGTTTCTTACTAAAGATACTGGAATGGTTTGCCATTTCCTTCTCCAGCTCATTTTACAGATGAGGCAAGCAGAGTTAAGTGACTTGCACAGGGTCACACAACTAGTATGTGCCTGAGGCTCGATTTGAACTCAGAAAGATGAGCATTCGTGACTCACCCTATCCACTGTGCCATCTAGGTATCCTTCTTTCTATTTACAGTGTTAAAATTATTGTGTGTGCTGCTGTGCATATTGTCATGCTGTTATAAAACTGAATTGATCTATTTGGATTTCTTTCTTTTTGGTTTGGACTCAAATTTTTATAAGTGTGGGGAACCCCTGGCATAGAAATTCCCCTTCTGATGCAAATCCCCAAGTTGTCTGGGATCAGAGGGAGGTCTAGTGACTTGCCCTTGATCATATTATTTGTATATGTCAGGGAAGGAATGGGATTCTGATCTGCCTCCAAGTCTGACTTTGTATCCTCTCTACCATGCTGCATCCTTTGGGACTCATAGTAGGTATGAGAAAATAGGAACGTCAGGACAAGAAGGAATTGTTTAGATGTTTCTGAGAGTGCTTGGCAATATCCTGAAGGTATGCAGAATAGAACCTTTAACCTTGCGGCTCATCTATTAAGAATTATAGAATGTTAGTGTTGAGAGTGACCTTAGAGATTATCTAATTCAGCCTTTTCATTTTCCAAGAGAAGAAACTGACATCCTGAGAGAAGTGACTTGATCGTGCTAACTGCTAGTGAGTGCTAGCAAGTGGTGCTCCAACTTCAAACCCCAAGCACTTTTCCGTATTTCACATTTGTGTAGACTCTCCTTTTAGCAAAGGCTTTAGTTCTCAAAGATCTGTAGAAAAAGGGAAGGAGTCCTCTCTGTCTGGGAAACAGTCAGGACTTAAATGAAAGATCTTATGCATTGTACCCCAGCTTCTGCATTACTGCAATTTCATGGAGAGAAGCATTTATCAAGGGAAGCTAGATTCTCTTTGACTCTGGTCATAACTTCTGTCTCTAGCATGTGCTCTTCCAGAGAAACGTCCTCTGAGAAGTCAGAAGGTCATGAGGCTCAGCAGTTCAAGTCAGCAAACGTTGCTTATGTGCAAGGCACTGAATGCCAAAGTGCAGGAGGTACAAAGACAAAAAGGAAATAGTTCCTGTCCTAAACAAGTTTATGTTCCTCAGGGCGTGCAAGGGGGCTTCATATACACAATTAAATAAAATGTATTTATAATTATATAATAAATAATGTGTCATAAAGACTCCCCTATGAAGTAGTGAATATAAATACTATGATCCTTATTTAGCAGAAGAGAGAACAGAAAGCCAAAAAGGTGAGTGACTTGCCACTAATCACAGTAAGTGCTTCAGGCCAGAGGTCAGGTTCAGGTGTCCTGACTTTTCGCTATACTACCCTGCTCCTGAGAAGCAACAAGTACATCCAGAGGCGGAGTAGGGACTTCCTCTTCAGATTGAGGCACCAAACCTTATAGAGAATATTCCTATCTGTACAATGAGATTGCTGTCATGAGGAATTTGTGCCCAAATTATCCTTACATGCCAACAGCCTCTCCCAAATTCTGTTTTTCATGACTCCTGGGAAGAGGCAGGGAGAGGCTGTGAATTGGATGGGACCATTTGTTACCATTTGTTGGCACAGTAGGATGCTTCCTGTGCTGCTGTAGTGATGATCATGACACATAGGCATGATTGAGGATTAATGCAGTGTGTCTGGCTTGCTGTTTACTGCATGCCAAACACATGGCAGATGCTTTTTCAACCCTTCCCTTGCCCATGCAGGACCCTGGAGCGAAAGCTCATTATATATGCTTCTGGATCTCAGGCAGCATTGCATTGCATGGCAGAATGCAGCCCTGTGAGAGGGAACAGCTTTAATTAAGTCTGGAACTATTTAATTGGGGTCCTTCATGGAGGTGAATTGTGAACTACCACGACGTGGCCTAGAATTGCAGTATTTTTAAGCCAGCTGAATGTGACATGGCCAGCTGAATGTGACATGGTCTGGGTCTCTCTTTAGATTCATCATTTTTTATAACACTCCACAGAGGCAGCATTAGAAAGAGTATAGTGGTCATGTGACATGACATCAAGTCATAGCTCTGTTGCTAATTAGCTGTGTGACCTTGGGTAAGTCACTTAATTTCTTCTATCCTCTGTTTCCTTAACTGTAAAACAAGAAGGTTGGACTAAATTATCTTTAAGGTCCCTTTCAGCTCTAACAGTCTAACAGAACTTTGATGCAGTAGAAAGAGTTTTGTATTTGTTGTAAGAGAATTTAGGTTCAAATCTTGGCTTTGCGTATTTGCTACCTGTGTTGAACTTGAGCAAGCCAATTAATCTATTTAGAGGTTAATTTGCTCATCTGTGTAATTAAGTGGCAGGCTAAAGTTTTTAAAACAGGGAATGGCATGCTCAGACCTTTGTTTTAGGAACATCATTTTAATAGCAGTGTGGAAGGTTGGATAGGGAGGGAGGAATTTATGTGGCTAAGCAAGTTTGCCTCCTCCTGACAAGTCTGTCTCTGTTAACTATGCTTAGCCAGGATGAGTGAGAGGGTTCTTAGCCTAGAGAGTTCCAAGGAGAATCCTTCTAGTCATAAGGTTCTCCTTAAGGACCTAGCCATTAGATCTCTTGGCTAGAAATTCCTTGGGCCTATATGTCCTGGAGTAGGTATGAGTATATAACTATACTGTGCTGAGATTGGCAGAGGAAATTCCCTCCACCAGATGAAGTAGCTGACATGACAAATGCTGCCTAAACCTTTTGTGTATTTCCACAGCTCTAGTTAATGCACATTGCAGCTGTGCCCATTTGTCTTCTTGGCATGGTATGTGGTCAGCACTTATTTTTCTCTTTTCCTTCAAAGCACTTCTGCCTGAGGAAAATAAGATAATAATTGCTTTGGCCTCCCTGCTTTCTCCTTAGAACTTTCTGTATTACTATGAGTTAGCGTCCTGTACTTTCTAATGGACAATGCTTTCCTATGAATTTTTTTACCGATTGGAGCATGAAAGCAAAAACTCAGATATTGAGGATATGGCTGATGCTATCTATATCAATTTAAACAACAGAAATAGAGTTTCCCCAAATCTTTGAAACTTAGATCTGAAAAGGACCTTAGAGATCATTTCATCCAGCCCCTTTATTTTGCTGAGGCCAAGTAGGAACTTCGAGGTTCTGATGTTTAGGCCTTCAAGCCACCTTCCCCTGCTGTGTTTTTGCAGATTGAATAAAGTGTCTGTGAGACTGTGTACAAGTCCTTGCTGGGTCTCAGTTTCCTCATCTATGAATTTGACTTTTTGTACTGATAGTTTAATGATATTAAAGTATCTATAAATTTGCCATTGATTTTGCAAGAAGCTTTTATATTGATACTGGCAAGTTGTTGTTAGCTCACCCTCCCTGATCCCAACATACACACACACACACACACACACACACACACACACACACACAGACACACAAAACACACCCCACCTATCAAACCTTAAGGGCTGAAACTGTATCAGACCTATCTTTATGTCCCCTGTGACCAGCACATAGCAAGCCTTTAATAAATATTTGTTGGATTGAATTAATTAGCAGAATATTTAACCTTTTCTCCTTGGTGACTGGGGTATCTATGAAATGCTCAAGCACAGAATGCCTTCTAACAGTTGAGAATTGTGACAAATAATCATTTAGTTTAATGGTTCAGATGCTACTCTTTCTAAAGTTAAATTTAAGTAAATTAAAACCTATTTTGTTTTAAGACTATGTGTAGGGGAAACTAGGTGATGCAGTAAACAGAGCACCCGCCCTGGAGTCAGGAGGACCTGAGTTGAAATGTGGCCCCAGACACTTGACACTAACTAGCTTTGTGACCTTGGGCAAGTCACTTAACCCCAATTGCCTTGCCTACCCCCCTCAAAAAAAACTAAACTAAACACGAATATGTATATAGGTACAACACTCACCTACAAACATATACTTCCTCCACCAAAATTACATTGCATTTACATATATGTGTGTAGATATAGATATATGTGTATATATGTATGTGTACATACACACAGAGTATGTACTAGAAATGTTAACAATAAAATCCTATGAATCCAAAATTCTCTTATTCTCAAATGAGAAATATAAGAAAACATCCCAAAAAGGAGAGCTTGCCCTCAAGCAGCAGAACTGTTACAAATTTCACAGCCCAAACTGGATGCATTCTCACTGAAACTCAATAGGTGAATACTTTTAAGGGATTACTCTATCCTCAGTTCCCATTCAGCTCTCTCCTGGGCCTTGTCATCTTCAGTTATTCCCTTCTAAAGGAGAAGAGAACTACTGGATTATCAATCAATCATTAAACATTTTAAAATAACCTATTATGTGTCAGGCATATGTTAGGCATTTAGAACATGATTTAAAAAATAAAACAAGCCATTTTTCCAAGCACTATATGGAGCCAAGTACATATTTAACAACAACAACACCAGTTAAGATTTACATAATACTTTGTGCTAGGTACTGTGTTAAGTACTTTACAACTTTACAATTGTTATTTCATTTGAGCCTTATGACAATCCTGGGAGGTTGGTCTTATTATCCCCATTTTACAGACAAGGAAATTGAGGCAAACAAGGGTTAAGTGATTTGCCCAGGAGTTGCATAGCTAGTAATTGTCTGAGGCTGGATTGGAACTCAGGTCTTCCTGACTGCAAACATTGTGCTCTACCCATTGCATTACCTAGCTGCCTCTTTATCTATGTCGAGAATAAATATAAATATATACCACGTAGTTAAATACAAGGTAGTTTTAGAGGGTCCCTAGCATTTGGGGGTTTAGGAAGGGCTTCATGTTAGAAGGAAGAGTCCTAGCACTAGCAGTTAGGGGAATGAGGAAGGGCTTCATTTGGGGCTTCCATTGTTATTCTATATATCTATCCTAATTGAATATAGCAGTCTATCCTAATTGAATATAATCATGCTCCCTTGAGGTAGTCTTTCAGTGCCTGATTGTGGCACAAGGACATTCCTGGGATCCTGAAGGTCATTCTAGCAGAGCAGAAGTCTTTGAAACTTGTTAAGGGGAGGGAAATGAGGTCCAAGAACCCCCAAACTGGAGTTCCAGATGGGGTTGTTGAAAGGGAGTACCCCTCAAAGACCTGAGTACCGGAAAGGGTCTGGGCTGTCTGGAATAAATTCACGATCTCAAAATTTCTTATAAGTCAAGGTGGCAAAGATTTATTACACTTTACAGTGGACAAGAGTTCTTAGGGAACCCGCAACTTTCCAGGGCTACAGGGAAAGTTTAAATACGAGATTTGGGGGTGAAACCTGTCAAGTAGGTGTTTTGGGGTAGGATTAGGGAGTGGTTAAGGGGTGGTCAGTTCTTAAAGGAACATGCATTTTTTGTATGTACTGCACAGGTGTCTTACCCAGAGTTCGCTGGGAAATAGCCCAAGGAGGGGCTACCTGGTGATGTGGTTTTGACTGTGAAACGTCACTAAGTCAACCAAAGGTCAGGGCTGGACGGAGATATCCAGGTTGCTTCCATCAAATGTCTTGTTAGACAAGATGAATGCAAGGGAGTATACATTTGACCATGTCTAGGATACATATCAGGAAGGTCAGTAAGTAGTAAATATTGTTATGTCCCAGTGCACAGCCAATTAGCACATACACAAGGAATCTAAACTAATAAATTCTGTATCTGCAGCTGGCCGCAGTATCAGGAGGAGAGAGAAGTGTTTGGCTAAGGCATGCTGCCCTTGAACTGGAGAGGGACTGCTAGGGCCAGTGCTTTGAAGCTAGGAAGAGATGTGATTTTAGAACTGGGGTCCAGGCACAGACACCCAAGCAGAGGTTAAAGAGAAATGTGATGTTAGAATTAGGGTCCAAGCACAGGCACCCCATCAGTTTCAAATATGGAAGCCTGGACAAACTATATTTTTAATCCAAGGACTGGTCATATTATGTGTAGAATACAAGTCACCAATTGATGAATTTATTTCACCATTAGCAAATCATAAAAACCATATATGAAGGCAAAGAAGACTAGAACTCAAGTCAACAAGTATTTGTTAGGTGCCTACTATGTGTCAGGCAGGAAAAAAGAAAGGCAAAAGACAGTCCTTGTTCTCAAACAGCTTACATTATAATGGGGAGGGGTAAGGAAACAGGCAAGTAGTAAACAGATAATGTATCAACAAGCTATATCTAATATTTATCTATCTCTATTTTTTATCTATCTCTATCTATCCATCTATATATATGTATATATATATAAAATAAACTGAAGATAATCAACAAAGGAAAGGTATTAGCAAGTGAGAGACTGAGTGAGACAGACTTCTTCTAGAAGGTAGAAGCTGGGATTTTAGCAGGGGCTTGAAAGAAGCCAGAGAAACCAGGAGGTGGAGATGATGGGGAAGAACATTTGAGGCATGGGGGCAGTGAGTGAAAATATCTGGAGTTGAAAAATAGAGTGTCATGTTCAAGAAACAGCAAAGAGGTCAATGTCCACATCACAGAGTATGTGAAGGGGAGTAAGGGAAAAAAACTGGAGGAAGGAAGGAAAGAGTCAGGTTCTGAATGGCTTTAAAGGCTAAATTTTATATTTGATCTTAGGAGGTGATAGGAGTTTTTGAATGAGGGAATACCATGGTCAGAACTGCGCTTTAAGAACATTTTGGCAGCTGAGTGGAATATGGACTAGAGTGGGGAGAGATTTGAGGCAGACAGGCCTACCCCCAGGTTATTGCAATCAGTGATAAGGTCTTGCATCAGAGTGGTAGCAGTGTCAGAGGAGAGGAAGGGGCATACAAGACAAATGTGATGAAGGTAGAATTGATAAGACTTAGCATCAGATTGGCTCTATGGGGTGGGAGAAAGGAGTCAAAGGTAACATGTAGGTTGCAAACCTGGTGACTGAAAAGATGGCGGTGCCTTTGACAGTAACAGAAAAGTTAGGAAGAAAGGAAGGCCTAGAGGGGAAAGATAATTAATTCCATTTTAGACATGTTGACTTTTAAGATAGACTTTTGAGTTTAGAAGTAAAAAGGCAGAGGGGAGTGGCTCGCTGATGAAATCATGGAGACTTGAAGTTGGAGATTGTGAAGGACACACCAACTTGAAATAATCTATCAATGATGTTTGCTGCAAGGGACAGCTAGGTGATGCAGTAGATCAAGTGCCGGACCTGGAGTCAGACTAATCTTCCTGAGTTCAAATCTGGCCTCAGACATTTACTAGCTGTGACCCTGGGCAAGTCACTTAACCCTGTTTGCCTCAGTTTACTCATTGTAAAATGAGCTAGAGAAGGAAATGGCAAACCACTCCAGTATCTTTGCCAAGAAAACCCTAAATGAGGTTATGAAGAGTTAGATATGAGTGAGAATGACTGAAAGACTTTTGCTTTGCCCACCATTTGAGAGCCTTAAGAATCTACCAGCTAACAGTGGCTGCAGACACTCAAGCATGAAATTTATCCTGACACTTTTATTTTCTCACCAAGCCACATCACAGACTTTGCATACTTAGACTTAGAGCCCAAAGGATTTGTACTTTGCTTTAGGGGTATAATTGTAACACAAAACGTGAGTTTTAAAGACAAACAATGAAAATATGCAACAAATGCACAGGGGGAGCTCTTTTACAAGACTGGTGAAGCACTTAGTATGATACCAGCGACTCCACAAACCTGCATGCATCGTGCCTCTCATTTTTTTCTCTACTAGGCATAGCTGTGAATGTGCATAGTTGCCAATGTGGAAGTGAAAATGAGATTACTAATAAATCATGAGAGTGCTTGAAATCAAAAAAGTTAAACATATGAATGTTGAGGATTGACTGTATGTTCAAAAAGCTATTAAACTGAGTATACTCTTTGACTTAGTGATAATGCTACTAGGTCTATACCCCAAAGAAACAAAAGAAAGTTGAAGAAGACCCATATTTACAAAAATAACTATTGCAGCTTTCTTTGCAGTGACAAAAAATAAAAAATGAAAACTGAGGTGGCAATGGCAGGGGCATCCATAGGGGAATGACTGAGCAAGTTATGGTGTATGAATGTGATGAAATACTATGGTGTTGTAAGAAAATATAAATGAGTCGGTTTCATAGAAACCTGGGAAGATTTGTATGAAGCAAGCAGAACCAGAGGAACAATTGAGTAGTAACAATAATACTTTAAAAACAAGCAACTCTGAAAGACTTGGGTGCCCTGATCAATACAGTGACTAACTACAATTTGAAAGGACTCATGAATAAAAATAATACCTTTTTCTAGTCTAGATAGAGAGGTGATAGACTCAGAGTTCAAAGTGAGGTGATTTTTTTTGGCCATGGTCAATGCAGGAATTTGTTTTGTATGACTATACATGTTTGTAACATCTTTTGCTTTCTTAGTGGGGAATGGAGTAGAGCGGAAAGTGAGGGAGAGAATGTGGACTTTAAAATACATATGAAAAAAACTAGAGTTTATTATCCAGCCTTGTGAATCCATTCAAGTTTCAAAATATAAGTTCCTAATTGACTCCCCTGTTGTCCTCCCCCAAAAAACAGTAGAGGAGGAAAAAGAAATCTATCTCTATAAGAATATCTCTAGCAGTGCTATATGCAAGAACAAATAACTGGGGAAAAACCCAATATTTCTGTCAATTAGGAGAGTCACCAAACAAATTATGGTATGTAAGTGTAAAGGAATACTACTGCGTTGTAAGAAATCAATTTGAAAATTCAAAGAAGTATGAGAAGACTTCTATGACTTGATACTGAATAAAAAAAATTTTTAAAACCCTAACAAACCAGTGTTTGTAGTGACTATCATGGACAGACATTAGGGTATAGTAAAGGCTTCATTTAGAATATGATTGTTGAGCTTGCTAAATATTTTTATTTAGTATTTTATTTTTCCCATTTACATGGAAATAAAATACTTAATGTTTTTAAAATTTTAAGTTCCAAATTATTCCCTTTCCTACCTCTCCACCCCGCCTCATTGAGAAGCCAAGCAATTCAATATAGGTTACACAATATGCAGTCATGCAGAATGTTTCTATATTAATCATGTTGTGAAAGAAAGCATAGACCAATAAAAAAAAACCTCAAGAAAAATAAAGTAAAAAAGTATGCTTCACTCTGTAGTCACACACCATCAGTTCTTTGTCTGGGGATGGATAGCATTTTTCATCATAAGTCCTTCAGAGCTGTCTTGGATCATTGTATTGCAGAGAACAGCTAAGTCATTCACAGCTGATCATCTTACAGTATTGCTGTTACTTTGTACATAGTGCATTTTACTTTGCATCAGCTCATGTAAGTCTCTCCAGGTTTTTCTGAGTGCATCTTGCTTATTATTTCTTTAGCACAATAGGATTCCATGATGATCACATACCATAATTTGTTCAGCCATTCCCCAGTTGATGGGCATCCCCTCAATTTACAATTCTTTGCCACTAGAAAAGAGTTGCTATAAATATTTTTGTACATACAGGTCTTTTTTTTTTAAATCTCTTTTGTGATGCAGACCTGGTAGTGTTATTGCTAGGTTAAAGGGTATGCATGGTTTTGTAGCCCTTTGGACATAGTTCCAAATTGCTCTACAGAACGGTTGAATCAGTTCACAACTTCACAAACAGTGCATTAATGTCTCATTTTTCCCACATCCCCTCCACCATTTGTCATTTTCCTTTTCTGTTAGCCAATCCTAATAGGTATGAGGTAGTACCTCAGAATTGTTTTAATTTGCATTTGGCCAATGAATGAGTTAGAACATTTTTTATGTGATTATAGGTAACTTTTATTACTTCATCTAAAAACTGTTCATATCTTTTGATCGTTTATCAATTGGAGAATGGCTCTTTTATAAATTTAACTCAGTTTTCTATATGTTTTAGAAATGAGGCCTTTATCAGAGAAACTTGCTCCAAAATTTTTTTCACAGTGCCAACTGTATTTCCCTCCTTCCTATTTCCCCCTTGTTTTATTCTCTGTCTCTTTTCACCCTGTTCATCCTCTAAAGTGTTTTGCTTCTGACTACCTGCTCCTCCTCCAATCTGCCCTCCTTTCTATCACCCTCTCCCTTTCTCTTATCCCCTTCCCCTCTTATTTTCCTGTAGGGTGAGATAGATTTCTATACCCAATGGAATGTGTATGTTATTCCCTCTTTGAGCCAGTTCTTATGAGAGTAAGGTTCACTCACTGTGCCTTACCTCCCCACTCTTCCCCTCAAAAAGCTTTTTCTTGCCTCTTTTATGTGAGATAATTTACCCCATTCTACCTTTCCCTTTTTCTTTTTCCCTCAATACATTTCTCTTTCACCCCTTAATTTGACTTTTTTTTTAGAACTGCCCTATTTTAACAAAAACCCATGCCTCTACTTGCATGAGAGTGGAAAGTTTGGTGAAACTAGATCGCTTGCGTCTAAGGGTGGCTTTCTTCTTCCTGCCCTGAAGAGCAGCCCATCGGGGCTGTAGGGGCTGACTCCTCTAGTGATCCTGGGCAAATCAGTCTCACTGAATCTGTTTCCTCACCTTAAAATGGAAATAATAATAATTATGGTTCTGAACCACCTGGGTTCTTGTGAGAATCAAATTGGATGATATTTGTAAAATGCATTTTAAATTTTATATCTATATCAGACCTGGTGGTGTCCTTTCACAAAAGTATGCTATCTCTCCCTTATTGCCTGTAACTTATGCCTCTGTCCCCTGGGTGTTTCAGATAGCCTGAAACCTTCCCTTGTAGATTGAAACATGCCATAGTAAAGACCTGTTATTGTATGTATTTATTTATGCATGGCTGTTTCCTTTATGAAACTTCCTCTAAGTTCCATGACAACTGAGACTGGAATAGTTACTTGGTATAGGTATTATTACCCCATTTTAGAAATGAGGAAACTGGCAGAGAGATTTAGTGATTTTATTCAAAATCACATGGCTAATAAGTGGCAGAGGCAGTTTTCAACCCATTTCTTTTTGCTTCAGGTTCAGTGCTTTGTCCTATACGTTTATCCATCCACTCTTGAGTTTCTGCTCTCAAAATTGGGGGGGGCGGAGTGGAATAAAACAAGCGCATACCTACAATTCAATAAGGCAGTACTTCCTAAAGCTTCCTAGTTAGAGTTGTCTCAGGAAGTGATGGTTTTCTCTCAACTACAAGTCAAGTAGAGATTGAATGATCACTTTCCTAGAATGTTGTAGAGGGAATTCTTGTCCAGGTATGGGTTGAATTAGATGGCCACTGCTGTCCCTTCTAACTTGGAGTCTCAGTGAGCAGTGTGTTGGAGCTGCCAACACATACACTTATGTGTATATGTGTGTATAATCAAAGAAATGTGAATGTCAAAGATACTATGATTTGTCATGTTGAAATGGCTTTTGCTCAATTTGATATGCAGTTTTCTTCTTGCTCTGTTTCAGTTGTTCCCCATCAGGAGTATTCCTTGAGAAGGACTATGAGATTTATCGTGATTACAATGCAGAAGGCCAGCTTCTTCATTACAGGTAGTGAATATTTACTTCCATGTTTTTGGTGACTGTCCTTTACTAGGAAAGAAAGAGGAGTTCTTTTCAATGTATTTTGAGATGCCGTGGGGGAATGGGGGAGAGGGCAAAGGGATGGAGAGGGGAGATGGGGGGGGGTGATGGGCGGAGACTCCTGAGTCCTGAAACATCCAAGATTAACAAAGTTGTCCATCTTACACCAAGTAACTGCTCGACTCATATTAAGGAATCTTTTTTGAAGATGTTTGTCTTTCTGTTAGCAAACTGTTTAGCAGCTTTCTTTTTTATCAAGCTGTCTAAGATTTAGCCTAAATCTGTTAATCTCATGGTTAGACCAGTTTTTTTCCCTTCTTTATCTGGTACCTAATCTTATACATAGCCAACCACATCCTATTGATGTTTCTTTCTTCCCTGTTTTTTTTTTAGTACATTCACTTTTTAACCTCAGATGAGTTCCTTTGGTCCCTTCTTTTGCTTGCCTCTTATCCTTATCTCTGCCATTTATCTAATCTCTCTCTTTGTGCTGTCTTCACAGCCTTCTCCCTGCAGTTCTTATCTGTCCCATTTAACTTAGTCCTACCTCTCTTAGAAAGGATAGAATTTTCTGCCTTCTTTTAGTCATACATACGTACATACAATACACACATACTTAGAGTGGGAAGGCAAAGTACTTGGCACAACATCGGCACAGAGAAGATGCTATGTAAATGTTAGCTGTTTTTACCTACCAGTATTATTATTATTTCTTATTCCTTCGGTACTGTTTTGTCTGCGCCTCTCTAATGTACCTGATTTGCAACTGTGTATTTTTGTTAACTGTGTATTTGTTATATCTTATTTACTAGATTATAAACACCCATTAGTGCAATGACTGTGTCTTAACTAAACTTTAAATATTTCCCAGCACCCAAGGCACTTAAGAATGTTTGCTGAATTGAGTTGAATTCTTTTTTCCCTACCGCCTTCCCCACATTAAATATTTTGCCTGGCATACTCTCTCCATCTTATTTCTTTAATTCCTGCTCCTAAAGGTTTCTCCATCATTTCCATTGTCTGTAACATACTCCTTGTTCCTTTCCCCAGATATCTCTTTTTTATCTCCTTTATTCTCTTCTTTATCTTTAACCTCCAACTTCTACATATTCTACCCACATCATTTGGTTATCTTATCCTCACTATGGTCTTCTCAGTTCCCCTTTCACTTCTTTGCCACTTCTTCCATAACATTTCTGTTCCCTCTTTTCTGTATACCAGAGACAAGTGAAGAAATTAAAACTCCGGAAAGCTAAATGACGCATCCATTATAATAACAATAATAATAACAATAATTCACCCTTTTTCCCAACCTAAAATAGAATTGCTTCCTAATTAGTATAATTGAAATTTTCCTTTTCGTTGTTTCCTGTCTACTCACCTGATCAATAACACCTTGTAGATCCAGTGACTCTTTCTACTCTGCCTCTGAGGCAAAGGTGCCAGAGGTGATGGGTTTGTTTGTTGTCTAATACGCTTTCTTGTTTGTACAACAGTGTATACAGAACCATCAGCGTTCTGTCCCAAAGCGAAGGCAGTAATAATCCTTGAGCTCCTCCCTTGTCCAGACATTAGCATTTTCCAGTGTGATAGTAACCCATTTTCTTAGGAAGGGTACTTTATTTTCTACACCCTCCTTTCATAGCATCTTTCCTGTTTTCCAGCTTTAGGGTTCTCATATTATTTTCTTCTCAAATTATTTCTTTGCCTGTGGCATCCTCCACAGATCTCTCAGAATGTGAGTTCCTTCCAGAAATTATTTTTGTTTACTATAATCGAGGACTAGTTTTGCTAAAGGCTGTCCTCAGTTTATTGAATCTGAAATTGTCAAATCAGAAAGGTATCTCAGAGGTCTAACTTATATCTGAATAGGAATCTCCTCTCTAGGATTCATCACTGATGAATCACTTTCGAGCCTCCACTGAACAACCTCCTGTGATGAAGATATCACTGCTGCTGATGGCTGTTATCCTTCCACATTGGGACAGCTCTAATTGTTGGGAGGTTTTTCTTGAAGTTGAAATCTGCCACTTCCCCCCGCAACATTCCTAGCTTTTCTCTCTTGGACCAAGCAAAGCCAGGGTAAACACTCTTCTACTTGATAGTTCTTTAGATAAACAGCAGTCACATCCCCCCTAAGCTTTTCGTTTTTCAGGCTAAAAACCTCCAGTTCTTTTAGCCCATCTTCATGTGGCATGACCTCCAGTCCTCTCACCATCTTGGTTCCTCTTGATATGTAGCAGTCAGTGTTCTTCCTCAAGTGTGGTGAAGCATACTGTAGGCTATACCATTGATTCAGTGGATGACTGTCCATAGCTCATTGGCTTTCTTATCTGTACCATGGACTTTCTTATGCTATGAATAAATTAGGATAACAAAAGATTAAATAATGCAGGTATTCACCATAACAGCTCATATCTATGTAATAGATTTTTCATCATCTTTGAGGTAGATTGTATATGTACTGCTATCCTCATTTTTCGGGGGATGGAAGCTGAGGCTCAAAGAGGTATAGTGACTTACCCAAGGTCACACAACTCTTAAGTGTCTGGGGAGCAGGGGAAAAATCAGACTCAGCTCTTTTGGCTCCCAGATCACTCTCCTTTTTATGTTTTGTGAGTCCAGGTTGGCATTTTTCAGAACCAGAGATAGACATATATACATCAACACTGGCCTATGTCTGTAGCTATGATGAGGCAAGCTAATTCTCTCCCATCCTGGTTGGTTTTTTAACCTGAAGGCAATATATTATATTTATGACTGATCAATGTCGTCTTGTTGGCTTTTTGCCCATTCTTCCAGTCTCTTAAGAGAATTTGCATTGTGATTCTTGATTCTATCATTCAGTGCACTGTTTTTCTCAAATTTTGTCATCCTCACACTCTTATATTAATGACAATAACTCATGTTTCTGAAGTGCCTTAAGGTTTATAAAAAAAGGTTTATAAAAAAATTTTCCTCACATGTAGGGAATACAAGTATTATTGTCCCAGGATTACAGATAAGAAAATGGATTCGTTGAGGTCGAGACTCCCACAGACACACATTTAGTAAGTGTTAGAGCTGGGACACAAGACCCAAATCTAACGCTTTCTTCTACACTATTTGTAAGCCATCTCTGCCTTCATACAAGTCATTGATTAAAGTGTTGAGCAGGACAGAACTTGAGACAGCTTTTAATATATGCACAACTAAAATCTTTCTTCTTAGAGATGGGAAGTCATCTCATCTAACTTATAAACAACCTTAAAGAATAGTTATCCAGGCTGCCCATTTAACTTTTAGATAGCTCTAATTGTTGGTTAAGTTTTTCCTCATGAGTACAGAATCTGTCTCCTAAACTTGTAGTTCACTAAAACTGCCAGATCGTTTTTCACATGAACCATTTTGTAGTCATGCTTTCCCTCTCTTATACCTATGTAGTTGATTTTTTTTAAACAGAAGTGCAATATTTTCTGTTTTTCACTTTTGCATTTCATTTTAGTAAGTCTAATCCATTGTTCTAATCCAGTGGTGGATTAAAATCCCCTTGGATTTGTTCCGTTACATTTGGATTCAGTCAAAAGGCTGCGCTTAAGGACCTAGAGGGCCACATGTGTCCTCGAGGCCACAGGTCCCCCACTCCTATTCTAACCAGTCAGTGCCTTTTTAGGTTCTAGTTATGTTATTCACTGCATTAAATTTTCTTCTGAATTTTGTCTCTATGCAAATTTGATAAGCATGTCCTCAGTGCCTTCATCCAGATCATTGCTACTACTATAGATCTCCAGACTCTACTTCACTACCTCCAAGGGTTGAGACAGCCCACTCAGATAAGAGTTGAGTAGTTTTGCCTTACTATATTAACTTCATACCATCTTCTTCATACTATAAGCCATGCTTCATTGTTCATTTTTTAACTCCTAACACAGTGAAAAAATGTAATCTTTAAGACTTCATCCAAAGACAATTTCTTGGCTTTTGCATTTTATTTCTTCAAGTATTGCCCGCAGAGGCAATTCGTGTATATCTGTGTTTCTCAGTAACATAATAGTAATAGCTTATACTTACATGATGCTTTATAGTCTTCAAAGTTTTTGGCCTTTCTGGTTCCCATTCACACTAACTTTTTCAGGATTTCTCCATCAGGATTCAATCTGGTGCGTTTTCTAGATCTGTTTAGAGAAGTTTTGTGGAAAGGAGCTTAGCTCTATTTTTCCTACCACTCGACCATCTTGGTTCCCCTTAAAGTTGTTTTTAAAATGGTCATTTCATAAATTACAACAGCTGAGAAAAAGACATGGTTTCTCGGCATTGGAATAAAGACGTTTCCACAGTTCTTTAGCTTTCCTGAGGTAGTACAGGATGGGCTGTTTGACATTGTTCCTCATACCACAATGGAAAACAAGCCTTCACGGGGTGTCCCAAACCTGGAACAGTGGCGTTACTAAAAACTAACTCTTCAGAGATATCTGTTCCTCATGAATGAACTTCTTAAATATTCCTATTTATCTTTTTCTGGTCAAGTAAGGTAAAATGAAACAGGGG
This sequence comes from Phalanger gymnotis, assembly GCA_028646595.1. NCBI lineage: Eukaryota > Metazoa > Chordata > Mammalia > Diprotodontia > Phalangeridae > Phalanger > Phalanger gymnotis. The sequence goes on along the minus strand of CM053622.1, from coordinate 72,272,847 downwards.
AAACTGAACTTTCTGCTCTTTCCTATTATATTGGCTTCCTACAGGCACATCTCTCTATTCACAACAACAACAAATGTGTAAATCAACAGTGAGCAAGCCTCTCCTGGCTGAGCCCAGAGGGCCCCTGGCTAATCTCTTCCCTCCCTATCCAGGGTAGCCTTGACCCATCTTGTCAGTATTGAAGATAAATAAGACTTGGTTATCTCAGAATCACAGACTTTTGAATTAAAAGGTACAGTCACGTCTGCTGTTACAGAATAAAGAGGATAAAGTCTACAAAGGAAGGAGAACTACATGAGGATATAGTCTGCACCAGGGCAGGAAGGAATGCCCTTAGGAAGGGCTTTGAGAACTGTAGCAGAAGCAAGGAGATTTAGCAGGAAAGTGAGAGCAGAAGAATTGGAGAAGGGGATGATAAGAGAGCTGCAACAGGGTAGAATAACAACAGGCGATGGGATTTTATATTGGAAAGGGATATAGAATGGCAGAATACTCTGGTCCATTGTGGAATGACTAAAATAGTCCCTTCACCATTGGGGACTGTCCACCTCTAGATGATGGTGGTAGTGGTGGTGGTGGTGGTGGTGGTGGTAAGTGGTGGTGCATTTGTATAGTGTCTGCTGTGTGCTACGTACTTAATGGATATTATCTCATTTGATCCTCACAACAACCCTAAGAGGTAGGTGCTCTTATTATCTTCATTTTACAGGTGAATAATCAGAAGCAAACAGGTTAAATGACTTGCCCAAGTTCACACAGTAATTGTGTCTGAGGTTGGATTTGAAGTCAGGTCGTCCTTGCTTGCAGGTCCAGTGCTTTATCCACTGTGCCACCTGACTGCTTAAAAGAAACAACTGAACTCCCACCTGTGACTTTTTGTTTATCTTCAAGGAATCCTAAAGTTGTTACCTTTGACACTGGTCATAACAGGTCATAAGGTCATAGACTTAGAGGGAAAGAACCTCAAAAGTCTAACCCCCTCATTGTACAAATGAGGAAACTGAGGCCCAGAAAGGTGAAGCAACTTGCCCAGGATCTAGTGTGTGAGATGAGCTTTGAATCTAGGTTTCCCTTCAGACCTCTAATCACTACAGTATTCTGCCTTCAAAATTGTGGAGAATATTTTTCAGGCTTTTCCTGAATTACAGGCACATGACTTAGAAGGGTCTTCTCATGAGTGGCTAGTAGCCTGGTTGTTCCCTATCTCAGGGGCTGCTCCAAACAGCCTCCCAATTTTGTGTTGATGGTAACACCTGCTATCCAGTATGGAGAGCTGTATCTGACCGATATTTTGTCTGCCAAAATGTTTATATACAAATCCTACTCTCTACTTTTCTTTCACAGCTCAGTTCACTCTGCATTAGAAATCTCATTATCACTTGTTGAATATGTCTTTAAATTCTTTCCTCTGTGTGTTCTCTGACCTTCTCTTTGTACTATTTGTGTGCCAAATAAAGACCTCAGTTACAAATTATACAGTGGAGGTGGTATTGATGTATTTTTCTCAATATAGGTATCATTTAAAATGAGTCATACCTGAGAAGAAACCAAAATCATCTTCCTTGAAAAGCCCTTGAAAATGCCTAGACAGTTTAATTGTAGTGAGCGATCGTAGTCCCAGAGAAATGATTATGAAAACTTCTCTTTCCTCTCAGTAAAGATTTAGGGTAGTGGTGGTAGTGTAGATATGAAATGTGGTATATGTAGTCAGATGTGGTCACTGTATATCAGTTAGTTTAGAATATTTTTTCTTTTTGTAAAGAGGTTCAATTCTGGGAATGAGATTAAAGGGCACTGCCTTTTATATAAAGACAAAAGAAAAGAATGAAACTTTTAAAAAATGTTTTCATGTAAACACAAATTAAGTTTTAAAAGCTTAATGCCTAGACATCCTCTCCAGAATCTCTATGATAAATTTTCACCTACTACCTCTCCTACCTAAAATTAAATCAGCTTTTCTTTAATGCCAGTATTCAAGAGAAGGGAAATGTTTCTCAATTAATTTTAGGATTTTTCAATTCCATTTAATCATTTTTTTAACATCATTATTTCTGTGGTGGTGCCATGTGGTTATGAGTCATCATGATCTCTGAAGAATCCTAGTTGAATGTGACCCAACAGGCAATTAAGAGATGAATGGGAGGTATAAGTAGATTGCAGCATATTGGGAATCTTGCAAGATTTGGAATATTATCCAGGAAAATGCATAATTGAAAAAGGTGTACCAGTTGTTTGTTGAGAACAAAAAGTAACAGATGGACAGTCCAAGTGCTGCTCTGTTTCCTTCAATGCATTTTTTTAAAAAACAGCAGTGACAACCTGGAAAAAGGTCCCTTTTGTGTTATGTAGTTCCTTTCTAGAAAATCTGTAGTAGAACACAGACATGTTCAAGATGAGGAAGGTATGGATGAGTTGTAGTCTGTACCAGTGGAGAGAATGGTGTTTAGTTGTTCAGTTGCGTCGGACTCTTCATGACCCCATGGACCATAGCACACCAGGTCCTTTTATCCTTCACTATCTCCTGAAGTCTGTCCAAGCTCATATTCATTGCTTCCATGACAGTATCCATCTCATCCTCTGCCTTCTCCTTCTGCCTTCAGTCTTTCCCAACATCAGGGTCTTTTCCATGAGTTCTGTCCTCTCATTATGTGACTGACTGAAGTATTTAAATTTCAGGTTAATGTTTGTCCTTCCAATAAATACTCTTAATTTCTGTAAGTATTGCCTGATTTGATTTCTTTGCTGTCCAAGGTACTCACAAAAGTCTTCTCCTGCATCACAATTCAAGTGTCGTTTTTGCAGCACTCAGCTTTCCTCATATTCAACTTTCACAGCCATCATAGCTGTGATTATGTGAACCTTTGTTCACAAGGTAATGTCTCTGCTTTTTAGTATGTTGTTCAGATTTGCCATAACCCTCCTTCCAAGAAGCAAACATCTTTTAATTTTAGGGCTGCAGTCGCCATCTGCAGTGGTCTTTGAGCCCAAGAATATAAAATCTGACACTCCTTCCATTTCTTCTACCTTTATTTGCCAGGGGGTGATGGGAATAATTGCTGTAACCTTAGGTTTTTTTCAATGTTAAGGTTTAAACCAGCTTTTGCACTTACCTCTTTCACCCTCATCAAGAGACTTCTTAATTCTACTTCATTTTCTTCCATTAGAGTGGTATATCTGAGATTGTTGATATTTCTCCCAGCAACCTTAACTCTGGTTTTTAATTCATCCAGCCTAGCATTTTGCATGATGTACTCTACATGTAAGCTGAATAAAAAAGGTGATAATATACAGCCTTGTCATACTCCTTTCCCAGTCTTAAGCCAATCATTTGTTCCATGTTCAATTCTAGCTGTTGTTTCTTGAGCTACATATGGGTTCCTTGGGATTCAAGAAAGATGATCTGGTTCTCTCATCTCTTTGAGAACTTGCCACATTTTGTTGTGATCCACACAGTCAAAAGCTTTAGTGTAGTCAGTGAAACAGAAGTAGATTTTTTTTTTATTTCTCTTACTTTCTCCATAATCCAGCCAGTGTTGGCAATTTGGTCTCTAGTTCCTCTGCCATTTGAAAACTAGCCTGTACTAATGGTATCAGTTCACATGTTGCTGAAGCTTAGCTTGCTGAAAGAGTCTTAAGCATAACCTTACTGACGTGTGAAATGAGTGTAGTTGTTCAGCAATTTGAACATTCTTTGGCTTTGCCTTTCTTTAGGGTTGGGACATAAACTGATCTTTTCTAATTCAGGGGCCACTGTTGAGTTTTCCAAATTTGCTGGCATATTTAACAGCATCATCTTTTAGGATTTTAAATAGCTTAGCTGGAATTCCATCACCTCCACTAGCCTTATTATTAACAGTGCTTCCTAATGCCCACTTGACTTCATTCTCCAGTATGTCTGGCTCTAGATCAATGACCACACCATCATCTTTCTTATATAGTTTTCCTGTATATTTTTGCCCCTTCTTATTCTTTCTACTTCTGTTAAGTCCCTGTCATTTTTGTCTTTTATCATGCCCATTTTTGCATGAAATGTTCCCTTGATATCTTTAATTTTCTTGAAGAGATTGCTTATCTTTCCCATTCTATTGTTTTCTTCTCTGTCTTTGCATTGCTCATTTAAGAAAACTTCTCTGTCTCTCCTTGCTATTCTCTGGAATTCTGCATTCAGTTGGTGTATCAGCAAGGCAACAATCACAATATAGATCATAATTGTCAAAATGCCTATGTAGTTTTGTATCGCAAAATATATGAGACTCTTCATATAGAAGGTAGAAGTAAACCATTTATTCAGACATCAGAGGACTAGATCCCATAACCAAGCAAACAGCTCCCACAGCCAGTAAGCCCACTTTATCATAACAGCAAGGAACTTAGAAACACAGTATCACAGTACAGAGCCTTGCCATCCCAAAACCATCTGCACCTCCCCTCCCCGGGGCTTTCCCACAAATACACTCACAGCCACCACACGTCTGTTCTTTCCCTCAGCTATAACTGTTGTAACTGCTCTCTCAGTATTTCCTATGACACAACTTCCTTTTCCTCTCAGCAAGCTCCTCCACCACATGTGACTTAGGCTTCCTGTGATGTAAGCAGGTCACACAGCCTATTAATGGGTGGGAAAGATCTTCAAATCTAAATTGTTATTGCAGTTGGGTATATCCTTTTCTCCCTTACCTTTTACTTTCCTTCTTTCCTCAGCTATTTGTAAAACCTCATTAGACAGCCATTTTGCTCTTTCTTCTTTGGGATTTTGTTGTTGTTGTTTTTGCTGCCTCCTGAAAAATATTGTGAACCTTTGTCCATAGTTCTTCAGGCACCTCACCTAGCAGGTCTAATCTCTTAAATGTCTTCATCATCTCTACTACATATTCATAAGGGATATTATTTAGGTCATACCTGTATGATCTGATGGTTTTCCCTACTTTCCTCAATTTAAGCCTGAATTCTGCAATAAGAAGTTTATAATGTGAGCTGCAGTCAGCTCCAGGTCTTGTTTTAACTGAGTATAGAGAGCATCTCCATCTTTGGTCACAAAGTGCATATTCTATAGTGACTATCCAGTCATGTCCACGTGTAGCGTCACCTCTTGGATTGTTGAAAAAGAGCGTTTGCTATAACCAGGAAGTATCTTTAAAAAAAACCAATTATTGGTCTCTTCTGTTTCATTTTGTACTCCAAGGCCAAACATGTATGTTATTCGAATTATCTCTTGATTTCTTACTTTAGCTTTCCAATCCTCTATGATGAATGTGACGTTTTTTTATTATTATTTCTAGAAGGCATTTTAAATCTTCATAGAACTGATCAACTTTGGCCTCATTGGCATCAGTGGTTGGAGCATAGACTTGTATTGTGTGTTGTGTGATGTTGACCTGTTTGCCCTATATTGGAACAGATGTAAATTTCTCATTTTTGAGATTATATCCCAGTACTGCTTTTCTCACCATTTTATTGACTATGAAAGCTACTTCATTTCTTCTAAAGGATTCTTGCCCACAGTAGTATGTGTAGTCATCAACTGAATTAAATTCACCCATTCCTGTTCATTTAAGTTCACTTAAAAGTGGGGGGAATACTTCCATAGAAGAAATCTTAGATTCATTGAAGTGCAAGTTTAATTATTGATACTTGTACAGTAAAATCATTTTGTAAACATTAAAGGACTTCATATAGTACTATTAGAAGCCACAGGTTTAATGGAAAGAGCACCAAAAACTTAAACTGTTCACATCCTTTGACACATCAATACCAGTGCTATGCATTTACCCCAAAGAAGTCAGAGGCAGAGAGAGAGGTCCTATGTAGACCAAAATATTTATCGTAGCATTTTTTAATGTTAGCAAAAATTGTAAATAATGAAGATGCGCATTAGGGAATGGAGGAATGAATTACAGTTAATTAATGTAACAAAATTTTGGATGATGAAAAATGACAATTAAGAATTCAAAGAAACTTAGAAAAACCTCATCAATTCCCTTGGTTTTAATTTTCACCTCTATGCAAGTGACTCCCAAGTCTATGTCTCTAATCTTAATCACTCTCCTGAACACCAGACCAATATCACCCACTTGCTACTGGACATTTCCAACTGTTTAGCCCATAGGTATTTCAAACTCAGTCTACCCGGTATAGAACTCACTGTCTTTTTACCCCTAGTTCATCCTCCACACAATAATTTCCCCAGATCATACATCTGCCATTTCAACATAATATGGTTCCAAGCTAATTTTTCATTCACTATCCTCCACACTCTCTACAGTCTGGCCAGACTCTTTGGTGTCCCTCACACGTGATCCATCTACCAACTCTCTCTGCCTTTGGACTGTCTGTATATATCCTGTGCCTGAAATATAGATCCCTTGACCTATACCTCTTAGAATCTCTGATTTCTTCAAAATTTTGCTCAAGTGCCACCTTCTACATGAAACAGTTCCCTTCTAATGACATATTTATTTTTGTATATACTTACGTATAAATATATTGTCTTCCTCAAAAGAATATAATTTCCTTAAAGACCAGTACAATTTTATTTTTGACTTTTCATCTCCAGAATCAGATATAGTACCTGACACATAGTAGGGCCTTAACAAGTGATTATTAATTACTAATTATCTTGACTGCACTTAAGCAGCACCATGAAAATAATATACACAGTGACCGCAGTAATGTAAAGGGAAAAAAAAATTAAGAAGACATCAGAACTAAAATCAGTACGTTGACTAGACTTAACTCTAGAGAATTGATGGAGATATAACTTTCTCCTCTTGTTCTTAGAGAAGCGATCAACTATAGATTGTGAATGATACCTATATGTTTAAACAAGATCACTTCATCATTTGTTTTGTTTAACTGTACTTCTTTTGTTCAGAGTGAGAGATAGTCAGTACTAGGAAATAACATCATTTTTTTTCAAGCATTAGTAAAACTTTAAAAAAGAATTCGTCTTACTTGGAATCAGAAGACCTGGATTTACCTCCTGGCCCTGTCACTTACCAACCATGGTACCTTAGGCAGATCAGTTTGTCTCAGTTTCTTTGAACCTGTTTCCTCATTTGAAGGAAATAAATTTTCTACTTTCTGCCTTCTGGGACTTTTGTGAAGAAAACACTTTGTAAAACCTAAAGTGCTATAGAAGTATAAGTAATTACTGTTATTCCTTGTTTTTATTGTAGATATGCCAGATTTCAGCATATGTACCATTTCAGCATATACCAGATTTAAGTTACATTAGGATTTTATGGACTGGGCTGAATAGTCCCCAGGATTTATGTTTCCGTGATAAAATATATCCCAGGTTAGAAACAATCAACTTCAATCAATGAGTAAACATTTATTAAGTGTCTACTATATACCAAGCACTATGCTAAGTGCTAGGGATACAAAAAGAGGCAAAAGACAACCCCTGTCCTTAGGGAGTTTATAATCTAATGGTGAAGACAACATCCAAACAAATACATACAGAGCAAGCTATGTGCAGGATAAATAGGAAATAATTAACAGAGGGAAGGCATTAGAATTAAGAGGGATTGGGGAAGGCTTCTTATAGAAGATAGAATTTTAGTTGGAATTTAAAGGAAGCCAGTGAGGTCGGCAGTAGTAGTGATATTAAGGGAGAGTATTCCAGGCATGGAAGAGAGAATGCCAGAAGCCTCTTGGAGTATCATTCGTAGAATTGTCGGGAGGCAAGGGTCAAGAGATTTAAGAGTATATGGCATGGAGCAAGGTATAAAAAAACTGGAAGTGTGAGATAATGAGGAGTTGAGGATAACTCCAAGGTTTTAAGCCTGGGGGGTTGGGGGAATGGAATTGCCCTCTTCAGTAACAGGGAAGGTAGGAAGGAAAGTTTAGGGGGAGAGATAATAAGTACTGTTTCAGACATCTTGAGTTTAAGATGTCTGCTGGACATTCAGTTTGAGATGTGTGAAAGGCAGTTGGAGATGTGAGAGGGCAGTGAAGAGACTGGGGCAGGCAAGATAGATTTGAGAATTGTCTGCATAGAGATGGTAATTAAATCCATAGGAGCCAATGAGATCACCAAGTGAAGTAGTTTAGAGAGGGAAGAGAAGAGGACCCAGGACAGAGGCCTAAGGGACCTGCAGCTAGAGAACATAATTTGGATGAGGATCAAGTAAAGGAGACAGAGATGGAGCAATCAGGTGAGAAAGGAACCAGGAGAAAGTAGTGTCCCAAAAACTTGATGGGAAGAAAGAATCAAGAAGTAAAGGGTAAACAACAATATTTGAAGCCTGAACAGAGGTCAAGAAAAATGAGGCTTGAGAAAAGGCCATTGGATTTGGCAACTAAGAGATCATTAATAACTTTTGAGAGAGCATTTTTGATGTCTGGTGGTGAGGTCAGAAGCCAGATTGTAAGTGGTTAAGAAGAGAGTAAGAAAAGAAAAGAAAAGTGGAGGTACCTATTATACATGGCCTTTTCTAAGACTTTAGCTACAAAGGGCAGAAAAGAGATAGAAGACAATAGTTAGCAGGGATATAGCTTATAAAGGATAAAATCTAATTGTGAATTGGGGACCTATTGTAATCAGAGCTTTTAGGGTTTTGCAGGAAATAAAATCAATATTTATTTACAGTATCCTGCCTGAAATCATTGTTGACTTCAGGCTGCATATTTTCTGCAAGATTGCAGTATGACAGCAAAGGGGGATGAATGTGTAAATCTCTACCTATTCTAGAAATCCCAAGGGAAAAAACACTTTAAGCAGAGGGAAATTTCTTGTTTGCCTTCATAATCTACACATCTCCAAAGGCCTGAGTGGGAAGACCTGAGTGATCATGTATGCAAACTAGAGTCCTATAGCAAGAGGAGAGGAATTTGTTCTTTAGACATGTATTTTTTTTTAATTTATTTTTGATATGTTTAGTTTTCAGCATTGATTTTCACATGCGTTTGAATTACAGATTTTCTCCCCATTTCCACCCCCC
>CM053622.1:72238634-72263402 GCA_028646595.1 Phalanger gymnotis | reverse complement strand
CTTCCCTCTGCCACTTTGTGGGTTCTGCAGCTCTAAAATTGGTTCAGAGCCATTGTTTTATAGGTTTTTGGAGGAACTTGGTGGGGAGCTCACGCCAGTCACTGCTTCCCAGCCGCCATCTTGGCTCCGCCCCCCCTTCAACAAATCTTAATGTGACGTTCTCAAGGTTCCTCATTATCCTGGATGCTCCCATGGATACTCTCAAACTTACAGTACCTTCTGAAACCTCTGAGTCAGAACCTTCTGAAACATACTGGGGGCAGAGCTCACAGGATGGAGCTGCAGAAAGAGGTATACCAAGGTCCCCACCTCCCAAACTCGTCCAAACAGATTTAGAAAAAACACTAGACTGACTCCTGATGGGGAAATCCAAGAAAAAGTCACAATGAGTAATTTTTCCAGCACAGTTTGGCATATGGAGAAGAGAGGTCTATGGCCACCAGGTACTGGGTTTGGCCAGGAACACTCCAGGGCAGGGAGAGGCTACGAGCTGATGCCAACTGAAAGCTTTGTTACTCATTACCCAGGGTCACAGATTCAGGGTAGATTGAGGAGGTAACCTGCACCCAAGGAGTGGTGTTCTAGGGTAAGGTGTGGTTGTGGGCCCTAGGCTGTGAAAGAGAAGCAAGGTCAGAAATAAGGAGCAGCAGTGTGTCTGGGACCCCAAGAGTGGGGTCTCAGTTCTAACCTCTGGTCCAGTCTGAAGCCTGCAGAGGAGTAACCAAGGAAGAAATCCCAGATCAAAGGGAAACTTACAATTCTGTCATTCTGAACCAGCAGAGCTTCCTAGTTGGCTGATAACACCAATCTATTCTTTCTCAGAACTAAACCTATGTCAGAAACTTGCAGAGCTCAGACAATCAATTAGATCTTGCCTAAACATGACATTTTGAGGGGCAGAGGGGCAGATGGTAGAATAAAAGCAGGGACTTACTTGAGTTCTCCCCCAATCCCCTCCAAATACCTGTAAAAATGATTCTAAACAAATTCTAGAGCAACAGAACCCACAAAATGACAGAGTGAAAAAATTTCCAGACCAAGACAACATAAATATGACATTTCAAGCAACAGTAAAAGAAAACTGCCCAAGGGGCAGCTAGGCAGTGCAGTGGATAGAGCACCAGCCCTGGAGTTAGGAGGACTAGAATTCAAATACAGCCTTGGACACTTAACTGTGTGACCCTGGGCAAGTCTTTTAACCTCAATTGCCTTAAAAAAAAAAAAAGACAAAATTGTCCAGATCTCTTAGAACCAGAGGACAGTAGAAACAGAAAGAATCCAGAGATTACCTCCTGAAAGAAACCAAAAATGAAAACTCCCAGGAACATAACAGCCAAAATCCAGAGCTTCCAGGTCAAAGGAAAAAAAAAAACACCACAAGCAGCCAGGAAGAAAGAATTCAAAGACCAAGAAGCCACAGTCAAGATTACATGCGATTACGGCCTCTATTATAAAGGAACACAGAACTTAGAATACAATATTCCAGAAGGCAAAGGATAGAGTTTTACAATAAAAAATAAATTTCCCAGAAAAACTGAGTGTAATCCTACAGGAGAAAAAAATGGATTTTAATGAAATGGAGGATTTCTACGTATTTCTGATGAAAAGACCAGAGCTACATAGAAACTGTGTAGTTTAAACACAAGTGTTAAGGGAAACATTAAAAAGGCAAACATGAGTGACCAATCATTAAGGACTACACAAGATTAAACTGCTTACATTCAAATATGAGGAGATGACACATGTGTCTCCTCTGAATTCTATCATCATCAGGGGTCACAGAGTCAAACTATAAGAAGACCTGACAGTGGTTTTGTTATATCCTGATGTTAACAGAAACAGAGGGGAAGAGGAATACACTGGAAGGAGGGAGGGAGGGAAAGAAGGAGGGAAGAAGAGAGGAAGGGAAGATTAGGAAAAATTATCTCACAAAATTTGGTTGTAGAAACAGCAGTTTATAAAAACAAATAGAAAAGAGGGGAGCAGGTGACCTGAATCTGCTGATAGTAAATCTGAACTAGTCAAAGGAAGGAAAAAGACACATATACACATAGAGCCAAGGAGAGAAGTACATTTCACTTCACAGGGAAAAAAGAGGGAAAGAGAAGGAAAAAAGGGGTATTACTGCTAGGGTAAATTAAGGGAGAGATTAATCTTAAGCAAAACAAACTCTAAGGAAGTAAAAAAATATTTATAAAAGCTCCTTTTTGGGGAGGCAAAAAATTACAAATGGAGGAGGCATCCATCAATTAATGGGTAAAGCTAGGTGGTGCAGCAGATAAAGCACTGGGCTTGAAATCAGGAAGACTCTCTTCAGGAGTTCAAATCCAGCCTCAGATACTTACTAGCTGTGTGATCCTGGGTAAATCACTTAACCCTGTTTGTCTCAGTTCTGCATCTGTAAAATGAGCTGCAGAAGGAAATGACAAACTATTCCAGTATCTTTGCCAAGAAAACCCCAAAACAGAGTCACAAAGAGTCAGACACAAATGAAATGACTGAACAACGAATCCATCAATTAAAGAATGGTTGAACATGTCATGATATACACATGTGATAGAATATTATTGTGCCATAAGATGGTTTTAGAGAAACCTAGGGAGACTTGTATGGGAGTATGAGCTGAACAGAAGCAGGAGAACAATTTATATAATAACTACAATATTGAAAAGATAAAGAACTTTGGATGACTTAGGAACTCTAATCATTGTGATAAGTAATCATGATTGTAGAGAACTAATGATGAAATATACTACTTACCTCCTGATACAGAAGTAAAAAGCTCAAGAGTGCAGAATTTTATATATACACACATACATATCATACATATTATTTTGGATACAGCCAATGTCAGAATTTGTTCTTGACTATACATGTCTGTAATATAGGTTTTGTTTTTCTTTTGTTCTCAATTGAGGAGGTATGGGCAGGAGAGGAAGTATATTTTTGCTGAAAAATATAAAATTTAATTAAACTGAAACTGTGACACACAGAACTGAGCACAGTGCTTCAGATTCAGCTTAACGAGGGTGAAGTACAGAGGAAATATTATCTATCCCCCTGATTCTTGGAAGCTATTCCTTTTTAAAATTCATACCAAGATTGCTTTATGTTACACTGAACTAGGCCTCCATATCACTTAGCCACTTCCGTTATCATTTCCACCTTCTCCCCACTGGAACTGCCCCTGAAACAACCCTGGGCTTAGAGTGCTGAGCTATCATTTAATTTTGCCAGGATCCAGGTTTCCACTTCACTTCCTAGACACTGCCACGCTGCTGGATCCCTTGCTTCCCCCTAGCTTTTTAGCTTTGCTTTTATGTGTTATCTTATACTTTTCAATGTAAGTTCCTTGAGGGAAGGGGCTATCTTGCTTGCTTAGTTTTGAATCTCCCGCATTTGGTATAATGCGTGGAACATAGTAAGTACTTAATAAGTGCTTTATCTATTGATCCCTAGCTTTTTTGGCTGCCACATCACACTGTAGATTCATGTTGAGCCTGCAGACCACTAAATCCTAGAGATCCCTTTCAGAACAACTGATGTTTCGTTCCTCCTCTACCTTATACCTTGTGAAATTGTTTTTGTTTTTTGGATCTAAGTGTAAAACTTTAAATTTTATAATCTTATTCGAGTCAATCTGTCATGGTATCTTTTGGATCCTGAGTTTGTCACCCAGATTGGCTGTCCTTCCCAGCTTTGTGTCATCTTTATGTCTGACCTTATCTACACCATTAATAAAGTGGAAAAAATAAAGTAAAAAAATGATTTAAAAATAGTTATACGGCCAAGTATAGGTCCCTGGGCTATTCCACAGGAGTTGCCCTTTATTCTCAAAGAAGATCAATGACATCAGGAGAGTGATGTCTTTACTTGCAAGTGAATTGGATTTAAGTGAGGCAGTGGCTGTGCAAAATCATCAGCTTCACTGTCTCCTCCAGAGTCATCAGTCTAGCGGCAAGCCAAAGCTCAAGACGACTGGCAATGGCCCCTGAAACTTTATCAAAAACTTGGCTGAAATCTAGGTAAATGGCATTCCACAGCTCTTGGAAGGGCTTTCCTTCCCTTCCCCTAGCCCAACAAGGAATAGCAAGAAGAAAGGAGACAGGAATGGAGGTAAGGGGGGAGAAGCCATGGATGTTTCTCTTTCCTAACCAACCCTCTGTCCCCCTGCCCAGTTCCCACTAAATGCAAGATACCCACTGTCAGCTTCATAAAGATCCCACATCCTTACCTCTTATTGGAGGTATCCCAGAGCCCCACAATACTTGAACCTACTCTCCCCTTTGGCAGTGGACTATCTGCCCTGCTATTATTCCCAGCTATTATATATATTGCTGTCTATACTGCTACTTTTCCTGCCTAGGTACTTCTTAGCTAACCCCTCCTCCATCTGTTGTTTCTTCCAGCAAGAATGTGAGCTCCTTGTCAGCTTTTCTGTTTGTATCCCCAATGTTTAGCACAGTGCTTTGAACCAAGAAAGATTATTAATTTTTTCCATTCTACTCTATTTTCATTTATAAATTTAGTAATCCCATTTTTTTTAAAAAAGAAATTAGGCTAGTTTGATATGTTTAGCCAAACTTCTTAATAACACCAAGATGACTCTGTATAATCATTGCCTTCTTTTCTGGATGTTTGCCAATCATCTATTTAATGAACTGACTGGTATTTTCCCAGAATCTAAGTCAAGCTCAATATATAAGTCAATATAGAGTCTTAAGATTATTTTTTTTTAAATCATAACTCAATTTGACCTCCAATCTTGTGGTCCCTTTTCCCTTTTCCATGACTTTTCAAATATCACATACAGTGACTCAGTAATCACATTTACTAGCACTTTTAGGACCTAAGGATGGGGTAGCTCTTTTAGGTCAGGTAAGTAAATCAAGTGCTAATAGGTACTCTCTTACTATAAGTAATTTTTGTTCAGTCATTTCTAGTGACTAATAAGGTCATTCTCCTTGGCAGAGAAAACAAACAAAATAAGACTGGAATAGCTCTGCCTTCTTTATGTTTCAGCTATCAACATCCCACTCACCATCAGCAAAGATCTTATCCTTTCTTTGACTCTTTCTCCCAATGGAGCTTTAAATGTCTCCTTACTGGAGCAGCTAGGTGGCACAGTGGATTGAGCACCTGCCCTGGAATCAGGAAGACCTGAGTTCACATCTGGCCTCAGATAATTACTAGCTGTGTCACCCTGGGCAAATCACTTAACCTGGACTGTCTCCCTCCCCATTTCTTCCCCCTCCCTGCCCCCAGTCTCCTTATTGTTGTCTGTACCCTTCCTTGCCAGTCTCAATCCATTCTGAGGTCTAGCACTCCTAAAACTATCTTTATGAAACCAGACAACACTCAGATTTACTGTTATTTGGCCCTTGCTTTCATCTTCTATAATTTCTTTTTATAAATTTAAGTTGGTCAATGAATTCCCTACATAACCACATTGTTTTCTTTAGACAAATACTATTTTCCCCTATTAACTGAAATTGTTTTCCCTGTGTCTTCAGGATTTCGTCTTGAGCAAGTAACTTCTCCTGAAGCATTTTGGTGCATGGAATCCTATTTTGCCTCTGAAATCTGCTTTCTCAAAATCTAAGGGGTATGTTAGACTATGCCCAGATTTCATCTCCTTTTCTATCACAAATTCTAGGATGGAATACTTGCTTCCACTAAGGTTTTCATTATTTCCACCCCAGTGTGTTGGTAAGCAAAATGGGCTCCTTAGCACTCAGTTCAACAGGTGCCCTTGAGGAGTTTAGCTTTTGTTTGCTTTGAATGATTCAGCTATTTCATTGAATCTTGCTAAGTGCTAAGCTCCAGGCCCAAAGCCCTATTAGGTGTAAAACCTATGTGGGTGTGAATTGATGACTGAGGTAGGGCCCAAGGTGGGGCTGGCTAAGGGGAGGTGTTAATTCCAGAGCCATACCCTGTTGGGTGTTGACCTAGTCTATGTGGATGTGAGCCTCCCAGGGTCCTAGGGGGAAGGGACAACTTGGGAACCAATGGGCTCTGGTCATTCAGGGGGTGCTTGATGATGCCAGGGGCTCGGCTGGCAGGAGGGCGTCTCAGCACCGTGGCCACCCGGGCAGCCACGAAGTGGAGCATGGTTTTGGAACAAAGTAAGGGCGCAAACTTCCCCCACTGGTGCCTCGGCCTCTAGCAGCCTTTCATAGACCTGGGACCCAAGGAGGAGGCAAGGAGGTGCCCCGAAGGCGAGCTCCCCGTGCTCAATTGCTGGGTCGGGGTTGGAGGCTGTGAGGAGAGGCGAGCCAAGAGACAGCTACAGCCAAAGCTGAAGATAAGGCCAAAGCCGAAGCAGGAAAAGCTGAGCGACCCATGTGTGGATCGAGGAGTGCCGAGCAAGGACTTGAGGCCAGTGGGTAATCTTCTTACTGGAGAGGGGAAGCATGAATATGATTTGGTTTAATACCATCCTGTTTTTCTGTGGCCTCCTGGTTACTCTTATGAGGCGGACTTATTGGGCCTGGAAGCTTTTGATCAAAATATCAAAATGGGGAGGCTGGTTCGTGGGTCTGTTACTCTGGAGCCTGAATAAATGCTTTAATTCTTCCACCTTCTGCTCAGAGAATTCCTTATATCCTGCGGTTCTGAACCGTTCAGACATATATATGATTCTCTTTGAAATCGTAAATTCTGCCTTCTTAATACACCCAGCAACCACTTACTCCTTGTAAATGAGAACTAGATCCAGAATAGAACTTCCCCTTATTGGTTCCTCCACCTTTGGAAGGATGAAATTATCACTAAGTCAAGTCAAGAAGTTAATAGGGGCTCTGCTTCTAGCTGAGAGAGGACTGCCCTCCCTATGAAATGTTTCTACATCTGCAAAATGGGGTTTGATTAGATGATTTCTAAGGTCTCTCCCATCCTGAAATCTATCATCCTATGACAAAGATTAGGTTACTACTCAAGGAGTAGGCAAGGGAACTCAGTATCATACTACCTAGAAGCAAAATCAAAAGCTTCACAACTAAACCTGCCATTAATAAGGCAAATTAAGTATAAATAAGGTAGTTTTCTATACGGAGGATGTAGTTACTAGAGGATGACTTCTGATGACAAAAGGAAATTCATGAAAAAAGAAAACACATTATTCTAACTACTTTTTCCTTCCTTCTCTCTACTTCAGGGAGATGGTTCATACTTTCCACATTATGAGGAAAAGAAATTTTGGTGATGCTGACACACTCGGAGTTCAACATTCTCATACCATAACAATACTAATAACAACTTTCATTCATGTGGCATTTGAAAGTTTACAAAATAATTTAACATACATTATGTAACTCATTAGCTTCTCACAACAACCCTGTGAACTCACAAGGTGCTATTATGACTGCCCCTTTTTACAGCCCACAAAACCATGGCTCAGTGACATTAAGTGACTTTCTCAGAATTGCAAAGCTAGTTAAGTATGCTAGGACTTCCTTACTTCAAGTTCAGTGCTCCATCCACTATAGTATTATAATTCTATCTTTAGGGTCCATTCCAGGGAGAGAGATGCCTTTGGACTGGGCAGAGCAACTTTTTTCCAAGGCCATCAGAAATATCACACAATAACAAATACCTTACATTTAAACTCTACAAAGTATTTTCTTTATACTTATAGCCCAATGAGATGGGCAGTAGAGGTATCACTACCTTCATCCAATAGATGAAGATATTCATGCTGCTTAAAGTTAGGTAGGTTCCCCAAGATCACACAATTCACTGTTAGGTTGAAGATGTGAGTCTAAGTATCCTGACTCCAAGCAAAGAAGGCTTTTCTAGGAATTACTACTGTGTTTTCTGAACAAAAAATATAGGAGATTTTCTTTTCTTTTTCTTAAAATCCAAAGCATTCAGTTACTTCACACACAGGGTATGAATCAAGTTCCACTGAGTCCAGGATTCTGTCTCTAATAAAGGCACCAAGGGAGCAGTTTGGAAGATGTGATTGTTGTCTTCCCCGATTTAAGCTCAAAAGGTCAGCAAATGTAACCAGAATATGACCAGGTCCACCTCACTTAGGAAAAGCCACAATAAAGGCCCAGGCATACACAATGGATCTGTGTGATGGCATCTATGATATACTGAGCTGACACCCAGCTGAGGTGGAAAGAACACTGGCTCTAAAGCCAAGTGCCTGGGCTTGAATTCTTGGCCCTGCTAGTTTACCACCTGAGATGTGACATCACCTCCCTAGGCCTCCTCAGTTTTTCCTTCCTCTATACAAAGAGGAGTTTAGGTTAGCTATTCCTCTAAGATCCCTTTTATCTCTAAACTATATAATTTTATGATCAGATTTGGACTTTGCTCTGTACGTATCCACAAATGACAAGGATATGAGCACTAAATAAAAACGTCTGGATGACTATGACCTATAGTAATTTACTGTCTGCTGACTGCTAGCCATACTGTCGAGCCATTTCTATGAAGCCAGGCATTTCTATGAAGTAACTGGTGATACTTTTCTAATCAGAATATTCTACTATGTGCCTTGAACCAGTTGCTGCCTATCCTCTTCATTCCTCTTTTTTTCAATGCCCTCTTGACTTGCTGTTCCTAGGGACCCGAATCCTTTAAAATTTTTTTTCTTTTTTATTATGGGGCCATAAATCCTTAGATCTCTATCTGTCATAGCCAATGAAATACAGTTGCAGCATGTACTTCTGGTAAACTGAACATTTTCTGTCCAACTAGATATCAATGAGCCTAGTGATAAACTTCCTGCTCCACCCCGCCCCCAACAGCTTTCCTCTCCATGGTAATGCCCCTACATTCAATGGGTATGAACAAAGGAGGCTCTGAACCCACGTGGACCCTACAAGTGGGTGGTGAAAATGCTGGCCACTGACAGTTAACTCTCTTCTGCTGGCAGAAAAACACTACACGGAAGCCTGTGGGAGTCCATCCCATTCCAATCATCAGTGGCCGGATATGCCAATAAAAACAGTAAAACCCAGAGTCTGCTACCAGGATGCCAACTACCAATATGCCTTAGCTCACTCAAAGATAGACTTATTTTTGCTAGCTGAGCAATACTTAGCCTGTCTAGGATTTGGGGAAATCAATTTTCTCCTTGATCTTTTCTTGAAGATGTGGATACTTTCCTTGGCAAAATTCAATTGACCAAAACTTTGCTGAGTTTTACTGTGTGTAACAGCATACAAGCACTATATAAGTGTTAAGTATGATACAAAGCTTAGCTAAAAATGGCCCCTCCCTTTCCATATTTATTATCTTACCTTGAAAGGATGAGAATGGAGGAGTGAGGTGGGGACAGGGCTCAGAGACAAAGACAGACTGTAGGTTGTTATTTGCATAACGTGGCCGGTTGAGACTTTTCAGAATCATTCTGTCACTGAATTTCTCTCTCTTTCCAATAAAATTGAAAAGGGGTCCATTTAGCATCCTCCATGTTCCTGGAACTCGATACCTAATTGTAAATGCATATTCATACTTGGGTGGAAGCTGCTGCTAAATTGGATACTGCCACATCAAGCTGATCCAGATGTTGAAAAAAAATCCTAAAAAACAAACAAGTGGCTAAATCCAGGTCTAATCTCCAAAGGATTCAGTACCGGAAGAAAGCTACAGGCAGGAGCTACAGGAGAGGTTAGTAGCCCCACTGGATTTGTAGGGGGCCAGCTTGAGTTCCAGGACAAGCAGGTCTGAAGGCTTCAGTCTGAGTATAGCAAGTCAAAACTGGACAGAGCTCTCCAATTACCTCTCTCATTAGGACATGTCTTACAGAGGCCAATGAAGCTAAAAAAGAATTTCTAAAATTTTTTGCAAAGAAAGAGCACCAAAATCCATGGATGTCTGGAGATGCGAACTATGGGGAGCTCTGAAGAACGGGACAATCATTCCCACTCTTCCTTGGGAACTTCATTAGCTTATATGGGTTCCATTGTTATCTTTACACAAATGACTTCCAGATCTAGTGTCAGCCTTGGTCTCTCTCCTGAGTTCCAGTTCCACATGACCAACTGTCTATGAGATATTTACAACTAGATGTCCCCTTGGCATCTCAAATTCACTATGTCCAAAGCAGAAATCATACTTTTCCCCCAAATCCATCTCTCTCCCTAACTTATTTGTCAAAAGCAGTAATATTCTTTACTTTTTCTAAAATGTTTATTTTTGGTTATTCTGAACTTGACAAACACCAGCATAACATTCCTATGTATAAACAGAAAAGGACTGTATATGAAACCATGAATCCTTGCTAAGTCCAATTTGTTGCCCTTACAAAGCATATAATATATTCAACAATTTAGTTTCAAAGCTGTCCTACTTGTTTGTGCCTCTAAATCTTCTTCTGTTCTTTGCTGTGCATTCTTTTAAATGTTTCATTGATGCCTTTTTCTTTTTTTCTTAGTCACTATCACTAGACCCTTTCCCTCCAAATCCCCGCCCTACCCCCCACCATGGAAAACAAACAAACACCTTTCTTTTAGTAAACAAGCATATTCAAGCAAAAACATGTTTGAAAATGGATGCTTCATTTTGCACCTCTAGTCCATCACATCTCTGTCAGGAAGGCAAAATATGCTTCGTCATTAGTCCTCTAGCATTATAGTTGATCTTTCAAAGTTGTTTTTCTTTACAATGTTGTGGTTATTGTATAAATTATTCTTCTGGTTCTGCTCAAATGGCTTTCTAGAATGGCTGGACCAATTCTTGGCTCCAATAAGACATAAATGGAGGGCAAAAACATTCTTCTAGTAATGCAGGTTGACAACTTTAGAGCCATCTTTAATTCCACAATTTCATTCACTTTGCACATAAATCAGTTGCCAATCTTGTTGATTTTATCATCACAACAACTCTCATATCTGTCCCCTCCTCTTCATTCCCCAAACTACCACTCTATTTAAGCTCTAATCATCTTTCAACTATTTATTGCAACACCCAGCTAACTGGTCCTCTTGCCTCACACTTCTCCCTTCTCCAATCCATTTTACACACACCTATCAAAATGATTTTCCTAAAGTACAGGGCTGTCAAATATGCAGCCACTATACTCCAAAGCACAGATTAAATTATATTAAAATATGGGAAAATTTTAACAAAATTAATAAAAATATAATAAAGACAATGTTAATTTGTGGTTTTCTAAGTAGGTAGGGATCCATTTCTATTTGAGTTTGATATCACTGATGTTCAAGTTATTTTTAAGTTCCTTGAGGGCAGCAATTGTTTAATATTTGTCTTTGTATGCATAGCACGTATCCAAATTTAATAAATGTTTGACTGACTGATTTATACCAAATGCAGTATGTCTTGAGCTCTAAAAGATAGGCTAAAGTGGTTTTGGGGGTCCTGAAAATCATGTTTAGAAGAAGAAACAAGAAAGAGAAGATTCCCTAGAAAATTTTGGAGGGGCAAATGAGATGGTGAATGCTGTGAACCAATGAGTTGCTGCGGCAGAAGCATTTAGGACTAGAATAATAGAAACAAAATGCAAGAGCTGGAAAGGTCTTCAGCTATGATCTAATACAATTCCCCCATTTTATAGACAAGGAAACTGAAGCCAAGATAAGTTAATGATTTGCCCAAGGTTACATAGTAAGTGCCTGAGCTAGGGTTTGAAACCAGGTATTTTAGCTGTCTGAAAAGGAGCCAGGCTGGGCCAAGCGGATCACAGAGGGGGAAACTATAGCTATCTTGGGAGAGCTGAGCAGGTTTGAACAAAAAAGCTGCAGTAAAAACACTGAAGAGGGCTATCAGGCTCCTCAAAGCTTGAAAATTCTGTATTTCTCTGGGAATGCTTAGGAAGTAGCAGTCAGATCTATTACCTACCTTCTTTCTGCTGAGAAAAATCTTATACCTGCCTTGCCATAGGCAAGTGCTGGAAGGCTTGAGGCAAGCATAGTGGGCATATGCTGGGCCATGCAACCAATGAGTTAACTATTAGAGGGGCATGCCAGTTTCTCTTTGCCTTTATAGTGAATGAGTGACTACTGATGATTCTGACTGAAGAAGGACTGGTTCTCCTCCTACCAGACAATCACTCCTTTGCAATAGCTTTTGACTCTTTGCCACTTCTATTTGTTGTTTTAAGTTCTGCCTTCTTTGGTTAAGCAAAACAATTTCAATCCCTTTTCAAAACAATCTTTCAAATACTTAAAAGACAAGTTATAATGACCCAACTGTCCTCTTCTTCAGGTTAAACATTTCCAGCTCTTTCACTTTTCATATACGATGATATCAAAGCCCTTTACCATCCAGGCTGCCCATCTCTAGACAGTCTGTAATTTATTTATGTCCTTCCAGAAATATAGCACTCTCAACATAATATTCTAAATGTGGTCTGACCAGGACAGAGCAAAGCAGGACTATCACCCTCCTTATTCACTTTGATAGATCTGTGATTTCATTAATGTGAGTACTCTCTCCAAAGATGAAAACTATTCATGTCAACTCTTGTCCTTGTCTGACCGTATTTCATAGTCCTCACATGAGCACCTCACCTTCTTTTCCAGTAATGAATCTCAGTGAAGAAATCCTTCATGTCATTTCTTTTGTCCTGAACACTGTACCTTAAATGCAGCTCCCCCACCCTCCGCCCCCGGCCACCTCAAGCCTATAGCCAGTCAGCCCCCTTGTGGTTCATGCAACTAGATCCTTCTGAAAGCATTACTTTTGGAACCAACAGACCTAGGTTCAAGTACCTGACACCAGCGTGTGATCTTGGAATTGAGTCATTACGTTTCTCTCATTATACCACCTATCTCATAGGATTGCTATGCAAAATGTGCTTTTAACTCTTAAATTGCTATGGAAATATAAGCTAATTATTATACTGGAGAACAGTAGCGCTAAATTCTGTTAGTTAATCTCCTACAAAAAAATCTACAATTCTAATTATAGCAAGGCTCTCTGTGGCTGACATGCTGGGACAAGGTGAGAGTTGTTTCCCCTGACAGGCCCCAACAGGATTATGGGAAGAAGGATTTTATAATTAAATCATTAGAACTAAAAGATAACTTAAGGATCATCTAGTGCAACCCTTCTAATTTTCTCAGAAAGGGGAAGGGACTCCGTATTTTCTTCCTTATGTAGGAATAGCAAAGGGTGCTGGGATAAAACTTTAGACAATCCTGAGTCCAAGTAGGCAGGGCTAATTGCATCTACCATAAAAAACATGCTTTTCCAGCAGATCTGGGGTACAGTTCTGTCAGAGAAAAAAGATCCCTTCTTGACCAAGAAGACAGGGCTCAACTAAGGGTCTTGGCCTGTTCTTTTGTCTGGGGCAGTTCTAACTGGGCTTCTCTTCCTACCATGACAGCATATGATGCTGGCACCAAAGCAAGAATTACTAAAGCCTGAGAAGCCACAGACCTCAGGGTTAAGTCGTGTGGTCTGAGGTTTCTTACTTCTGGTTTGGCCTGATCTGCATGTTGGCAGTTTAACATAAGTTTTCCCCAAGAGGCTGAAGCTGTTTGCCTGCAGAGCTCTAGCTTCCCTGGTGTCCAATGAAGACAACAATAGCTTTATATTACAGCACAGGGAACAAGCCAGGACCAGAAGCAGGTTTCACAAATTGTGGGAAGAAAGATAAATCTGTCAAATGTAACATAATTTAGGGACAATATAGAGTAGTTAAAATGATGAAATGGAGTCAGGAAGAACTGAGTTCAAATCCTGCTTCTGATATTTACTAGTTGTATGACCACAAGTAAATCATTTAAGCCTCAGCTTCCTCATCTACAAAATGAAAAGACTAGACTAGATGGCCTTCAATAAATCTATGATTCTATGAGTCACTTTGGAAATCTTCTCACCAGAATTACAGTATTCCAGGACTGAAAGAGAATTCAGAGGTCATCTATACTCTTATTTAAACAGGACTCCCTTCTACAACATTCCCGAAAAGCAGTCATTCAGCCTCTAGTTGAAATCTTCCATTGATGGGGAGCTCACTGTCTCTTGAGGAAGTTCATTCTACTTTGACACATATTTCATCAAACTGGAAGTTTTTATTTATATTGGAGTCAAATTTGCCTTCCTTGTAACATCCCACTGGTCCCACGTTTGCTCTCTCAAAAAGAACGTATCAAATTCCTTTTCCTTATGACCCTCCTGAAAACACTTGAATTGGTCTTCCCCAAAGTCTGCTCTTCTTCGATCTAAACAACCTCAACTACTTCAGTTAATCCTCCTTTTGAATAGTTTTTATTCTCTTATCCAATCTGGTAACTCTCCTCTGTAACCACTCTAGCCAGATGTGTGGTCTCACTAGGATGGGCACTACCCAAAGTGGTGTCATATAAAGAATGTTGGCTCAAAGTCTGAAAGATCTGGCTTTGAGTCCAAGCCACTTAGCCTTTCAGATGTAAAGTAGAATAATTATTATTTTTACTATCAACATTATCAGGTATTATGAGAATAAAATCAGATTACAGAAGTAAAAGCACTTTTTCTCACAGAACCTCAGATTGAATTAGATTTCTTTTGGTCATCACACAACGCTGCTGACTCATTTTGAGTCTGCAGTGTAGCAAACACCCAGATCTTTTTCACATAAATGTGTCTAGCCCTGACTTCTTCAGCCTATATTTGTGCATTTGTTGTTTTGGAATCTAAAAGAAACATTTTTCATTTGTTCTTCAATTTAATCTTCTTAGCCATGGCTCATCACACCAAGGTCTTTTTTGCATCTTGACTCCCATATTCAGTATAGCAGCTCCTCCCCTGCCTGCCCAGCTACATGTCATCTACAAATTTGATAAGCATGTCATCTATCCCTTTATCCAAAATACTGATATGGTAAACATACTGTCAACGCCTACCACACAGCCCCAGGACACTCTACTTAAAATCCCTTAGAAATCTGACATCCATACATTAAGCAATGGGTCAAGGGACACTGACTGCTGGGGTGGAAATAGCAGGAACTTTGGAGGGAGGTAATTGTTTTACCAGAGAATTTGTTATAAAGAAGGGAAGAAAAGGCAGACACAGATGGGCAAGCATTCTAGATTTAGGGAGAGTAAATTTTAAAGGGCTCATAAAAGGACAGGTGGGATAGCGTAAAGTTTTACAGGTTAAGTCATTCCTAGAGGAATAAGACTGAATGAACGAACTTCTGAAGTCTTAAAGAGGAATGATTGCAATAATGAAGAAAAACAGTTATTGAAGGGACCAAAGTGGATGCCTGGAAAACTCACTAAGTGACTTTAGATTTTAAAAAGACATTTAAAAAAATGGAAGTCAAGTTATATAAATAAGAGAAAATATAACAAGGTTTTAAAAGTAGGAGGAATATTAAAGTTCAGGAATGAGCTAAGGATGGTGAGAAAAAATGGTTTTAAAAGCTTTGTTGGGGAAAAGAGCAAAGAAAGATAATGATCATTAGAACGATGACAACTTCTGAAAAGGCAAAACAGTTCAACATAGGCTTCACTTCTGCTTTTTAAACCACGGAGCATGATCTTTGGATTGCAACAAGTAGGACAAAAATTATTAATAAATAATATTATTAGAAGAAATAATAAAAGAGAAACTAGTTATTCTACAAGAATCTGTAGAGAACCTTGCTAACATGAACTGAAAGAACTGGCAAATAGGACTGGTGAACCATTATCATGGATTTGTTTACTCGCCAGACTATAAGTCTGTGAGTTTGATTTTTTTCTCTGACAAAATTCTAGAGTATATTAGTAAGAGATAGTGAATACCTAAGGGAAAAAAGGTTATTTCAAAAAAAAAATGAGTGTGACCACTGGCAAGCCACTTAACTTCTTTGTGCCTTAGTTTTATCACCTGTAAAATGAAGGAGTTTGACTAGCTGGCTTTTAAGGTCCTTTTCAGGTCTAAGTCTGTGATCCTATAAATGAACAGGTCCTGTACGATTAACCTTATTTCCTTTCCTGACAGAGGAAAAATGGTACAGTGAATAGAGCAATGGGCTTGGGAGTCAGGAAGACCTGAGTTCAATTAATGTTGGATGCTTACCATCTGTGTAACTCTAGACAAGTCACTTTACTGCTGCTTGCCTCAGTTTCCTCAACTGTAAAATGGTAATAATAACAGCAGCAATCTCCCAGGGGTGTTGTGAGGATCAAAGGAGATAATATTTGTAAAGCACATAGAACAGTGTTAGCACCTAGTAGGCGCTGCATAAATGCTTATTCCCTCTTTCCCTCTCTAATCCACTTTGCAAACCTTAAAGCACTATTAAATGCCTATTCCCTCCTCACTCACAAGGGTTACTGGGCTGAAGAATGCTAAAGACATGGGGCTGAAAAACTGCAGCCCGTGGCCTGCTGCTTGTTTATGTATGATCTGTGAAAGACCATTCCTAGTTACTTGGCCTTACAAAAACAGAAGATACGCTGACCCTTAGGCCATGGTTTGAGGCTGCTGCTATAGATTCTTTTTCCTTTTTCACCTTTTTCGCCTTTTTAAAAAAAATTAATTAATTGTTTTTAGTTTACAACACTCAGTCCCACAAGTTTTTTTTTTTTCCAAATTTTCTCCTCCTTTCCCCACATCACCTCCCACCAACACAGCATGTAATCTGATATAGGTTCTAGATAGACCTTCACATTAAACTTCTTTTCCAATAATCAAATTGTAAAGAATTATAACCAATGAAATGAACCATGAGAAAGATGTAACAAAACCAAAAATAAAATAAAAAAAGAGAATAGTTTGCTTCAATCTGCATTCAAATTCCATAATTCTTTCTCTAGATGTGGATAGCCTTTTCCATCATGAGTCTTTTGGAGATGTCTTAGAACCTTGCATCGTTGAGAAGAGCCAGGTCTATCAAAGTTAGTCATTACAGAAGCAATATGACTGTGGTTGTGAACAATGTTCTCCTGGTTCTGCTGCCTTCACTTATCATCAGATCATAGAAGACTCTCCAGGTTATAGATTACTTTTGGCCTACATTTTAGCAAAGTATTTGACAAAGACCATTATGTTATTCTTCTAAAAAAGTTGGAGTCATGTTGGTTAAAAGATAATACAGAATAATTTGGTGAAAGCTAAACAGCTTAAATAGGACAGCTAGTAGCACAGTAGCTAGAGTGCCCAGCCTGTGAGTTGGTTCCTCCTGGGTTCGAATCTGGCCTCAGATACTTAAAAACTGCGTGACCCTGGGCAAGTCATTTAATCCTGTTTGCTTTCAGTTTCTTCATCCATAAAATGAGCTGGAGAAGGAAATGGCAAACCCACTTCAGTATCTTTGCCAAGAAAACCCCAAATGTATCATTAAAAGTCAGATACGACTGAAAAACTACTGAATAACAATGGCTTAAAATAGCTAGACCTAAAAAAAACCAGTCATTAATGGTTTGATGTCAACTTCAAAGGCTGCATTCAGTGCAGTCTCCCAGGGATGCTACTTAATGACTTGGATAAAAGCATGGATGGCATGCTTATTAAATGTGCAGATGACAAAAACATGGGAGAAACTCTAGATGACTGGCTCAAGATTCAAAATGATCCTGATAGGCTATAACACTGAACCAAATCTAACAGGATAGAATTTAAATGAGATAAATGAAAAGTATTTTATTTGGGTTTTAAATATGAACTAGTGAAACTCAAGGTCAATATTAGTCAACAGTAGTATATCGCAGCTGAGAAAGCTAATGTGATGTTAGGCTACATTAGTAAAGGCACAGTGTACAGGATTAGGGAGATAGGAGTTCCATTACACTCTGCATTGGCCAGACTACACCCATAATATAGTGTAAATTTCTTGGTGCTACATCTCAAGAAGGAAACTGATATGCATTTTCTCTGGCTGTCCCCCAAGCCTAGAATGCTCTCCCTTCCTTAACTGTACCTACTGGCTTCCCTGGTTTCCTTCAAGTCCCAACTAAAATCCCATCTTCTACAGGAAGCCTTTTCCAACCCTTCTTAATTTAGTACCTCTCCTCTGTTCATTATTTCCTATTTATCCTGTCTATAGCATGTTTGTATATATTTGTTTTTTTTCTCCCCCATTAGATTGTGAGCTCCTTCAGAGTAGGGGGCTGTCTTTTGCCCGTTTTGGCAGATAACAGACACTTAAAAATGTTTACCAATGGTTTGATTGATTGACATGGTGGACAGCATTCAAAGGGAAACCAATATGGTGAATGACCTTGAAAAAAAATCTATATACATATCTATATCTAATGAGACTTGTTTGAAGGAACTGGGAATAGAGAAGATCATAGATTTAAAGATAAAGAGGGAGAGAGATATGACAACTTCATTCAAATATCTGATGGGACGTCATGTAGAAGAGGAATTATACTTGGCCTGGACGTTCCTGAGGCAAATTTAAGCTTGATATAAGGAAAAAGTTCCTAATATTAGAGCTGTGCAAAAGCAGAATGGGCTGCTTCTGAAGGTAGCAGGTTACCTGAGTTCATCAAACAAAAGTTTTATGACCACTTGCTGCACATGCTGTAGAAGGCAGGTATCCCACCCAATTCTGAAATTGTCTGATACTTAGTATAGGCCTGCTGATAGACTATTTGATACCCAAGAACTAGCTTGGTTAGTAGTAGAGTGATTCACCTTTAGAGGACTGGTGATGATCAATTTTTCCGGTCAAAGAAATGCATAAATCCACTAAGGCATAGAAGCATAGATCAGTGTTCATGGAGGAAGCCCCCATACAGGACTATTTATATTTGTACTTGTCTCCTCACTAGAACTTAAGCTCCCTAGGAGCTTAAATTAAAACTAAATATTATTTCATTCTATGTAAGTGCCTGAAACATGGTATATAATACATGAGCTCATTAACTGATTTATAAGAACGAAGTCATGGATCTTTGAATAACTGAAGTATATTATTTTAAGAATTAGAGGTACTCTAACCTCTTACAAAATGAGTGCCAAGAATAACTGATTCCACTACAGTATGAGGTCCAGGTTCAAATACCATTTAAGAGAGTCATGGTGGTCTCAAAAATATGGATATAATTAAAATATTCACCAAATATTTAGTAAGCACCAAAAGTTCTAAGTGCTTGAAGACAATGGAGAAAGAAGGATAAAAATCTAAGTTGTTAACTAATATGAACAAATTTTATTTCTATAGCACTTTAAGGTTTACAAAGTACTTTCCTCGCAGTACCTTTCTGAAACAAATAGTGAAGGAACTATTAGCCTCATTTTACAGGTGAAGAAACAGAAGTCCAGAGAGAGGAAAAGATTTGGTTGGTAACAGTGTCTGAGTTAGAACTCAAATCCATGCCTTCTGACTCCAGTACTAGAATTCTTTCTACTGTATCACACCGCCTCTGCCCTCTCTTCTGCATATGAAAAAGAGCTTCTCCATATACCAATATAGGAGGCAAAAACAAAAGCCTTCACTTTTCTGAAGGCAATTAGTAGCCTATTATTCTTTATTTGATTAGACAGCCTCCCTTTTGGAGCATAAAAGTTATAAACATCTTCTTGATAAGAAACCCACCTACTTTAGTAGAAATATTTTCCCATAGAGCCCTGATTCTGGGCAGGCTAGAGCAAGTAGACTTCCGGGGGTTCCAGGTAGGCAGTTCTGCCAAAGATTCAAGGGAGTCTGTGTCGGGGCAAAGCCTGCTGAGGTCTGGGAATGGCAAGCATGTCTTTTCTGAACAGCTCTGCCCCTCAAAAATCCTGGCAGGCTCTTAGTAACCTGAGCTACATAGATGTAGATAGCTAATTGGTTTCCCAAAGAGCAAACCGCCTATTTTTATAAGAACTTCAAAATTTGGCTGATCCCTCTGTATCAATCATCACTCCAGCCAAATCGAAATGATCTGTGTAACCTGGAAAATAAAAATGTCCAAATTAAAAGATACCATTTGAAGACTTCCTGTGTTGGGGGGACTCATCTGCTGAAGCAGCTCACTTCACTTTTGGATAGTTCTGCTTAGGAAATGTTTCTGTATACTGATCTGAAACCCACCTCAATGTAAATTTCAACCACTGAGAGAGATAGAGATAGATAGATAAATACATACATACATCATACAGACAGACAGAGAAACGGACAGAGAGAAGTATGAATAGGAGGAAAACGGGATGGTGGGAAATACACAGTAATCATAACTGCAAATGTGAATGGGATGAACTCACCCATAAAACAGAAATGGATAGCAGAGTGGATTAAAAAGCAGAATCCTGTAATATGTTGTTTACAAAAACCATATCTGAAGACACACACAGAGTAAAGGTAAAAGGCTAGAAAAGAATCTATTTTGCTTCAGCTGAAGTAAAAAAGCAGGGGTAGCAATCATAATCTCAGACAAAGCAAAGGAAAAATAGATCTAATTATGAGATAAGCAAGGAAATTACATCTTCCTAAAAGGTACCACAATGAAGTAATATCAATACTAAACATATATGCACCAAATAGTATAGCATCCACATTTCTACAGGAGAAGTTAAATGAGTTACAGGAGAAAATAGTCAGTAAAACTATACTAGTAAGGGACTTAAATTTTCCTTTCTCAGAACTAGATAAATCGAACCACAAAATTTTAAAGAAGAAAGAATTCAAGGATGTCTAGGGTAATCAGGTGGCACAGTAGAAAGAGTACCAGTCTCAAAGTCAGAAGAACCTGAGTTCAAATCTGGCCTCAGACACTTGCCAGCTGTGTAATCCTGGGCAGGTTTCTTAACTCCAATTTGCCTCCAAAAAAAAATTTAAGGAAATGAATAGAATTTTAGTAAAGTTAGATATGATAGACCACTGGAGAAAACTGAATGGGGATAGAAAGGAATATGCCTTTTACTAAGGGGTACATGGCTCCTACACAAAAACTGACATTAAGGCATAAAAACCTCACAATGAAATGTAGAAAGGCAGAAATATTGAATACATCCTTTTCAGATCATGGTATAATAGAAATTATATTTAATAAAGGCCTACAGAAAGAGTTTAAAAATTAATTGGAAACTAAATAATCCTATAGAATGGGTCAAAATGAGTCAAAGAACAAATCATAGAAACAATCAATAATTTCATTAAAGAGAATGATAATGATAAGACAATACACCAAAATTTATGGGATGCAGCCAAAGCAGTACTTAGAGGACAATTTATATCTCTAAACACTTATATCAATAAAACAGAGAAAGAGCGAATCAGTGAACTGGACATATAAATAAAAAGAAAAAAACTAGAAAAAGAAAAAATTAAAATCTCCAATTAAACACAAAATTGGAAATCCTGAAAATCAACGAAGATTAATAAAATTGAAAGTAAGAAAATCACTGGACAAAACTAAGAGCTGGTTTTATGGAAAAAAAAACCCAACAAACAAACCAATAAAATAAATGAACCATCGGTTAATTTCATTTAAATAAAGAAAAACAAATTGCCAGTATCAAAAATTAAAAGGGCAAAATTCACCACCAATACAAAAAAAGAAATTAAAGCAATAATTAGGCAACTATTTTGCCCAGTTGTATGTCAATAAATCTGACAATCTAAGTAAAATAGATGAATATTTAGAAAAGTATAAATTGCTTAGATTAACATAAGAGGAAATGGAATACTTAAACAACCCCATCTTAGGAAAAGAAATTGAACAAGCTACCAATGAATTCCCTAAGAATCCTTAGGGCCAGATGGATTCACAAGAGAATTCTACCATACATTTAATTCCAATACTATATAAACTATTCGGGAAAAAAATGAAAGAGTCCTACCAAATTCTGTTTATGACACAAATGCGGTGCTGATACCTAAATCAGAAGAGCCAAACCAGAGAAATTAAACTATAAGACCAATTTTCCTAATGAATACTGAGGCAAAAAAAAAATTTAAATAAAATACCAGCAAAGAGATTATAGCAATATATCACCAAGATCACACACTATGACCAGACGGGATTTAAACCAGAAATACAAGGCTGGTTCAAGTTTAGGAAATCTATCAGCATAACTGACCAGATCAATAACAAAACCAACAGAAATCAAATGATTATCTCAACAGATGCAGAAAAAGCTTTTGAAATGTGGAAAGACTTGTATGAATTGATGAAAAGTGAAATGAGCAAAACCAGGAAAATATTGTACACACTAATAGCAATATTGTGTGATGTTCAACTATAAATGACTTAGCTCTTCTCAGCAATACAATGATCCAAGATAATTACAAAGGACTCATGATGAAAAATGCTATACACAACCAGAGAAAGAACTGATGGCTTACAAATATAGATCAAAGCATACTATTTTCACTTTATTTTTTTCATGGATTTTTCCTTTTGGTCTGTTTCTTCTTTCACAACTGTGACTAATATGGAAACATATTTTACATGATTGCACATATATAACGTAAATCAAATTGCTTACCATTTTACGAAGAGAAAAGGAGAGGGAGAAAAATGTGGAACTCAAAATCTTGTAAAAATGGATGCTAAAAATTGTCCTTACATATAATTGGAAAAAATACTATTAAAAAAACAAAAAAAGGCTTTTGACAAAACACAACCCTACTGAAAACACTAGAGAGCCTAGGAATAAATGTAGCTTTCCTTAAAATAAGTAGTATCTATCTAAATCTATCAGCAAGCATTATCTGTAATGGGGATAAAATCCTTCCCAATAAGATCAGGAATGAAGCAAGGATGACCATTATCACCACTATTATTCAACAGTGTACTAAGAATGTTAGCTATAGCAGTAAAAGAAGAAAAAGAAATTGAAGGAATCCGAATAGGCAATGAGGAAACAAAATTATCATTCTTTGCTAATGACATGATAGTATACTTAGAGAATCCTAGAGCACCAACTAAAAACTAGTTGAAATAATTAACAACTTTAGCAAAGTTGAAGGATATAAGACAAACCCGCACAAATGATCAGCATTTCTATATATTACCAATGTAGCTCAGCAGCAATAGAAAGAAAATTGCATTTAAAATGACTGTAGACAATACAAAATATTGGATGTCTACCTATACCAAACCCAGGAACTGTAAGTGAATACAATTACAAAAACGCTTTTTACACAAATAAAGTCAGATCTAAAAAACTGGAAAAATATCAATTGCTCATGGATAGGCCAAGCCAGAATAATAATGATGACAATTCTACTTAATTTACTTATTCAGTGCCATACCAAACTACCAAAACATTATTTGATAGAACTACAAAAAATAACGATAAAATTCATCTAGAAGAACAAAACGTCAAGAATATCAAGAAAATTAATGAAAACAAATGTGATGGAAGATGTTAGCTATACCAGATCTCAAACTGTATTATAAATGAGTAATGATCAAAATTATATGGTACTAGCTAAGAAAAAGAGTGGTGGATCAGTGGAATAGATTAGGTACATATGACTAAGGTAGTAAATGACGATAGTAATCTAGTGTTTGATAAACACTAAAACCCCAGCTTCTGGGACAACAACTCACTATTTGACAAAAACTGCAGGGAAAACTAGAAAACAGAATGGCAGACACTAGATACAGATCAACGTCTTACACTGCATACCAAGATAAAATCAAAATGGGTACATGGTTTAAACAGAATGGTGATACCATAAGCAAATTAGGAGAGCCAGGAATAGCTTATCTGTGAGATCTATGGAAAGGGAAGAATTTATGACCAAACAAAATAGAAAGCACTTTTAGACATAAAATGGGTAATATTGATTATATTAAACTAAAAAGGTTTTGCAACAAAAACAATGCAACTAAGATTAGAAGGAAGGCAGAAAACTGGGGAAAAAATTTTTATAGCAAGTATCTCTGATAAAGACCTTATTTATAACATATGGAGAACTGAGTCAAATTTGGAAGAACACAAGTCATTCCCCAGTAGATAACTGGGTAAAGGACATGAACAGGCAGTTTTCAGACAAAGAAATCAAAGCTATCTATAGTCATGTGAAAAAAAATGCTCTAAATCACTATTGATGAGAGAACTGCAAATTAAAACAACTCTGAGGTACCACCTCACACCTATCAGATTGGCTAATATGAAAGAAAAGGAAAATGAGAAAAGTTGGAGGGGATATAGGAAAACTGGGATACTAATGCAATAGTTGTGGTCTTGTGAACTGATTCAACCATTCCGGAGAGTAATTTGGAACTATGCACAAAGGGCAATCAAACTGTGTATACCTTTTGATCCAGCAATACCACTATGAGGTCTGTATCCCAAGGAGATTTAAAAAGGGGTGGGGGAAGGGGGAAGAAGGACCTATATGTACAAAAATCTTTATAGTACTCTTTTTTTTTTGTGGTGGCAATGGGGATGTCCATCAATTGGGGAATGGCTGAACAAGTTGTAGTATATGACTATAATGGAATTTTACTTTTTTTAAGAAATGATGAGCAGAAAGATTTCAGAAAAACCTGGAAAGACTTATATGAACTGATGTAGAGTGAAGTCAGGAGAACACTGTACAAAATAACAGCAATACTATATGAAGATAAACTGTGAATGATTCAGCTATTCTTAGGAATACAACGATCTAAGACAATTCCAACGGACTCATGCTGAAAAATGCTATCTACCTCCAGAGAAAAAACTGATGAAGTCTGAATGCAGATTGAAACATACTATTTTTCATTTTCTGTATTTTTTCTGTTTTTTTTCTCCCCCTTTGGGTCTGTGTCTTCTTTCACAACATGAATAATATGGCAAATTGGGAAGAGAAATGAGAAGGATGTAAGAAAACCATGAAAAACAAGTCAATGACTTGCTAAAGGAGATCCAAAAATACACTGAAAAATATACTGAAGAAAACAACACCTTAAAAATAGACTAACTCAAATAGCAAAAGAGCTCCAA
>CM053622.1:72201198-72238134 GCA_028646595.1 Phalanger gymnotis | reverse complement strand
GTTTTGGTCTTCTTTGTCACCAAAGAAGGATTCCAGAGTCTGAGACTGAATCTGGGTGCGTTTTCGCCGCCTGGCCATGTTCCCAGACAACTTACTTGACCCTTGCGTTTTTCAGCAGGGTATGACTGCTTGTAGACTAAAGAGTTCTATGTTCCAAGCCTGGGGGGATGCGCTAGCTCTGCCACACCAGCACTCCTCCTTCCCCAAGAACCCCTGGACTAGACTTAGATCTTCAGCAGGCTCTTCTCTCCTGCTCTGATCAGCCACTTAATTCCTCCCACCAGGTGGGCCTGGGGCCAGAAGCAACTGCAGCTGTAGTTCTGAAGCTGCCCCACCTCTGCTACCCCTGGGGTGGTGACCAAACTGCAAACTCTATCCCAGTCCCCAGCAGCTTCTCCCACTAACCTACTCTGTTGTCCTTGGTGTTTGTGGGTTGAGAAGTCTGGTAACTGCTGCAGCTCACTGATTCAGGGCACTAGGGCACACTCTGGTCGGTCGTGCGGACCACGCTGGGCCCTGCTCTGCTTCCAGCTCTGTGCAGGATAGACCTTACCCAGAGACCATCTAGGGTGTCCTTGGCTAGAGCCCTGCTTCCCTCCACTATTTTGTGGGTTCTGCAGTTCTAGAATTGGTTCAGAGCCATTTTTTATAGGTTTTTAGAGGGACTTGGTGGGGAGCTCATGCTAGTCCCTGCTTTCCAGCTGCCATCTTAGCTCCACCCCCCTCTCCTAACACATTTTAAAGTTCAATTTGCATTATTAACATTTTCTCCATCACTTTCTTAAGTCTAGACAATCAATAACACAGTCAAGTCCTGATTTGAAGCATTTATCAATTTCCAAGGTATAAATGCTTACACTGAAAATTTAACAATAGGACCAAGCCTGTTAGAGATGTCTCCAGTATACATCTACTGGATTTGCTCCTCACATCTTTTGTACTGAAGACCAATTAATAATCATCTAATGCTCATTTTCTTGCTGTAATCAGTAGCATGTCCCTGTGATCTTCATTCTTTGAGTCAGGAGATAAAGACAGTCGAAGAAACAACGAGACAATGTTTTCAGCATTCTGTAGGAAAGGGTCAGAAAGTTAATTATTGCAGACAGATTATTCTGAGATTATAATGATTCCTATGTATAAATTATTAATCATGAAAAAAACTATTTCATTGCAAATTCCAGTTAGAGATAAAATAGCTAGCCTACAGATGTACCACTAAATGTTAGTTATTAGTCTGATATTGAAAATACAGCTCCTAAGGTTCTCTCTGATGAATCTAAGGAAGGTAAAACTATGGGTATGGTTATACTTTTTTTTTTTTTCGGTCTGTAATATGCTTTGAATGGAGAAGCCAGAGATTGTCCACCAACACATTCATCTTGGTTATGGTTGTTGTTGTTCAGTCATTTTCAGTTTTGTTCAACTCTTTGTGGCCCCATTTGGGGTTTTCTTGGCAAAGATACTGGAGCGGTTTGCCATTCCTTTCTCCAGCTCACTTTACAGATGAGGAAACTGAAGCAAATACAGTTAAGTGACTTGCCCAGAGTCACTCATTTAGTAAGTGTCTGAGGCCAGATTTGTACTTGGGAAGATGAATCTTTCTGACTCCAGGTCTAACATGCAATCCACTGTGTCAATTACATTCTCTCAACTACAGAAACTATTAATTATAAGGTGTATTAACTCAGAAACTTCTATAAAAGACAATGAAAAGAACCTGTATTTTCCCAGTAGAAGTCACTCCATTCACTAAAGCCCTATTCAGATGACTTATCTTGGCGGGGAGAAATCCAGGATTCTCAGCTCTGTCGGAGAATACAAGCTCTGGCAGGACCTCATAGACTGCATGGTTTTGAATATCAGACCAGTGATAGAGACTGTATACCTGTCATTGAAGTATAAGCCTGATACTTCCTGAAAGATATCTGAGAGAATTTTAAAGCTTTTAGCATCACTCCTGGCACATAAGTATTATATAAATATTAGCTATTATTATTGTTATTAATCTCAAGGTGATAATTTTTTTCTAATTAATTTATTTATTTTTAGTTTTCAACATTCACTTTCATAAGATTTTGAGTTTCAAATTTTCTCCCTCTCTCCTCTCCCCTCCGCAAGATGGCATACAATCTGATATAGGCTGTACTTCTGCATTCATATTAAACATCTTTTCATATTATTCATGATATAAAGAAGAATTAGAACTAATGGGAGGAACCAGGAGAAAGAAGAAACAAAACAACAAAAGAAAAGGAGAGCAAATAAGATTGTTCCATCTGCATTCAGACTCCAAAGTTCTTTCTCTGGATGAGTTTTTCAGAGTTGTCTTAGATCTTTGCATTGCTGAAAAGAGCCAAGTCTATCAAAGGCAGTCATCACACACTGTGGCTATTACTGTTTTCTAAGTTCTCCAAGTTCTGCACACTTGACTCAGAGTCAGTCCATGTAAGTCTTTGCAGGTTTTTCTGAGGGCCACCTACTCATTATTTCTTATAGCACAAGAGTATTCCATTACATTCATATACCACAATTTGTTCAGCCATTCCCTAATTGATGAACATCCCCTCAATTTCCAGTTCTTGGGCACCACAAAAAGAGCTGCTATAAATATTTTTGTACATTTGAGTCCTTTTCCCGTTTTTATGATCTCTTTGAGATACAGACCTAGAAGTGATGTTGTTGGGTCAAAGGGTATGTAGTTTTATGGCTCTTTGGGCATAATTCCAAACTGTCCTCCAGAATAGTTGTTTCAGTTCATGACTCCACCAACAGCGCATTAGTGTTCCAATTTTCCTGCATCTTCTGCAGTATTTGTTACTTTCCTGTTTTGTCATGTTAGCCAATCCGATAAGTGTGATATGATACCTCAGAGTTGTTTTGATTTGCATTTCTCTAATTAATAGTGATTCAGAGCATTTTTTCATCTGACTGTAGGTAGCTTTAATTTCTTCATCTGAAAATTACCTGTTCATATCCTTTGACCGTTTATTAATTGGGGAATGACTTGTATTCTTAAAAATTTGACTCAGTTCTCTATATATTTTAGAAATCAGACCTTTATCAGAGACACTGATTGTAAAAATTCTTTCCCAGTTTTCTGCTTCCCTCCTAATCTTGGTTGCATTGGCTTTGTTCGTGCAAAAACTTTTCAATTTAATATAATCAAAACATCTATTTTGCATTTCATAATGTTCTCTATCTCTTGTTTGGTCATAAATTCTTCTGTTCTCTGTAAATCTGACAGGTAAACTATTCCTTGCTGTCCCAGTTTGCTTATAGTATCAGCCTTTATATGTACCCATTTAGGACAGGTGATAGGGTAGAAGAAGGGAGAAAAGGGAAGGAGAAAAAACAAATAGGGAAAACCTTGTACCCATTTTGACTTTATTTTGGTATAAAGATATTGGTCTATGCCTACTTTCTGCCATGCTATTTTCCAGTTTTCACAGCAGTTTTTGTCAAATAGTTCTTATCCCAGAACCTGGAGTTTTTGGTTTATCAGACATAGATTACTATTGCCATTGACTACTGTGTTTTGTATACCTAACCTATTATACTGATCTACCACTCTATTTCTTAGCCAGTACCAAGTAGTTTTAAGGATTGCTGCTTTATAATACAATTTAAGATATGGTATGCCTAGGCCATCTTCTCTTGCATTTCTTTTCATTAATTCCTCCAGACAGTATTTCTTTTAGGCTAGACAGCTGTGGAAGACAGTCTACTAAGGTATGGAAAGGTTGCAGTGGTGGAAAAGGTACCCACACCAATGACACCCATGACTTATTTAAGTATTTGAATAGGAAGCTATCCCTCTTATTGACTTTTAGGTGCTTCTTTGGTGCCCCAATGTACTTAGTGCTAAGAGGAATAGGAAATGCAAAAGGATAATGAGCACTGGAGGACAGCTAGGTGGTACAGTGGATAGAGAACTGGGCCTGGAGTCAGAAAGATTCATCTTCCTGACTTCAAATCTGGCCTCAGACATTTACCAGCTGTGTGACAAGTCACTTAACCCTGTTTGCCTCAGTTTCCTCATCTGTAAAATGAGCTGGAGAAAGAAATGGCAAACCAATCCAAGTGTTTTTGTCAAGAATATCCCAAATGGCGATCAGAAAGAGTCCGACACGACTGAACAACAACAAATGAGCCCTAGGCCCCAGCAGCCAGCTTGGCTCACTGCAAAGAAAGATCAGAATCTCCCATAGCAGCTGAGAAACAAGGCTTTCTTTATTTGTTTTTTCTCCTTCCCTTTTTCTCACCTCTTCCACCCTATCACCTGTCCTAAAATCTTTCTATTTCTGGTCATTTTTTGCACTCAGGATTCTGAATAGGAACAGTTATTGTGTTTTTGTTACTTAGCAGTCTGAAAGGAGGATCCCCTATGTTGTGCCTCACATAGCCCATACCTGGGCTGAGATAGAACTCTGATTCATGTAACAGGTCCAACTCTGTCCCTGAAATGAGGAGAAAGAGATAATAGGAAAGTTCTAGCTCAGATGGAAATCAGGAGTTAAAGTCATTCAACAAGTGTTCATTAAATGCCTATTCTGTGCCAGGCACTGTGCTAAGTGCTGGGGATACAAAGAAAGGCAAAAACAGTCCCTGTCCTCAAGTATCTCACAGTCTAATGAGAGAGACAAAAAATATATAAAATACATTTAAAAATAGGTACATGCAAGATAGATACAGAGTAGATGGAAAGTAATCTCAGAGAGTAGGATAGAGGCAGAAAGCATAGCAAATCTAAGCCTTCTTTTCCATAAGGATCCTTCATATACTCAGGTCCTACCCTCATTGAATTCACAGTGTAGCAGGGAGTTAAAGTATAAAATAATCCATGGAAGTGCATCAGAAAATAGCGAAGAAATAAGGGGGCAGGTCACTCCAAAGTTAACAAAAAAAATTAGACCATATTGTTGGAGGAGTTTTCACCCAATAGTACTACAAGACTTGGACCTTTGTACCTTGGTTAAGGGATTCAAATAAAGACCTTCAGAAGTTCCTTCCAAATCTGCTATGCTGTAGTTCTGAGCCTTATAGCTGCACTTGTAGTCATGGCACATTTGAAACAAGAGGTAAAGGGGTCAATACAGGATCACAGATTCAGAATGTTTGTTCTGGAATGGACCTTTATCTAGTCTAGCCCTTCATTTTACAGAGGAGTAAACAGGCTTAGAGAGGATAATAACTTTCTTAAGTCAGTCTCTTTCACAGCACCAGGATAGAATGAAGACTAGGATGCTCCCTCCACTTACTTCTTCTTCTTACTGAGCCTTTGGTCTGGGTAGCTACTGGTTGAAATGTCCTGCACCTTCATCCTGAAACTGCTGACTTCTGCACAACCCCTGCTTCTTAGGCAGCTGGGACCAGCATTGTCAGATTTCACAAGCCACCTTTTCCCTAAGGCAAAAACATTACTTTTTTTGTCTTGTCCCCAATTCAAAATTGGACCTTCGACAGCATACTCCAGCCAGTGTGAGAGCTAGAATAGGCAGCTAGTTCGAAGGAAAAAAAAACCACTTTTGTTTATTACTCCTGTATAGCCTTTGACATGGACTGTGCCACATTTGAAGCCAATGGTATTGAAATGAATCTGCTCTTTAAAATTCCTCAAAGCTACAGTATAGAATAGCAGCAGTAGCCATGTTAAAGCAAATAGACAGGCTAAGGTATAAACAGTATTGTGACAGTCTTAGCCTTGACCAGGAAGGATTTAGATCTGAAAGAACCGTTTAATATGAGCTAATCCACATCCATCTCCCTTACTTTTACACATAAAGTAACTGAGTCCTAGAAAAGCAAAAGGATTTGCCCAAGGTCAGACAAATAGAGTGAGCTGGAATTTGGATTGGCCAGATCCTCAGATGCTAAAACCATTGTACTTGTTTAACCCCCACCGCCTCCCCCCCTCCCCCGAAATGATTCCCTAGAATGGAACATCTCTGAGGTGAATTGTGATTCAGGAACCAACATCCTCGTGGGTGCCATTAGAGACAGGGCATCAAAGTGAATCTGGCTCCTTCTTATTCACATCTGCCTTGGACTAGATAAGCCCTGATTCCCTTCTTGCTCTGAAGTTCTGTGATTCTCTGCTGCCTCTCTTTAGCATGAATTATTACTTTGAGTCCCCCCATCCAATGTCTGGGAAGCCAGAACTAACACCTCTGTTATCTCAGAGTTTAACACAAATGGGAGTTATTGCTTCAGTCATTGTTTTGGATCTTTGATGTAATCGGTACCATCGCTCTTTCCACCAGTGCAGACCACGATCTCTGTGTCTGTTGTTCTCTCTTGCCATAAATCCTCTAATGAGACTTTAACCAACATTTTAGAGGCCTTCCCCTTTGGCTCTTTTGCTATCTCAGGGGTACCAGTGCAGCATAGCATCTATCCATCTGCCATCCTTCACTTTAAGTTACCGGCCCACCTTATTTCCTGTTCTTACGTGTCCTCGATAATGTCCTTTATGCCGATCAGTCAGTCAGCCAGAATGTGCCAGTGCCTATTGTGTGCCAACACTGTGCTAATCTCGGGGGATACAAAGAAACCCTCACCTTCTGAAAAGTTCAATCCCTGTTCTCAAGGAGCTCACAGTCAAATGGGGGAGACAACAAAAACAGCTATGTACAAACAATATCTAGACGGGGCAAATTAGGGGTAGTCTCAATGATGAGGTACTAAAATTAATGAGAACTGTTAAAGGCTTCTTGTAGAAGGCAGAACATTGGCTGAGAATTGAAGGAAGCAAAGGTGAAGATGAGGAGGGAAAACATTCCGGGCAGTGCAGGGGGACGCCCAGTAAAAACAGTCAAAATCAGGAGATGACTGGATCACAGAGTGAGGGGTGAGAGTAGGGTGTGAGAAGATTCGAACACTGCCAGCAGTATTATTGTAATAGTTCTTCCATAGTACAGTAGATCAAGGTGATCCTTTTTCATAGGATTTAGAGGCAGGGAACATTAGAGACCATCTAATTCAGTGCCTTCAAAATTTTGCAGTTGAGGAAATGCAGGCCTAGGGAGATTGTGACTTATTCAGGATTACCCAGTTAGTAACAGAGCCAGGAACTGGAGCCAGGTCCCTTGACTTCTAGGTCAGTAGTGTTACCAGCCATGCTGTCCCAAAGGGCCTTTGCAGCCCTTTGAGGTTAAAGGGAATCCAGTCTTAGTGCAGGCAGAGGCAGGCTTTGCAGAGTACCTATTTTGAGTTTCCTTAGTTACCTGATATTCTGCAGGCTGTTTTAGCCTTAAAGTGGGAGAAAATTGGGTCCAGTTTAGAAACTGGTTTTTCCTATTTCAGGTAGCGCTCTCTCTGTCACATTTGGAATTGTCTGAATGGTAATGTAAGGCTTTTTGTCATCCAGAACCCACGTCCGAGGCTATCCATACCAACATGTTATAGAATATCCCCAGAGATACTGTGGTCTGTGATAGAAATGTTAAATGTTAAAATGGAACCTGGAACTGGTTTCCTAGAACTGAAACAAAGCATTTAATAAACGTTCTCATCCTGCCCTCTTCTCCCCTCTCGTGATCAGTAAAGCCTGTAGCACAAGGCCTGGCACAGAATAGGCTCTTAATAAATGCTCATCCCCTGCCTCCTTCCTCCTTAGCCCAAGACTGAGATGGAGCAGGGGTGTCAAACTCAAATATAAAGGATCTCTGTAGGCCACTAGTGACTTAGAAAACCATCACCTCAGCTCCCCCAGTGTTCTGTCCCACCTAGCCCAAGAGCCAAGACTTTGTGTACAGATTTTATAGCCAACAGAATTAAGTGAACCTGTACCTCACTTAGGAATCCCTGTCCAGATGAGATCGATTCTATATGTGGAAGAGTCATCACCCTGTGGGGAGAGAGTTGGACAAGGGGCATCCTGAATGAGTGAATGAATTAATGAATGAAGCATGCATTACTATGTGACAGGCACTGTGCTGGTGGGATACAAATACAAAAGTGAGACAGCCCTTCCTCTTCAGCAGCTAGCATTTTAATGTGAGTAGACCATATGTAGAGCAGACTTGTGGCCGGGGAAGGATATCTTCATCTAGAAAGTCACGGAGGCTGCGCTGAGTTGACATACCTTTACCAGAAGTAGCGGTCGCATTGATTTTATTATTGTTCTAGAGCAAGAGAGATGGCGAAAGGGCACACCTGTTGAGGCCTGGCGAATATAAGAAAGGATGATGTAATCTGAGGTGACTTGGTATAAAGGGTGCACAGGACAGTATGACCCAGGGCTGGGCAGCTCAGCTTCTCCAGAACATGGTCTCTGAAAGTCTGGGTTAGAAGGTAAAGGAGCTGCCGCAACAATGGCAAGATGACCAAGGTAAATCCTGGAGCAGAGATTCTTCTGGGTGGGCTTTCCCTCTGCATGTTTCTCAGAGCATCATATCTGGACTTCTTTGACATTCTTCCTGATACCATGTACTTGTGTACCTGTCTTAGTCTCTGTATTAGGTTATAAGCTCCTTGGAGGCAAAGACTACATCTTATTTCATCTTTGTATCCTCAAGCATAGTGTGTTGCACATAGCAGGCACCTAATAAATAAATGCAGATTGTTTTATATTTGAGTTCCGATGATGAAATTGGGGGGAAGAATGGAGGTTGCCTTATTCGTTGTTTCCATTTGGGTCCTATTTGTTGTTATTCTTGACAAAAGGAAATACGGGAGCTACAATGGGAGGCTATACGGGAGGAACAAATGTTCATCGTTGGGGGTGTTAAGAAGAGCTATGGGTCAGCCACTTACCTGTCTGCCTGCTTATTTACTCCAATAGCTAACTCTGTATTTCTCTTTTTCTTACCTAGGACCTCATCCTTGCGCTGGAATACGGGGACCAAAGAACGGATGCTCATCAAGGTGACAGATAGGGAGCCAAGCTTCCTTATGCACCAGGGGAATGACTACCCCACAGACAACCAGCCAGGGCCTCGCTCTCGGAGGCCTTCAGGTGGTCAGCAGTCTCCCAACCTACAAACCTTTGCATCAGAGCCTGACAACTCAGTCTTCTTCCCTGAGAGGAAGTCATCACCTTTCTTGAAGAGGGCTGAACATGTTGGTAGTTGCTCCCCTTTGC
The DNA here is from genome assembly GCA_028646595.1 of Phalanger gymnotis. Classification (NCBI taxonomy): domain Eukaryota; kingdom Metazoa; phylum Chordata; class Mammalia; order Diprotodontia; family Phalangeridae; genus Phalanger; species Phalanger gymnotis. The sequence goes on along the minus strand of CM053622.1, from coordinate 72,229,049 downwards.
TGGGCCGTGGGGACCGCGACTCATTCTGCTCCCCTCTCCAATCGCAGCACCGAAAGCACTCAAGTGAATCACAGCCATCTTCACCCCGCTATGCCTATGAGCCACCCCTCTATGAGGAGCCCCCCATGGAATACCAAGCCCCCATCTATGACGAGCCCCCCATTGACATGCAGTATGAAGCGAGTGGCAGCTACAAGGCAGGTTCCCCACAGAAATCACCTATCCGTAAGCCCCACCCCTTCCTGCAGTCACCCAAACAGACATCCAACTCCCCCTACCAGCAGCTGGTGCTCACCAAACAGAAATGTACTGACCGTTTCATGAGCCTGGAGTATAGCCCTGCAGGCAAAGAGTATGTACGGCAGCTGGTCTACGTGGAACAGTCTGGCTCCAGCCCCAAGCTCAAAACAGGCTTACACCACAAGTACTCCCCCAACCCCATTGGGGGCTCCTACTCCCTACAGCATAGCCCCTGCCTTGTAAGAGATCAGCGCTTAGAGATTAAGTCGGGAGACTACAGCAGCATGGAAGGATCTGACTTCAGGCATGGACAGCCTATTTCCCAGCTTCCGCATGGGGAGGACTCCATGTCTTGGTCCAGCCAACAAGATACTATGTCTTCAACAGGTTACTCCCCTGGCACTAGGAAGAGAAAAAGCAGGAAGCCTTCTCTGTCACAAGACCCAAATACTTCTTCAACTGATGGCTCAGGGGATCGGGACCTCCTAAGTGAGCAGCTCGGAAGTGATGACCGACCTTTGTCGGGCCCTAGCCGCCCCCAGATGAGCCGTACAGAGAGCAAGTCAATGGAGGCAGACGTGGCGCGAGGCTTCCCTGAGCCCTTCTTGGCACAGGCCCGGCTGGCCTGGGAGGCTCAGCAGGCACACTACCATATGAAACAGCGTAGCAGCTGGGATTCCCAGAAAGATGGTTCTGGCTATGAGAGTGATGGAGCCCTGCCCCTCCCCATGCCTGGACCTGTAGTGCGTGCATTCAGTGAGGATGAGGCTTTGGCACAGCAAGAAAACAAACACTGGAAGAGAAACACTTTCGAAAAGCTGGGGTTCCCACAGATCCTACTGGAGAAAAGTGTCTCTGTTCAGACCAATCTGGCCTCTCCAGAGCCATACTTACATCCATCTCAGGTAAACCTCCAAAGGAGACCAAGGCAGGGGAGGGAAAAGGAGAGTAGGTCCCATAGAAACCAAGCTGCCCAAACTTTCAAGGGGTGCTCTCTACCTCCCTCTGGGCTGAGCAAACACTGGGGAAAAGATCCCATGAGCAATGGCCTGTTGTCAGAGCTTCCTGTGTATTTTATATTCAGTGTTGTGTCCTCACTGCTCAGATGCTTAATCGCTGTCTGAATGTCACCTTACATTTCCCAAAACTGTGCCAAAGGAAGGTAAGTTCTGGCAGGTGTCACCAAATTAGAAAGTTGTCTTAGTAAAGCCCTGGCAATAGGCTGTCTGTTGTCTGAGCCCAGCCTAAAGTTGTAGAGGCTCATCACCAGAAGGGAGGCTTGTTACAGGAAGATTGATTTTTTTTAATCAGCAGTAGTTCAAAACAGCCATCTCATGGGACAAAGAGACACTGCGATCTGTGTTGGCAGATAGAATATTAACATATACAACCACAGACTCTTGGAGTCATATGCTAAATTCTGTTGTCTGTTAGCCTTCCTGGGTGCCGGGGAAGAGTAGCAAGAATCCTGATACCAGCCCCACAAAAAGCTTTAGCATCTGCTAATCATCAGTGTGGCCAGTACCACACATTGCAGGGAAGTGATCATCTCAAACATTTATCTGCTGCTTTAACCATAATACTGGCCACAGTGGGCACTTGTGGGCCCCTTTTTTAATGTGGAGGAGTGGAAAGAGCACTTGGTATCCAAGCACCTCAGTTTGAACATTGACTTTGCTACTGAACAGTTTAAGTGGGCCCCGCCACGTCATTTAACCTCTGTAGGCCTCAGCTTCTTCATCTCTAGGGTTCAGGTCTATGATCCTTACATCCGTGGTAATGCCACATGGAAAGGCAGCAGTGCTGAAAGGGACATGATAGCCCTGCTGGTATTTGAGAAAACTCTTGGGGCTTTAGAAGGAGTGACATTCTAGTTTATTTCCTTCTCTGTAAACTGCCATAAGGAATATTATTCTTCAGATATGACTATGTTAGGCTAGATAACTCGAGACTCCATGAGTTTGTGATTCAAATATTTCTTGGTTGGTTGTTGTCCTTCGTTCTCAAAGAGGACCAAAATGACATCAATGACGTCACTATACTAGAGTCAAGTTTTAGCGTGCCCAACCGTGGTTGATCAGACCAATATGAGCTCAGAATGCTCTACCACAGGTTGAACACAAATAGTCCATGTGACCATTTGGGGTGGGTTCTCTAAACTTGCGCATCCTGCGTTTCCTTTGAGCTGTTTCAGTTCGCTTTGATTATAGAGCATAGCACCTTCTCTGATGTGAGCACACCATGCTGAGTGGTCTTGTACCAATGCCACCCATGTCACATAATTCCAAAGTTCTTGAGAGTGTCCTTGTATTGCTTCTTCTGACCACCATATGAGCACTTGCCCTGTATGAGTTCTCCATAAAATAGTCTTTTTGGCAAGCGTATGTTTTGCATTTGAAGAACATGGCCAGCCCATCAGAGTAAAGGGAGTAAAGTCCATTATAGTAAAGGATATATAATCTGACTGTCAAGAGTCCAGTAAGTTTTGCCAAAGGTGGAGCTAACAGATTCTTTCCTCCAGTTCCCTAACCAAGCTGACTTCCCTCTTACTCCAGAAATTAATAATGCATATGGTGGTGCCAAGGCATTCTAGGCAAAGGTGCCATGGGGCACCCAGAGGTGATGCAGATGCAACCATCAGAGGGAGCTCTGCTAGCCTCAGCTCTCCTTCCACCTGTTTCCTTAACCCCACCTCTTTGCCAGTATGTACAGAAAGAGGATTCTGAAGCCAGGACTCCATTCCGCCATTATATAACCATCTCACGTGCACAGTATATCTGTAAAGATTCCTAGTCTCCTAGATCCCTGCCAAGCAAAGCTCTATGGGAGCTAATGAGACCAAGTCTCTAACTAGGAATCTAGGAATGAGGGCCACCCCACTACCTCCATCACCAGCCTTAAAGAACTTGATACCTAAGAGAGACAGAAGAGATCCTCACCACCTACTCCCACTCTCCAAATGGCCGGACTCATGGTTCCTGCTAAATTCACTTTTATCAGAGAGATGTTAAGCTGCTGACTTGACTAAGCGAATGGCACATTTGGATTCGCGTTGTGGTGGTTCGTAGTGATATAGAGAGTAAAGGGAAAGTTGAAGCTAGCCTTGTGTTACACTGAGACATATTAGATTAATAATAGTGAGCATTAATATAGCACTTTAAGATTTGCAAAGTACTATACATACATTATCTCATTTTATTCTCACAAGAACCCTGGAAGATAGTTGCAGTTATTATCCCCATTTTACGGATAAGGAAACTGATACTCAGAGAGGTCAAGTGACTTGCCCAGGGTCACACAGCTCATAGTGCCTGAGTCAGGGTTTAAACTTGGGTCTTCTGACTCCTGGACCAGTACTTAATTTATTATGCCACTTAGCTTCCTGTTTTGTAATAATCTCTTTGTGCAAAGTGCTATTTTAGGTATTAGCTTTATAAAAGCAAAAATGAAATAGCTCCTGCCCTGAAGGAACTTACATTTTGCCAGAGGAAAAATGGCATTAATGTAGTCAGGCTAGGAAGGTAGGATTAGAAGCACCAAGGCACAGCAAGTAAAGAAGCATGGGGGTGGAGTATTGGAGCACACTCAACCAAGGAAGTGATGCTCCAAGACAGAGCCACAGGTGGTGAGCCAGGGAGTCTGCCAGGGGCTTGGCACGAAGGCCAAAACCACTGAGGGGCAGTCAGATTGCTCATGGCCATTTAGAGGCACAGCCCTGGAAGGAAACCAGGAGGGAAACTCCTGAGGTGTGGCATTGAGCCAGAACCTGGGATGCACAGCAGCACAGTGAAAAGAGCACTTGACTTGGACCTTGTCAGAGGACCTTGGTTCAAATCCTGGCACTGTCTCTACCTCTGTGACCTTAGATAAGTCACTGAACCAATCTGGACCCTTTAAGGTCCCTTACATCTTTGATCCTCAAGATACTATATCAAACTAGCAGTCACAGAGATCATAGGTACCAGGAGTCATATCATTGATTTAGCTGTGAGGCAACGAGAATCAGAAAGTAGACAACAATCGGAGATGGTGCCATGCTGTAGAATCCTAGGCGCCATCAACAGGAAGACACTGAGCACTGATACTGGCCCTGCCCCTGACAGCAAGCATCCCACATGATTTCTGTCATAACAGGAGCCAATATGTGGTGTGTGTTTTGTACTTTTATTCAAACGTGAAACAAAATGGACAGGGCCTAGAAGCAGGAAACAGTGAGCTGCATGCAGGAGATAAGGCCTGTAAATGAACTGGACTGGTTTAGGGAGTTGGGAACCTGAGCTCAGGGCAAACCCTCAGTCTCTCACCTGTTGAACTGAGTTTCAACCTTAGGCTAAGAAATGTAGCTGTGAGTCATACGTGATCAAGCATACTACAAGGCTGCAGCTGAGGCGTTGGTGAGCTGCAGAGATAGCCTCTAAATTATACCCTTTCCCATAGTTTCCCATAATCCATTAATTTTTTTTAACTTCATCAGCTTAGAACCAGAAAGAGTCGTCTCAGGGGTTAACAAAAAGTCTTTGAACATGAGTTTCTGGTTACATAGGATCTCTTTTCTCACATTGTCATAGCTGGGCATACAGCCAAGGGATACCCCTTTTTCATGATTATATGTATCCCCTAATATTAACCCTGCCATGGGTACTAGAGGTATGGGGGGAAGAGTCCCACAGGGAAATATTGCTCTCATACGAGGGGGAGAAAGAAATATTTGTTGAACTGAATAGTACTGGTTATGGAATGCCTTCATCTGTGGCCCTGGAGTGTGGTGAATGACAGTTCTGACATACCTTATAGCAAATTTTAGATAAACTTGGATACAAAGTTTATTGGCATGATGAAGGGAAAGCACTTGGAGCCTTCGAGACAGAAAACCATCCCCCAACACCTCCAAGGTGTGTGACCCTAATAAAAAAATAACTTCTGAACCTGTTTCATCATTGCCGTTCATCTTGGAAGGTCTCTCAAGGATCTGTCCTTGGCCCTGTTCTGTTTAGCATTGTTATCCATGACGCTTCACAAAGATGGGAGAAGTGTGGCTAAACAACACTTCATGTGAAAAAAAAAGATCTGGAGGTTTTAGAAGTATACCATCTCAATAAGAATCATTAGCAGGATATCTTTGTCAAGACAGCTGATGAGGAGATAGAAAAGTACATTGGGGAAGTTGAGTCAGGAATGAAGCCAACTTGACTGGGGCACGTCAGGAGAAGTGAGAGCACAGAGAGGCAGATTTCAGTTCAAATTCCCACATGGAGTTCCGTTATAAGAGTTCTCCAAACAAAGACTGGAAAGCCACTTACCAGGGGTGCTAAAGAGACAGTTCTTTTTAAGGTACAATTTAGATTATATGGTCTTTGAAGCAGCTCCTGACTTTGTGATTCTTCTAAGGGAGAAGCACTTGGTAAAATTTTTATGGAAATATGAGGCGTGGTATCTATCTCTATCTTCATGTCCTTTTAGTATGGCCCCAGCAGTAGATTGTGCTTATCACTAGGTTAAAGCTGTTTTTGTCTACTGCAACTCATTAAGTTACTAAGATATTAGTCTACAGTTGTGGAGAGAGTATTAATGATAACTGACATTTATGGATTTAAGATTTACAAAACCCCTTCCTCACAACAGCCATAAAAGGTTTAATAAAACAAATGTTATAGTCTTCATTTTACAGATGATGAGACTGAGGCTCAGAGAGCTTCATAAAATCACAAGAAATCATAGTTGGGACTTTAGAAGTATCCCAACTAATTCCCTGGAAGATTCCACCCTCCAGCATCCCCCACAAGGGGAGCCATTCTCTTTCCTGGTGAAAGGAACCTACTAGCTCCCAGTCTATTCTACTTTTTAACAGCTCTTAGAAATTCTTTTCTTTACATTGAGTCAAAATTTTCCTCTCTTTGATTTACATCCATTAATCCTAGTTTTGCCTTCTGGAGAGCCAAGCTGAATAAATCTAATTCCTCTTCTGTATGACAGCCCCTTTTTAAAAAAATATATATTTCTTTAAATATTTCCCAATTGAATGTGAAAAATTTTAACTATCATTTTTTAAACTTTGGAGTTTCAAATTTTCTCCTTCCCCTCACCTTGTTCTTCTGGACTTTATTGATATAGGGAACCATGGAAGGTTTCCAAGCAGAAAAGTAAAGCGATCAAAGTGATTTGTGATAAAGATGAAGTCTCCTGAGGAGCAGGCCAGGCCTGACAGCAGGGAGCAAGCACCGTAAATAACAGGTTCAGATTTTAGCTCAGCTAAAGATTTTCTCCCCCAGCTCCCTGTGGGCCATCTGTGCTTAAGCAGGCTGGTTTAGTAGAAAAAGTGCCAGACTTGGAATCAGGAGATCCTAGCTCTGGTAGTAGTTGTGTCACTATTACATTGGTAAGTCATCCAACATCTCAGGACTTCAGTTTTTATCTGTAAAAGGAGATTATTGGACTAAAGAGCTTCTGAGGGCCCTTCCACCTCTAAATCTATCATCCTGTGATCTCCCTACAGCTCAATTGCCTCAGTTCTAAAATGGGCATAATACTTGTATCTCCTTTGTAGATTTGAGGTATATTATTTGTAAGCTTACAGCATTATTAAAATATGAGTTCTTGTTATCATTATATTCTTCAGGTCCCCAGTATAGACCTGAAACTTGGGGTCCCAGTGAGCCTTTTTCATGTTGTGGCATTTCTCATATACATCCCCTTCTTTCCACTCAATCCGCAACTACCCTACCAATCTCCTGGACTAGGGGGTAGATAAACAACAACTGACAGCCAGATCTAGCTTCCATCATCCCTTGTAAGGTCCTACAAGCTAAGAATGGTTTTGACATTTTTAAAGTTTTATTACATTTACATTAAATTATATATTACATAATTTAATTATATGTCATTTAATAATATATTAGTAAATGTAATTATATTCATATTTTAAAATGCGAAAAACATTCTTTGCTTGTTGAACCTTACAAAGTAGGCAGTGCCCTTAGAGCCATAGTTTGCTGACCTTTTGGTCTCCTTGTCTTAACTCTCTCCCCACTTGAATACATTTTCCACTCAGCTAACAAAACAATTATTCTAAAGTACAGGTCCGATCCTGTCATCTCTCTACTCAAAAAAGTCCTCAGGATCCCTAATACCTTTTTTGTTTTTATTGTTTAGTCATTTCAGTTCATATCTGACTCTTTGTGACCACATTTGGGTTTTCTTGGCAAAGATACTAGAATGGTTTGACATTTCCTTCTCTAGCTCATTTTTTATAGATGAGGAAACTGAGGCAAACAGGATAAAGTGACTTGCCCAGAGTCACCTGCCTAGTAAGCATCTGAGGCCAGATTTGAACTCAGAAAGATGAGTCTTCCTGACTCCAAACCTGGAGCTCTATCCACTGTACCACCTGGGGCTGGGGCGGAGGCGGGGGCAACCATCTGCTTGATATTTAGAGTCAAGTCCAGTGAACAAACATTTAATAAACACCTGCTAAGTGCCAGGAGTTGTGCTAAGTGCTAGGGGTACAAAGAATGGCAGAAAAGCAGTTCTGTTCTCAAGGAGCTCACAGTCTAGAAGGGGATAAACAGGATAACTTGGAGATGATCTCAAAGGGAAGGCACTAGTATTAAGGGGGATCAGGAAAAACTTCTTGTAGAAGTGAGATTTTAGCTGGAAACTAGAAAGCCAGGAAATGGATATGAAGCATGGGGGACAGCCAGGGAAAAAGGCACAGCATCAGAAGACGGAGCATCTTGTGTGAGGAACAGCAGGGATGCCTGAGTGCAAAAGGGGAACGAGGTGTAAAAAGACTGAAGGTAGGAGGGGGCCAGGTTGTGAAAGCCCAACAGAAGATCTCGTATTCGATCCTAGGGGAGATGAGGAATCATTGGAGTTTATTGAAAGGTGGAAGGGATGACCCGGTCAGACCTGCACTTTATGAAGAACAGTTTGACAACCAAGTGGTAGATCAACTGAATGGGTAGAGACTTGACGGGGCTCAACCATCAGACTGATGCATAGTCCACATGTGAGGTGATGAGGACCTCCGTTAAGGTGGTAGCAATTTCAGAGGAGAAAAGAGGAAACGGGCAAGGGGGAGAGGGGGAAATGTTATGGAGGTCGACTTGGCAACCGATTGGATGGGGTGGGGGGCAGTGTTGTGAGAGTGAGGAATCCAGCCTGTGTAATGGGGGAACAGTGGTAGTACCCTTCATAACCTGGCCTCTTCTGATGCTTTCCATTCTTGTTACAGCCTTTTCTGCTCCCATTTACATTCAGGTTTCACTGGTCTACTTGATGTTTTTCACACGTGCTCCTCCATCCTTAATTCTCTGCCTTTTTACTTTCATACATGGATTGCTTTCCTTTCTCACCTCTTCCTCTTGGTTTCTGGTTTTCCCTTCTTAGATTACCTTTCATCTACTCTGTTTATATTTTGTGTATATGTACTTATTTACTCATTGTCTTCCTCATTAGACTGTGAGCCCCTTGAGAGCTTTATAATTGTTTTTCTTTGAATCCCCAAAATTTAGCACAATTGTTGCCTAACTGACTGAAGAGCTGTAGCCAAAGATGTATTTAAAAAGTGAGTCTGGTTTATTTGAAGAACGGTAAAGGCTTTTTTAGGTCAGGGACTGTATCTTTCACAGTTGATTATCATTACAGTATTGCTGAGTCACTGTGTACAATGTTCTCCTGATTCTTCTCACTTTACTTTGCATCAGTTCATTCAGGTCCTCCCAGGTTTTTCTGAAATCATCCCCTCATCATTTCTTAAAGCACAGTGGTATTCCATAACGTTCATATGCCATAATTTGTTCAGCTATTCCCCAATTGTTGGTCATCTCAGTTTCCTTTTCTTTTCCACTACAAAGAGAGCAGTTAGAGTTATTTTTTTTATTCTCTTTGGGGTATAGACCTAATAGCAGTATCACTGGATCAAGGGATATGCATAGCTCAGAAACTTTTGGGAGGTGGTTCCAAATTATGTTCCAGAATAGCTGAACTAGTTTACAGCTCTACAAACAACCAACACATTAGTGTACCTATTTTCCCACATCTCCTCCAGCATTTGTCATTATCCTTTTTTGTCATCTTAGCAAGGCTCTTGGATTTGAAGTGGCTCCTCAAGAGTTATTTTAATTATCATTTCTCTCGTTATTAATGATTCATAGCATTTTATATAGCTATTAATAACTTTGATTTCTTCCTCTGACCTGCCTACCCATATCCTTTGATTATCCACTTTACCAATGTCTCCTATTTAGTCACGAACTCTTCCCCTATCCATAGATCTGACAGGTAATTTTTTCCATGCTAATTTATTTATTATATCTTCCTTTATGTCTAAATAAAAATTCATTTTGAGTTTATCTTGGTATGTGGTGTGAGATGTTCGTCTATGCCTAGTTTCTGCCAGATTTCTTTACATTTTTCCCAAGTTTTTATCAGTTGGTGAGTTCTTGCCCCAAAAGCTGGGATCTTTGGGTTTATCAAACACTAATTTACTATCTTCATTTGCTTCTGTATATTGATTACCTGATCTGCTATAGTTATCAACTTCTCTGTTTCTTATTCAGTACCAAATTGTTTTGATAATTACAGCTTTTTATATAGTTTGATGATTATATGCTTTCCTTGACAGACCATACCCCAGGGATTTTATTTAGTTGTGGATGCCACATTTTGGAAATATATTGATATATTGGATAGCATACAAAGAAAGTCATCCAGGGTGCATACATGGATCAGCTGAATGCCCTGTACCCATATTTATCTTAGAGAAGAAAATATTTAGTGGGGGGACATAATAACTGTCTTAAATTATTTGGAATACAGTCATGTGGAAGGGGGTTTAAATTTTGTTTGCTTGGCCCTAGGAAGAAGCTGGAAGCAATGAGTAGACTTTTCAGAAGATAAAATTTTGACTGCTTGTTAGTAAAAATATCCTAAAAGAGCCTTCACCCATAGAGTAGGTTTCCCCATTATTTGAGATCTTCAAGTTGAGCTTAACTGTTATAAAGAGAATTCCTATTCCTGTAGGGTGGCATGGAGACATACAGCTTAATTCTGAAAGTCTATGATACTCTTTTTCTGAGATAAGCCACTTGGTAAATACCTTCATGCAGTAACCAGAAGATTCTCTTTCATAGGGCCTCCTTAAGAGCCTGGGAGATCTATGATGTGTCATTCAAAGTTTGCAACTCTGACTCCTATCCTGTTCTGTTTGCAAGCTCATTATTCAGGGGGTCACTGAACAGAAACACTGGCAAGTTTGTGAACTCCAGTAGGCTTTGGTTTCTTCCCAGTGTCCTCTGCAGCTTCTCAGCATACTGCCCACCCCTCACAATACCTTCAAAAGTGGTCACTCAGTAATTAAGTGGGAATACCTGGTCCAAGAAACTGGCAAGTAATGAGGGTACAAAGTTTTGAGATTGACATCCTGGTAACTGGACTAACAGCTCAGTATTTATCATGAAATCCTAAGTGTAAGGAAGCCTTGGTGGGAAAGGTGTATCTCTGCAGCTTCTAATAGCACCCACTTGAGGGAATGAGGATTATTATTAGCTCAAAGTGAAGGCTTGAAGGAACAGGAAAATATTTGTCATTGAATGATACTGTGCTTTACAGTTTTACAAAGTACTTCCTATCAATCAATCAACAACATTTTAAAGTGGCTGCTGTGTGCCAAACACTGTGTAAGGCTGGCAAACATCTAGGTGGCTGGAGATATGGAAACAAATCAAAAAGACCCTTCTCTCGAGCTTTTATTCTCTCAAGAGAAACAACCTACCTAACTACCTGTTTGTTGTTTAGTTTCCGTTATGTCTGACTCTTTGTGACCCCAGTTGGGATTTTCTTGACAGAGATACTAGAGTGGCTTGTCATTTCCTTCTCCAGCTCATTTTACAGATGAGGAAACTGAGTCAAACAGGGTTAAGTGACTTGCCCAGGATCACACAGCTAGTAAGTATTTGAGGAGGGGGTTTGAATTCAAGTCTTCTTGACTCCAGGCCTAGATCTTTATCCACTGTACCACCTAGTTGCCTATACATACATACATACATGCATGCATACATACAGACAGACACACACACACACACTCACACAAAATATTTACCAGGTAATTAGCAGTGTGAAAACTAGTATCTCAAAAGATTAGGAAAGGCTTGTGTAGAAGATGATATTTGAACTGAATCATAATGGAAAAACCAAGGATTCTAAATGGGTAGAAAGGGAGACAGCCGGGGCTGAGGTGTAAAGACAGGAAATAGATTGCTTTTTGTATGAGGAATTGTAAGATTAGTTCTAACTGGATCCACAATGTTCATCAAGGGGAATTATGTTTAATTAGACTAAAAAAGTAGGTTAGGCCCAGATTATAAAGGACTTTAAATGCCCAACTAGATTTGCTACTAGAAGTAATAGGAAGCCACTCAAGTTTATGGAATAGGAGAGAAACGTGGTCAGAAGAATAACATGATTAGATCTGATTTTTGGAAAATCACTTATGTAGGTAGAAACAAGATTTAGCAACTGATTGGATAAGTGGGATAAGAAAGTCTGAATAATCAAGGATATTCCTGAGGATGCAAACCTGGATGACTCAAAAATTGGTGGTGCTTTCAACAGAAATAGTTTCTGAAGAGGGGTGGTTTTGAGGAGAACATAATGAGTTCTGTTTTGGGTATATTGAGTTTGAGGTGCCAGTGGAATTTTCAGTTGGAAATGTTTAATAGGCATTTGGTGATGTGAGCCTAGCTATTGAGAGGGAGACGGGGCTGAATATGTAGATCTGGGAGTTATTAGCATAGACATAATAATCAAATCTGTGGCGGCTAATAAGGTCACCAAGTGAATTAGGGGGTATGAGGAGGTAGGTAATATTATACGGCAAAGGATACTGAGAAGGAACCTTATGTAGGTAGTGCAAAGATTACTATTTCCATTTTACAAATGAGATTCAAAGAAGAGAAATTACTTGCCCAAGCTCACATAGCTAGTGAGTATTAAAGCAAAAGTTTTCTTGCTTTCTCACTTCTAGTGGAGGATCTCATGGATTTGTCCTTGGTCTTGTGGTATTAAACGTTTTAAGCAGTGACCTTAGTGAAAGCATAGAATGGGGTCTTTGCCAAATTTATAGATGACACAAAACTTGAAAATATAAACAACATGTTGGTTGATGTATCAGATTGAAAAGGATGTTAGGAGACTAGAATAATGGGCCAAATTTAGTAAGATTAATTTTAATCAACAAAGGCTTGTGGTAGTGGTGTTGGGGTAGCCTTGGCACCTGGATTCCTAGTTAGGGACTTGGCCTCACTAGCTTCCATAGAGCTCTATCTGGCAGGGAATCTAAAATAAACTTGCAAATAAGAGCTAAAATCATAAAAACCTATTATTCTGCATATTGTAACAAAGCAGAGCCAAACAGACAAAAAATGTTTACTCTCTCCTGATAACCATCTAAAGTTCTGGCTTTGCCTTTATTTACTTTTTATTTAGTAGTGCTAAGTGTGTTTGCTTTTCCTATTTTACTGATCCTACTTTGCACTATTTCCCCCTCATTCTTGACTATTCCATCTCCTTTACCCACCATATCTAATGAATTGTGAAGGCCTAGCAATTCTGCCTCAATAACATCTCGTGCTTCCATCCCTTTATCTTGTCCTCTGCTACTCCCTTAATTCAAAGCTTCATCACTTCTTTCCTAGACTGTTGTAAGTAACCTTTTTATTGGTCTCCCTGAATCTGGTCTCTTCTTTCTAATCTCTCTTCCACACAGCTAACAAAATCTTCCTGAGGCATGGTTCTGACCTCGTTATTATGGCTCCTCTACTCAAAAATTTTTTGTGGGCGCACCTTGCCTTTAGATAAACTAGTAACTCCTCAGCTTTAGACTAGACATTAGATTCTTAAGCCCTTACTTATGTTCCAGGCACTGTACTAAGTGCTGGTAATACAAATACAAGCAAGACAAAAGCCAGTCCCTTCCCTCAAGAATCTTATATTCTAAGAAAACACAAAAAGGAGCTGAAAAGGAGAGGGGGCAAGGGCATTGATGTGGAACAGTAATAAGGAGAGTTAGGAGCTGAGCTGAATTAGCAAGGAGCATAGCCAACATGGGGACTTTTTCAAACTGAGGTTCCAAAGAGGATTCACCAATTGGAGGAAGAGGCCTCAGAAGGCTGCTGGGGTAGAGGAAGAAAATAGTCTCTGGAATCAGGTGCTAAGCCAGGTTAGAGCTTTACTTTACCTTTTACTTTTACTTTACCTTTTTTTCTCAACTGTAAAATGGGGATAATGATAGCCCCCATCTCCAGTGATTATTTTGAAAGTCCAGTGAGATATGGGTAAAGCACTTAGCACAGTGCCTGGTGGGTGCTTAATGAATGTTTATTTTCTTCCTTCCTAAGATCCCCAGGGGAAAGCCCTCCTTTACAAGGGAACAGAAAGCTATTTCTTTAACATGAAAAATCTGATTGCCTGTTTCTGACAGAAAGACTAGCTTTGTGTTTCAGACGAGCAGAAAAAGTGAAAAAGGCTGGTCTCGGTTGCTTGCTCAGCCATAGACAAGAGCTGCCCTCTGACTTAAGTTGAGTCATTTAACCTTTTAGCACTGAATCTCTACCCCCACAGTCTCCTATGACCTTTTTTAGCTATTGTGTTCAAGCCCTTTAGATGAAAGGCAAAGCATTGTAGCAACTCTGGCCAGAAGCCATCATTGCTACCCCTCTGTCTCAGGGAATTGTGGGCCAGTCTTCTGAGGGAACAAGCTGAATCTATCAAGTTCTTCTTCTCTTGGCCCAAGCCCAGCTCAGAAGGATGAGCCTTTCTTGCATCATACCCATCTGTGTTCACTTTCCCCACAGCTTCCTAGCAGGAGTTGCATGACTGCAGGTGTCCTTCTTAGGCCTGTGATCAGTTAAAGGGCAGGGACATATGTTTTATCTAAGTTATTTGACTTCCCCTAGGATGAAGCATGGCCTTCTCTTATACAAATCCCCTCCATTCTCTTATACTGCAGCCTAGCTAGACAGCTCCTTAATGTGCCTTGTGTTTCCCATATCAGAGCCTTTGCTCACATTGTTCCCTGTGCCTATAATGTCCTTCTTCCTCTTTGCTTGTTGAATGCCTACCAGTCCTTGAAAGATAGACTGCCCCCTCTTCCACAAAGCCTTCCCCAGTATTCTCATTCATAACACCCTTCCCTTTCAGATTTTGCAAAGCATTTTTTCACCTATCTGATGTATTTATTATGTAGTAGTATGCATTACCTTTATCTGTAGTTTTGTCTAATCACATTACCCATCCCTTTCCCCCCCTCATTAGGGCTAGGATACAATCTTATCTAAACTTTGTGTCTTTCCTAATATAGAGCACAGTGTTGGGTATATAGTAGGTGCTTAATAAGTGCTTATCGAATGAATCACTAGAACTTGACCTGGTCTCTATGGTATTACAATGGAAGACCACAGGCTCGGGAGTCAGAACCCAGTCTCTGATGCTTCCTTGGGCAAGTTACCTAACATCCCCGAGTTTCAGCATCTTCATTTATAAAATTAGGAAGTTAGATTAGATAGTCTCTAGAGTCCCTTCCAGCTTTAAAATTGTGATCTTTGTCCTAAAAGGCATGTATGTTGGCCTAATGCAGCTCTTTGGCTAAAGCAGAAGCTCCAGCCATTTTGGTGTATCTCAGCCCCCCAGGCTTTCCATCTGTCTCCAAGGCCAGCTAAGAACAGGAAGGATTTTAGTCTGTTTAGTCTGTAGGTGCTCTCCTTCTTTTCAGCTAGCTGGACAAATAATCAAGGAGGCACAAAACTGACAATTTGGTATTGTTGCTGTATTGATTGGGGTCACCTTTGACCATAGATACTAGTGGGCTGGAGAGGGTTGGATCCAGATCCCACTCACGCCAGAGGACTCAGGCAGAGAGTCCCAGTCTAGGAAGGTAAAGTATCCCATCCAGGAAGAAGCCAGGAAGGCAGGCAGGCTTCTCCAGAATTCCAGAGAACTTAACCTAGGAGAGAAACCATTTGCTTTCTGCCTACTCAGTGTGGGTAGTTTTGACCCTTGTTACTAGAGTAGCATGGTGCAATAGAAAAAAAAATGGACTAGAAGTCAGGAGAATTGAGTTTAAATCATAGATTAGATACCAGTTTGCCATGTGACCTTGGTGTCCATCTCTCCTAGCTCTAGCCATCTGTGATCATAGCCAGAAACACGGAGCCTGGGATTTGTAGTGAAAAGAACATTGTACTTGGAGTCAGGAGGACCCAGCTCTGACACTCACCAACTATGTGAGCTTGATCAAAGCTCTTACCCTTGCTGAGATTCCTTTTCTTGATCTATAAAACGAGGATAATACTTGTACTATCTGATTTATAAAGATATGGGGAGAAAAAATGTTCTATAAACCTCAATGCTGTATAGTAGTCCATGGTTTCATTAGTATAGGGAAGTCTCAGGTGAGGAAAGCACCTTCTTTACGACTTGTAGTCTCAGAGAGCTGGCCAGAACACTGAGGAGACTTCCCCAGGATTACACATGCAGTTGTGTGCCAGAAGGACATAGACTCAGGTCTTCCTGACAGGAAGGCTATTTCTCCATCCACAACACTACTTTCCAGGGCTCTTCAAGAAATCATTGTAGTTTAGCAGATATTTTTGAGTACCTATTGTTTGCAAAGGATTATATATAGAGTTTTTAGATAGAAGAGTAGGAAAAAAAATATTTGAAATCTAAGCAGTGTTTATATGGGGAAATGCAAACACCTCTGGCTTACAGAGCTGAGGAATTGTGGGCCTAAAGTCCATTGGTGGGACCCAAGAGGGAAACAAACTGAGTCGTGGTCAAATCTGGAGCTTCCTCCTGCCAGATGTCACAGGAGTTTGAGCAGATGAGAACGTTTCCAGATTAGGCAGTTCAGCCCTCATGGTTTTTGTGAACTCTGGTCTGGACTCTTGAAGGGCAAGGGGCGGGCATAAGGGGGAGGTTGGTAAAGGATTATTTCCACGCCCTGAGGAGCCTCCTGGAGTATGGCCCATGCTGGTAGGGACACTTTGTTCTCTAGATCTGAGAAACACTTCCAGGAGCAAGGCCTATACCAGTGTGAATGCCCTGCATTGTAAAGCCCTCAGGGAGTGAGGCTTTCACCAGTATGAACACACTGCATTGTGTAGCCCCCAGAGCTTTCTGGCAATTGGGCCTGTGCCATTGTGAACACACTGCTGCCCTGGGGAGCCTTCTGGGAGTGGACCCCACAAGGATGTAAGGATGTGAATGCTCTTTTTTGTGCAACCCTGAAGAATCTTCTGCAACGTCAGCTAGCCCTGCCTGAAAGTAAGATCCGAACAATATTGATACTCTGCATTTCTACTTTCTCAGGTTCAGTCATGCCTTTTTGTTTATTAGGACTTGCTGCTTCCAAGGTGAGAATTTAGTTTTGGGGGATCAGGGAGCAAAGGTGGGTAATTGGTCTCTTTCTGTAGCCTTGAATTCCAGGCCCAGCTAAGTAACTCTGTCTCATGAAAGATAGAGAATAATCCCCCTCCTCTTTGATTTGCTTCCTAGTGAGAAAGGGTAGAATAAGCTTTTTCTGGACTGCCCAGTAGCCTGCCAGGTGGTAGTGCTGAGCCCAGAGTAAGCACTCAAGAAGAGTAGATCTGTCTTATTTGGGACATCCTCCTGTTCTTCTTCAGGTCCCTTTCATTTCCCTTTTACAATTTCCCTGTCACAGACTGTCCATAGCCTTTGGATAGCACAGACTACTCCGCGCACAGGACCAAAGCAGTTTCCTGATTTCATGCTTCATTTAGATTTCAATGGGTAACATGACTAGTCCTTGACATTGGCTCTCCATATCAGGAGCCAGAAATTGTCCCAGTCTCCAAATGAATCAAGACACCCTTTCTCAACTATACCAGCATAAGAAGAATTTGATTAAAAATTAATGCTTCACTGCCCAGAGCTAGACATAAAATAATCCTAAGGTCATTCTCTCCTGGGGATAAGAGGAGGAAGAGGAACAGACAATTTTAAGGTATATGTGGGGATTCTTGTAGCCTTCCCCCCAGCACTCATTTAGATAAAGAAAGGTACGGATCATAGTGTCAGAGAGAATTTGGAGTCCTAACACCTGAATTTAAATCTTAGCTCCACAAAATAATAACTGTGTCACACAGGACAAATCACTTTCTAAGTTTCATGTTCTTCATCTATAAAATGAAACAGTTGGACTGGTTCAGAGCTTCTTCACCTTTTTTGTCTTATGGACCCCTTTAGCAGTCTGGTGAAGCCTGTGGTCTCATCATAATGTTTTAAAATGCATAATGTAAAATACATAGGATCACAAAGGAAACCAATTATATTGAAATAATAGTTATCAAATATATGTATTTCAGGTTCATGGACCTCAGGTTAAGAACTAGTGGACTAGATTAACTCCAAAGTCCCTTTCAGTTCTAAACCCTGTGACTTAAATTGGGCTCTTACTGCTTATTTTCCATGTTATTTGAGAAGAAAACTTTCCCAGAAGCCCTAGACTACTGGCAGGAGCCACCTTTTCAAAGGTCTGTCTGCCCTGCTTCCCCTCAAGTTTCATTTTTCCCCTCATAGATGGTAGAGACTATTAGGCTTATGCTTGCCTCTGGCAAACAGGAAACATCCCCCTCCACTGCCTTGCTCTACCTCCATAATGAATGCCCTGGGTCGTCAGTGAGGCCTTTGGTCCCAGGACAGCAATTGATAGAAGCAACTGTAAGTAGAACTGTAAAGTAGAAAGCAGAAAAGTCAACAGTTGGATGGCAGGAGAATCCATGTAGGATTAATTATTATTGGCCCAGCAGTTGTGGTTGGAGCTTTGTTTTATAGTTTTACTAGCTTGTGAAATAGCACTCATGACCAAAGAATTGAACACCCTTAGTATCAGAATGGGCTAAATAGAAAGCAGTGACTTTCAAGAGGCACTAAGAAATATTATAACAAAATAAAATAATTGCAAAGACAGAAGAAAGTAAGGTATATTCCATCAACAAGTGACTTAGAAAACAGGTGGAGAAATAATTTTAGAATCATCAAACTACCTAACAAGCATGACTTCCCCACTCCCCAAAAAACCAAACAAACCTGGATGCCATATTTCAAAAAAATCATAAACAAGAAATGCTCAGATCTGTTAGAACCAGAGGAACAAGAGAAAAATAGAAAGAATCCATTGGTTACCTCCTGAAAGAAACCCCAAAATCAAAATTCCCAGGAACATCATAGCCAAAATCCAAGCTTTCATGTCTGAGAAAAAATACTGGGAACACCAGAGAGAGAGAGAGTTCAAGATCCAAGGACCCATGCTCAGTATCACACAAAACTTGTCAGCTTCCACGCTACAGGACAAGAAAGCTTTGAATACAATATTCCAAAAGATAAAGGCTTATCTTGAAAATAACCTATCCAGGGAAACTGAATATAATCCTACAAGGCAAAAAAAAAAAGAGAGATCTTTAATGGAATAGGAAATTTTCAGGAATTCATAATGAAAAGGCCAGCACTGAGTAGGAACTTTGAAGAGTAATTAAGGATGACAGGAGTCTTGATTTGTTCATAGCTGGGGGGAAAAAATGGACCTTCATTCTTTCATTCATAAGGTAATGTGACATAGAACCAGAAAGGAACTTTAGACATCATCTAGCCCAATCTCCTCAATTTCGTGAAGAAGCAGATGAGGAACAGACAGAATGATGGTGAACCTTGCCCAAGGACACACAGGTTTTGAGCCCAGGTCCTCTGATTCTAAAATAGGGAGATTATAAGTCATGGGATCAAGGACTCAAAACTCCTTAGTGCTCTCCGTCCCGTACTAAACATGCCTACCTACACCCACCATCAATAAGGAGACAGGCTGTGCAAATCTTAGGAGGTAAAACCTGTGGATGAATGGCTCAAAATTCAGCTACTATATGTTATGAATACAAATGTTTTAGGTTCTTAGGTAATCTGCTCTGTTGTATTTGTAATTATTTATTCAGCCAGTCTCTTTCATGCAGCAGCCACCACGTGCATGTGAGAGCCCAGTGGGTTCGAGTGGATACAAATCTGGCTTCAGAGCATAGGCTCAAGTCCTGCCCTTGACACATAGTAGTTAATGGAACCCTGACTTGAAACCGAAGTCACTTAATGATTTAGTGCTCTAGGCAATGCTCTAAACTACACATTGCTTCAGGGAAAACAGCAGGTCCACACTGGCTAAGGGAGTTTCTTCATCTATGTGTATCAGTAAAGCACAGGTCCAGCCACTGGTCCCTGTGTGTACAGTACTATGCTAGGAACTGAGATATGAAAGAAGCTGCAGACAGGGTTGCCCTTGAGGGTCTTCAGGTTTAGTTGAGAAAGCAAGATAAAATGTAGGAAACTGTTGAGTAATGGTTCTCACTCCTTTGCACCTTCTGTACTTCATACCACTTACTTATATGGCAGCACACTGTATTGGTAATTAAAGTGGGACTTTTTTTTTTTCCTGTTTTCTCTTTTAGAATGCTAAAGTAGTCAAGTGGCTTTGATTAAGTCTTGTTAGGTACTAAGCCCCAGGCATACACCTAATCAGCAAAAGCCTTTGGGCCCTAAGAAGGGTATATAAACTGAGAGGTTAGCAATTTGTTTGGGGCTCTCACTGGAAGAGTGTTGTGTGATTTGACTAGATGAGACTCTGGATAGCTGTTGTTAAGGGGGACAGAGCTCTACCCACCCCTGCAGGCCCCCACCCACCCCTTGAAAACCCAGATGTTGACGATTCTCTGGTAACTAGGTACCGAGATGTTGGACAGAAAGCTAGAAGCCTGTCTACTGGTTTGTGCCATGTGATCTCTTGATATTTTCTGTTTGTATTTGCTCCAAGTTCAGGGTGCTGGCTTTTCCCCCTGAACTAAGTGAATGGTATATATATGTTTGATTAAAGTGAGATTGTAAACCCCTTTAATTTGCTTTCCTTAGAAAAGCAGATCAAAGAACCTGTGCTGGCAGCCCTTCTGTGTGCTCTTGTTGCTGGTCTTGTTGGGTCTTTCACCCCCACAGCAGCTGCTAGCAACATTGTTGTTACACACACTGCTATGAGTTAGAATCCGTGTGTACATATATATCCACCATGGGTGATTGGCTACATGTAGTAAAATAATGTTTAATAAGGATAAATTGAGTTCGACAAATAATAAAATCTTAAATTTACATGGTGTGATTATAATGACCAAGCTTAAGAAAGAGATTAAAAACATTGAAGAGATGGGGAGGAGGAGAAATACAGGTGTGAAATGTTGCATCTGCTGTCGATTAGTGTTGTTTGGTTTTGCTGAACCATTGTTTTGGTAGTGATTGTTTGTTTTAATCTTATTACTAGGAAAGACTCATGAATAGGAGAGGGGAGAAAAGTTTGTTCCAAAATGAATGGTCTGTTGAAATGTAAGGCATAACTGCAGCTTTTTGAAAATGAAAAGAAACTTTTATCAGGCACCTGCTGTGTGCAAGGCATATAAGTATTAGTTATACAAAGACAGAAATAGAATGGTCAGGGGGACTTTCATTAAATTGCTGTCTCCTAGTTTTCCTTCTTCCTATCTGACCCCTCGTTCTCAGGCTTCTTTATGGGAATCATCATCCAAATTATGCCCCCTAATTGTAGATACACATCCAGACTCGAGTGGGAGCCAAGATGGTGACTGGAAAGCAGGGACTTGCTCTCCCCCAGATCCCTCCAAACACCTGTAAAAAATGGCTCTGAACAAATTCTAGAGCTGCGGAACCCACGAAATAGCAGAGGAAAACAGGTTTCCAGCCCAGGAGAGCCTGGATGGTCGCTGGGAAGGGTCTATTGCACAGTGCTGGAAGCGAAGTACAGCCCAGTATGGGCCACTCCAGGACAGACCAGACTGGGAGTCAGCCAGCTGGAACAGGCCTTAGGGCCATGAATCATTGAGCTGTGGCAGTTACCAGACTTCTCAACCCACAAATGCCAAAGAGCAGGTTAGTGGGAAACTGCAGGATCAAGGTGAGAGTGCTCTGGCCCCGTTCCTGGGGGTGATGGAGATGGTGCAGTGGTGGCAGTGGCAGCAGCAGGAAGCTCCTGAGGCTGCTTCCAGAACTCCAGCATCAGCTGCTTCCTGAGTCCCTGGTCACCCTGTTGGGGGAATCTAGCAGTGGATCAGAGCAGGAGTGCAAGGTTCGCTTTATGGGCGCAGAGGCAGTTTCTATTGCTGTGCCCTGCTTGGATCTGGATTGCAGTCCTGGTTGGCGCTTCTTGGGGCAGGAAGAGCGTGGCTGTGACAGAGCCTGGGGGTGATGGTGGAATAGAAGTAGCTCGGAAAACAGCAGTGCTTGGACCCTAAAGCTTGGGACAAAGTATTCTCTACAAGCAGTCATACCCTAACAAAAAGCACAAGGGTCAAATAGTTGGCTGTGAACACGAACTCAGACTCAAACTCAAACTCTAGATTCCTTCTTTGGTGACAAAGAAGATCAAAACATACAACCAGAAGAAGTCAACAAAGTCAAAGAGCCTACATCAAAAGCCTCCAAGAAAAATATGAATTGGTCTCAGGCCATGGCAGAGCTCAAAAAGGATTTGGAAAAGCAAATAAAAGAAGTAGAGGAAAAATTGGGACGAGAAATGAGAGTGATGCAAGAAAACCATGAAAAACAAGTCAACAACTTGCTAAAGGAGACCCAACAAAATACTGAAGAAAATAACACCTTAAAGAATAGACTAACCCAAATATCAAAAGAGCTCCAAAAAACCAATGAGGAGAAGAATGCCTTGAAAGGCAGAATTTGCCAAATAGAAAAAGAGGTCCAGAAGACCACTGAAGAAAATACCACTTTAAAAAATTAGATTGGAGCGAGTGGAAGCTAGTGACTTTATGAGAAACCAAGATATTATAAAACAGAACCAAATGAATGAAAAATGAAAGACAATGTGAAGTATCTCACTGGAAAAACCACTGACCTGGAAAATAGATCCAGGAGAGATAATTTAAAAATTATTGGACTACCTGAAAGCTATGATCAAAAAAAAGATCCTAGACATCATCTTTCAAGAAATTATTGAGGAAAACTGCCCTGATATTCTAGAACCAGAGAGTAAAATAGAAATTGAAAGAATCCACCAATGGCCTCTTGAAAAAGATCCCAAAAAGAAAACTCCTAGGAACATTGTAACCAAATTCCAGAGTTTCCATGTCAAGGAGAAAATACTGCAAGCAGCCAGAAAGAAACAATTTGAGTATTATGGAAACACAATCAGGATAACACAAGATCTAGCAGCTTCTATATCAAGGGATCGAAGGACTTGGAATGTGATATTCTGAAGGTCAAAGGAGCTATGATTAAAACCAAGAATCACCTACCCAGCAAAACTGAGTCTAATGCTTCAAGGCAAAATATGGATTTTGAACAAAATAGAGGACTTTCAAGCTTTCTCAGTGAAAAGACCAGAGCTGAATAGAAAATTTGACTTTCAAATACAAGAATCAAGAGAAGCATGAAAAGGTAAACCAGAAAGAGAATTCATAAGGGACTTACTAAAGTTGAACTGTTTTGTTTACATTCCTACATGGAAAGATGATGTGTGTAATTCATGAGACCTTTCTGGGTATCAGAGTAGTTGAAAGGAATGTACGTATGTATAGACAGAGGGCACAGGGTGAGTTGAATATGAAGGGATGATATCAAAAAAAATTAAATTAAGGGGTTAGAGAGGACTATATTGAGAGAGGGAGAAAGGGAGAGACAGAATGGGGTAAATTATCTCACATAAAAGTGGCAAGAAAAAGCAATTCTGTTGGAAGGGAAGGGCCAGTGAGGGGGAATGAGTGAATCTTGCTCTCATTGGATTTTACTTGATGATGGAAAAACACACACACTCAGTTGGGTATCTTACTCCACAGGGGTAAAAGGGGAAGGGGAAGGGGATGAAAAAGAGGGAATGATAGAAGGGAGGGCAGATAGGGGGAGGAGGTAATCAAAAGCAAACACTTTTGAAAAGGGACAGGGTCAAGGGAGAAAATTGAATGAAGGGAGACAGGTTAGGATGGAAGGAAATATAGTTAGTCTTTCACAACATAAGTATTGTGGAAGTGTTTTACATAATGATACATGTGTGGCCTATGTTGAATTGCTTGCCTTCCTAGGGAGGGTAGGTGGGAAGGGAAGAGGAGAGAGAATTTGGAACTCAGAGTTTTAAAAGCAGATGCTAAAAAAAAAAGTTGTTTTTCCATGCAGCTGGGAAACAAGATATATAGGGAATGGGGCATAGAAATCTATCTTGCCCTACAGGAAAGTTAGGGAATGGGGGGGGGGTGACAGAAGGGAGAGCTGACTGGGGACCAAGGCAATCAGAATATATGCCATCTTGGAATGGGGGGGAGGGTAGTAATGGGGAGAAAATTTGTAACTCAAAATCTTAGTTGAAAACTAAAATATTAAATAAAAATGATAAAATAAAAAAGATATACATCCATACTCTATCCTGAACACCCTTCTTTTCTCTTTCTATCCTCTTCTACTTGGTGATCTCATTAATTTCCATGGGTTCATTTATCACTTTTATGCAGTTGAATATTTATACATATATATACACATACACATATGTGTGTAAATATATATATACACCTATATATGCACATACATATACACATATATTTGTATATAGATATAAATATAGCTATCCCTATTCTGTCTCTTGTGTTTCTGTCCCACATCACTAAGTGCTTTAGGCATTCTCAACTAGATGTCCCATTGACATTGAAAATTCAACATTTCCAAAACAGAACTCAGTGTCTTTTTTTTTAAGCTGCCTTCCTAACTTCCCTATTGTGGTCATGTCCACTACTGTCTTTCTAATCTTCTAGGTTCCCAACTTTGGAGCTGCAAACTCCAACTCAGTTCTTCACCCTCCTCAACTCCATATGTCCAGTCAATTGATGTTTTGTCCATTCTCTCTTCAAAAATTCACTTGCATCTGCTCTCCTTTCTCAGCTCTCACAGTCATCACTCTGGTTCAGATGCTCATCACTTCACCTCTAAGGGTCCCCCCAGCCTCCAGGTTCTCTCTTCTCCAGTATACCTTCACACAACTGCCAGGGTGATATTCCTCTAGTGCATGTGTGTCTCCTGCTTTAGAAGCTCCAGGGCTTTCTTCTTGCCTCTAGGATCAAATTCAGACTTCTCTGTTTGATATTTAAAGCCCTTTACAACTTGGCTCCCACTTTTCCAGGCTTGTTAGACATTGTTTCCCTTTGCATAATTCTACAGTCTTAACCAAACTGGTGAAAAGATTATACCCTCTGTGAAATATGCTGATCATTGTCCCTCATACATTAGGTTACAAACTGCTGGGGGGATACAACATATACATAGTTAAGTTAACATATAGCGTATACAAACTAATCCAAATTCATTTTAAGAGGTCAAGAACACTAATAACCCTGGAAGAAAATGTTGACATACTTTATAATAAACAAGATGTCAAGCTCTTTGCAAAACTTAAAGCATTATGTAAATACTAGCTATTATTTTTTATTAATAGTACACATTTCACTTTCATCTTAAGATTCACAACTTTACTCACAAAAAACCTGGGAAATGAGATAGCATAAGCATGACTATCCCCTTTTAACAGATGAGGAAAATGAGATCCAGAGAGGTTGGATGACTTACTTGTGGTCACACATCCACCTCCTAATTCTGTACACCTCTCACGCCAGCATATTTTCTCTAACATACCAATGGAATTAGATTTGTTCGGCTCAACTCTAGAAGAGGTAGAACATTAGAGTATTGGGTGGAAATCAAAGAGAGGAAGATTTTGGCTCACTCTGAGTAAAGACTTCCTAATCATTAGAGCTATACAAAAGTAAAGAATGGTCTTTATTGATAGGCAAAGAATTCCCTATCACTGGAGGTCTTTTTATGGAACTAGATATACTGTCAAGAGGATTCTGCTTTAAATGAGAATTGAATCAAATGGTTCCTGCAATCCCTTCTGTCTGTTAGTTAGGGTTTCTTAAACTTTTTTCTACTCAAGACTCCTTCAGCACTTCTTAAATTGTGGACATTGTAGCAGCTCAGCTCAGTCACAGTTGTTGGTCTGACTGGCAGCAGGGGAAATGTCAAACATTCCCAGATCAATTATCCACTCAGGAAGAGTGATTGATATGATCTGAGGTTAAAACATTTTACTTTCATTTCTATTAATACCATTCTTTCAGGAATTTTTCAAATAGAAGACTTTGTCCTTGTCTTCAGAATTCTAACAGCTGACAGTAGGGTGATAAGGCCTATCCACATAGAATCTTGAAGTTGTCAAGATCTTAGAGAATATCATGAGAAAATCGACGCAAAGCAAAGATTGACCAGACCCCAATCTACCTGGGTACTTTGACCACATTCCAAACTAGCTCTTTCCTTGCCAGTCCCCAAGAATGGTAGCATATGAAGAAAAAAATCCAGGCTCATCTTTCTTTCCCTTTAAAATAGGTACCTGTTGTTGGCTGCTATTATATTCTTGTAGGGTCATTCCTTCCACCTTCCTTAAGCTCCAGTTAATAAGGGTTCATGTGCACTCCTTTAGTTTAGACTGATTGAGTCATTGCTTCTTCTACCAGTAGGTTCACCAAGAACCCCTCTAGAATTTGCAGTCAACGCATATACAGCAATACAGTTAAATATAGTTCCCCTAAAAGAAATACTTTTTCACAAGAATCTAATCCAAGCCCCTGCCCACCTCATCAGTAATCCCATATTCAATATCTAGCCTTTGCTTGGGCATCCCTGATACTGAGGGCTCACTACATCCCTAAGCAGTCTATTATCAGAAAAATTTTTCTTATATCCAGCCAAAGTCTAATAAGGTATTATGTTGTGGAATATTGGGTTCAGTTCAGTATGCCACATTTTACAAAAGAAATTGACAAAATAGAATAGATCCAAAGACAACTGGCATGGTAAAGGAACTGAAAAGCATTTTATATGGTAGAATGATCATTGACTCCGGAGTCAAAGGACCTGATTTCAAATCTTACCTCTACCAGTGACCTTAGAAAAGGCACTTAAAATCCCTAGGCCTCAGTTTCCTGTCTGTGTAATGAGGGGCGTGAACTAGATGGTCCCTTCCAACTCAAAATCAGTGATCTATCATGTCTTACATACATCTGTTAAAGAAATCTGAGGATGGTTTTGTCTAGAGAGATGGGGAAAAAAGGGTGTCATATGGAAAGTGTCATAATGTGAAAGAAGCATTTGATTTGTACTTGGCCCAGAGGGCAGCTCTGTGGGGGAACTGTGGGGTCAGTGCTGCAAGAAGGCATCAATGGTAAGAGAAACTTCCTAATAATTAGAGCAATCCAAAATTAGAGTGGGTTGCCTCATTAGGTAATGAGTTCCTCATCCCTGGATATCTTAAATAGAGTAAGGCTCTTTGTTAGGGCTGCTGCCAAGTAAGTTCTTATCAGGATATAGGCTGAAAAAGATGAGTAGGAGACACTGCAAAGTCTGTCTCTCATGAGCTGCACCCTAGTTCTTCCTAAGCAGAACGAATACAGTGCCATTTCCATATGACAGCCCTCCTGGAAGACTTGAAGATGGTGGTCATAAGTCTTCCCCAGCTTAAACATTCCCAGGACCTTCAGTCTTTTTTACCTTAACTCCACATTCTTAGTGGCCCTTTTCTGAACGTGTGTTCATGGTAAGGTTACAGGCCATGTGGGTGGCACAGATATTAAGTGCTCCAAAGAATTCAGAAAGTGACAAAGTCGTTGTAGACTGGCATGGAATTGTGTCCTCTCTGCCTGAGGTACTCGATAGAAAAAATATCAAAGGTGAGTATTCCAGTAAAGGGGAAGACAAGAGGCCTGCATAATTCATAGACAAGGAAACATCCTTCTCCCCCCACCACCACCACAATACACGTAGAAAACCCAGAAGTTGAATGTTGTCTGAATTCATATGTAACTGTAGCGACTCTTAGAAATGAGAGGTAGCGGGGGGGCAGAGCCAAGATGGCGGCTGGGAAGCAGTGACTGGCGTGAGCTCCCCACCAAGTCCCTCCAGAATCCTATAAAAAAATGGCTCTGAACCAATTCTAGAGCTGCAGAACCCACAAAGTGGCAGAGGGAAGCAGGGCTCCAGCCCAGGACAGCCTGGATGGTCTCTGGGTAAGGTCTGTCCCACATGGAGCTCCCAGCCCTCAGCTGAGGGGAGGAGAGCTGAGCCAAGCAGAGCCCAGCGCGCGCGTTGCAAACAGACCAGGAGACGAGCGGAGAGTGCTCTGGCATCCTGAATTACTGAGCTGTGGCATCCACCAGACCTCTCAACCCACAAAGAGCAAAGACATCAGAGAAGGTTAGTGGGAAAACCTGCGTGACTGAGTTTGCGGTTCAGCCACTGCCCCTCGGGCAGTGGAGGTGGGGCAGCTTTAGAACTAGGCTGCAGTTGCTTCTGGCCCCAGGCCCACCAGGTGGGAGGAATTAAGTGGCTGATCAGAGCAGGAGTGAAGAGCCTGCTGAAGATTTAAGCCCAGTCCGGGTAGGGGGTTCTTGGGGAAGGAGTGCTGGTGAGGCAGCACATCCGCCCAAGCATGGAACATAGAACTCTTT
>CM053622.1:72152296-72200698 GCA_028646595.1 Phalanger gymnotis | reverse complement strand
GGCAACCAGAGTGTACGCCATCTTGGAGTGGGGGAGGGAGGAAATGGGGAGAAAATTTGCAATTCAAACGCCTGTGAAAATCAATGCTGAAAACCAAACATGTCAAAAATAAATTAAAATTTAAAAAAAAAAAGAAATGAGAGGTAGCATAGTGTAGTAAAAAGAGGAATGAACATGGAATTACTACCTGTAATACCAAAGACAAGTTACCTTTTTAAACCTCAGTTTCTCTCTTATGTAAAATGGAGATCAAACTTATGCTACATATATATAACAAGTGCTTTATCAATGAGTTGTTAACATTATTAGCAATTGTAACAAAAATTAAAAATACTTATAGCAGCTCTTTTTACAGTACTGTAAATTAAGACGGGACATCAGCTGGGGAATGGCGGAACAAATTTTGTTATATGAATATAATGGAACATCATTGGCCTATAAGAAGTGATGAAAGGAACAGTTTTGAAGTAACCTGGGAATACTTGTGTGAATAGTTGCATGCTGAAGTGAGCAGAACTGGGAGAACAATTTACTGTACCAACAATGTTATAAAGACAAACTTTGAAAGACTTAACTTGGATCAATGCAGTGACAAAGCACAATTCCAGAAAATCGGTGAATGCCACCTACCCTGCTGAGACAGAGGCAGCGGTGTGCCCAAGCAAGTTCCTACCAGTTCTCAAGAGCAGCTTGTTCAATTTTTAGTGTGAACATTTACACCTCCGAAATCAGCAAATGCTACAAACTGTGGTTTGAGTTATTGTTTCATTCAATTGTCTGGTCTTAAGAAAAGTGGTGGAGAAAATATTAATAAGGCAGATTAAACTTAAAAGTGTGTTGTGTGTGCATGTTTTAAGAGTCCATTGTTAAACATTTACCAGCACACCCCCAGGCAGAGATGATATACTCAAAATGCATAGTGAGACATGCATTTTTATATGGTCATTGTGACAATTTGTTTTGCTTGACTATGCATATTTCTTACAAAGTCAAGTTTTCTTTATTTTTTTTTCCAGTGGGAGGATGGGGAGAGAGAATGAATGCTTGTTAAAATACATAACTAAAAAAAAAATAATAAAATACATAAATAAAAAGGCATTCTAGTCTATATCCGTTTCATTAACTGAAGATTTCTGATGACCTTTCAGTCATGTCTGACTCTTCAGGATCCCATTTGGGGTTTTCTTGGTAAAGATAATGGAGTGGTTTGCCATTTCTTTGTACAGCTTATTTTACAGATGAGGAAACTGAGGCAAACAGGGTTAAGTGATTTGTCCAGAGTCACACAGCTAGCAAGTTTCTGAGGCCAGATTGAACTCAGGAAGATGAGTCTTCTTGACTCCAGCCCCACCACCATAGCCATAGCTCCACCTACCTGCCCTATCATATGTTAGTAGCTCTTCAATTTTCATCTCAATTCAGTTTATCTCAAAATCTAAACTAGGCCCTCACTGCAGGAAAACAGTGACCTAAAAAAAAAAATTTGCCCGGTATTGGTCCATAACACATTGTTATGTGACTTGGAGTTGAGGATTCCGTTGACAAGAGCAGTATGAAACCTTTGCCTACTAGTGAGATGTGTTTCTAGTTTTGTTATCATATATATATTGTATATGTATATATATACATATATATGTATATGAAAATATCCAAGTCTTTTAACATTTCTAGCAGTTAAGTACTAGTATTTCTGATTTTTTGTAGTACCAAAATACAAAAGAGAGCCACTCATTTCTCTGTCATCCATGCCAAACTGACCATCGTGATGGCTTCAAGTAGGGCCAGACTGCAGATGCCACTTTGTAGTATTCCTTAGTAGAAGGAATTTTATCGTTGAGAGTTCTTTATACCAACAAAATTACAGATGTAGCCTAAAATTTCTTACCAGAGCTTAGCACAGTGCCAGCATACTCGCTAATAAGTAGTTTATAAATGCCTGTTGATTGACTCATGATGATGGTAATGACTCTTTCTTCTTCCTAGTGGATAAAGTAAAAACAGCTGCCATGGTTTTTACTGTGTTCGTGTTGCTTATCTTGGTTTTAAGTGGTTGTCTCTCTAGTCTTGAACATATTATGCTTATTGGGACCTGTGTAGGTTTAGGGGCTACCTAGTAACAGCATGTTGATTACACCCGAGGAGAACAGAATCTGTTTGGTGGTGTCCCTATACCTCCTACGAGTACTAACTAACACGTTGTTCTACCTGTTATTTCTCACCCAGTCTGAGGACCTTGGCGCCTGTGCCCAATTTGAGAGTAGCAGACAGAACCGGAACATGATGCCAAGTGCAAGCTGTGTCTTTCCCACCTTCACGTTACGCAAGCCATCTTCTGAGACAGACATTGAAAACTGGGCCTCGAAGCACTTCAATAAGCACACTCAAGGCCTCTTCCGGCGGAAGGTATCTATTGCCAACATGCTGGCTTGGAGCAGTGAGTCTATCAAGAAGCCTATGATTATGACCAGTGACCGCAATGTGAAGAAGGAGGCCTGTGAGATCTTCAAGTTAATCCAGATGTACATGGGTGATCGGCGGGCCAAGGGGGATCAGCTCAGTGTGGCGCTGGAGGTGGCCACCAAAGGCTGGAGTATGCAGGGTCTACGGGATGAGCTTTATATCCAACTCTGCCGACAGACTACGGAAAATTTCCGTTATGAGAGCCTGGCACGAGGCTGGGAGCTCATGGCTATCTGCTTGGCTTTCTTCCCACCTACCCCCAAGTTTCACTCCTATCTGGAAGGCTACATATATCGGCACATGGATCCAGTAAATGACACCAAAGGTAAGGTGCCATCTAGTGCTGACCAATCTTGACTGGATTTTTTTTTCTCCTCAGTACTACCCATGCAGAAACTGGAACTGACCTCCTCCTAGTGCTATAGTCCCCATGTCCTCAGAACAGACCTCATGCCAGCCTTCATTTAGAGTAGCCCTAAACCCACAGGTGTTCAACACTGGCATTTCATTACTGATGCACTGCTTGGAAGCAAGAGCAGAGTATCCTGTATAACTGAAACTCCAAGTACGTATAGAAGCATGAAGTCACTTCTGCTTACCATAATAACTCGTATTATTGTAACACTTTAAGGTTTTCTCACAATGACACTATTAAAAGACAATATAAGTATTTTTAGTCCCATTTTATAGATGAGGAAATAATCTTAAGGTGAAGTAACTTGTCCATGGTCACAAAGCTGGTAAGTATCAGGACTTAAATCTTTGTCATTCGTGTGTTGGGTAGAAATATAGCAATAATGTGTCTGAGACCAGAACAGTCTGAATCATCCCCTCCTCAAGAAGCCCATAATGAGCCTGTTGCTTTTTGTTCAAATTGTTCCTGAGGGAGCTCTCACCCATCAAAGTCAGAAGGGCAGGATATCTCTAATGATTTCAGAGCCTCATTATGGAGGGAAAAGATGGTCCTTGGGTTTTCTCTTGACCTCAAAGATCCTTGAGGTGGTACCTTTGCACTTGCCTCAGGTAAGGTTTACAATTGTCTTCATATACTCTCTGACAACTAATTTATGACTGATGGATGCTGGGGCCCTGCCTCCAGGTTTGTCTGAAGGCAGGATCTTGCCTTTAACCCCAATTTCTAAAAGGAACCAGAGATAACAGCATGGATAGCAGCATGAGGCAGTTATGTTCTAAATCTAAGGTGCAGCCTTTAGTGCAGACTGTTAGACCCAGCAATAATCCGAGGCTTGACCAAACTATTCTTCAGTGGAAGAATCTGGAAACCACAAAGAAAACAACATTGAAATGCTTCAGAACTCTGATCAATGACGTGACGAATGGGGACTTCAGAGAACTGAGAGTGAAACATACTTTCTGCCTCCAGGCGGAGAGATGATCAGCTATAGATGTGAAATGAGGCATATATTTTCATAGCCCACATGTTGATTTGTTTGACTGTATTTACTTGTTACAAAAATGAGTTCTTTTGGGGGTGGGGGTAGGTGGGTGGAGTGTGGAAGTATTGAAAAGAGACAATTATATTAAAAAATAAAAGCATGAATAAAATATTTTTATAAGAAAAGTGGGGGAGGGGAAATCTGGTCATTACAGCGGGGAAGGCTTTGTGTTCCAGTAAATATAATAGTAATAATAACTCCCTTTCTATAATGGTTTTAAATTTACAAAGGTGCTTTCTTTACAATATCCTGATAAAGGAGCTGATATTAAAGAAGGCATAACTTTGTTTTTGGTTAGCATTTACCACCTCACTTTGGTCAAAGGCTCTGGGTTTTTTCCTTAGTCATAAAGAGTAGTCACAGAATCACAGAATATTAGAATTTGAAGGGACCTTAGAGCATAGGATATAAACTGTTAAGGCTTAGAACACAGAACATAAAATGTCGGCGCTAGAAGAGGCCTTAGGACAAGGGCAGGGAACTTGCAGCCTCGAGGCCACATGTGGCCCTCTAGATTAAGGAGATTTGTTCTGTGAAGTTTGAATTCAGTCATAGGGCTGCACTTGAGGACTTAGAGGGCCACATGTGGCCTCAAGGCAGCAGGTTCCCCAGCCCTGCATTATGACATAGAATATTTTCTAAACTTCCCTATTTCTGTTGAAGGTATCATCATCCTTCCAGAATTCCAGTTTTGTAACCTCTACATTATTTTGGATTCTTTACTCTCTCTCACCCCATATAACCCATTACCACATCTTGCCATTTCTCCCTTTACAACATCTTTCGTATCTGTCCCCTTCCCTCCAATCATACGGCTACCACCTTACTTCAGGCCCTTATTGCCTCTTGCCTCAGTTATTTAAACAGGCTCCTCATCACTCTTATCCATCCTACACACTGCTCCCAAAGTAATGTTCTTTAATCTCAGGAAACAACCATATTACTTTCCTCCTCAACTTCTTACAGTTTCTAGAATAAAATATAAACTCCTCTGGTTTTTACAGCCTTACTTGTACAACATGGCCCCAGCCTTTCTTTCTAGCCGCATCGCATATTACTCCTCCTCCCACGCTCTACAGTCCAGCCAAACTGGACCTCTTTCTGCTTCTCACACAGAACAGACTGTGCCTGATCTCCATGCCTTTGCACTTTCTCTCCCCCATGCCACCTCTTAAAACCCCTGTCTTCTCTTAAGATGCAGCTCAAGCATCATCTTCTCCATGAAGCCATTCCTCCCAACTACTAGTGCCCTCCCTTCCAGACTACTTTGTAGTACATTTTATATATGCTTCTTGTCTCCTGTATTAGGATGTGAGCTCCTTGCAGCTAGAGGCGGTTTCATTTCTTATATGTATATTCCCATTACCTAGCATAGTACCTGGCACATAGTAGGCACTTATAAATAAATACTGTTGACTAATTGATTATGAGAACTAGAAATGATTATAAAACCCATAGAACTGTTAGAACTAGAAGTGGTCATAAAATTATGTTAGATCCAGAAGGGACCTTAGAACATAAAGCCAAAGCTGGACAGGGTCTTTAGGACAGAAAACATATTCTGAAGTCTGGAATGGAACCTTAAAGATTATATATGCCAGCCCTCTCTTTTTGTACATGTATAAGCCAAGTGATTTCATTTATCATTGGCGCCAGTTCCTTCTTCCCACCTCTGGCATTTGTGCCCTGCCTTTCCCACAAGAACAGGCAGTAGTGGCAGCTCACAAGCTCACGGCTGTGTCTTGACTAGCACATACTGTCACCTTTTCTTTTTCCTGTAATCAGACCAATTATTACTTGAGACTTCCTTGTGCAAGCTTCCTGGGTAATTCTTAATAGTGCTTTAGTTAACCCCCAAACTCCTCTCTGAGGCCAGCTATATCTCAGAAACAGTTGGCCATTTCTTTACCCTCACTAGTCTTCTATCTCTAGGTGTGATCTTTCCCTTTAACTGACTTCTACCTGATTTTTCTGGCACCCCCAACCAAGTTTTGGCCTCCTGCGTGGGAGCTCTTTGTCTCTGAGATAAGCTGCTCTCTCTGTCAAAAACAAAGCAACTATAAACTCTTTAAGTTGCCTTAATCATAATTACATATTTCATAAAGTAGGGGAAGCAAAAGGGAAGATGACTGGTTATTCTGGACCTCATGAGGAACTAATTGTTGGAGTAGAAATGATAGGAACTTTGTGAGAAAATGACCACTCCATTTTGGAATTAATGATAAAGGAGAAAAGGAAAGCTAAGAATGGTCAGATATGTAACTAAAATTTGGGGAGAACAGGTGGGATTTACAGAAAAAGGGATTTACAGAAAACGTAGATAGGATCCCACGGACTAAAATCTGCAAAGGAATTCAGCCTAGAAGGAAAGGGAAGCTTATGAATGAGATTCCAAAGATACAAAGAAAAACAATTCCAGTAAGAAAAAAAAGGGAGGGGCAGCTATGTTTAGGGAGCTTATTGACCAACTTATATTTTTAAAAGATATGTACAGATGATGAATGGACAGCTAAGGTGGCTCATTGGATAGAATGCCATGGCTGGAGTCAGGAGGACTCATCTTCCTGAGTTCAAATCCAGCCTCAGACACTTACTGGCTGTGTGTGACCCTGGCAAGTCACTTAACCCTGTTTGCCAAGAAAACCTCAAATGGGTCACAGAGTCAGACACAACAGAAAATGACTAAACAACAACAGATGAAAGCAAGAGCAGGAAAATGACAAAAATGGGGTTTGGATCCATACAGTGAAAGCAATACCAAAACTAAGAATGAACTGAGTGTATGCCTTCTGTACCACGTATTCCCTTTAAGTGCCACACACATTCATCCCTGTCTTATCTTCATGGCAAGATTAAGTTAGGAATCTACTAGAGTTGGGGGAAAGGCCCATCTTAGCCACTTTCTGGGTAAACAGGTAGGAAGCTCTGGCACAGTCTCAGAGATCATTCTTTAGAAAAAGTCGGCTGTACTATGAACATGCCCAGTAGGATGGCTGTCCTTAATCAGCCCTTTAGACACTTAAGGTGGACCCACGCCCTCACTTAGAGCTATTAATGGGTTCTTCTGGGCCATTAGTAAAAAAAAAGTTCTTCACCTCATTAAGCCCCTAGATTTTAGATGAGCTTACAGCCAGGCCATCCCAGCTAATGTACTCTACCTGACAACAGTGGAGAGGAAACTGTCATGAAAAGACTTAACATCTTTCTTTTTAATTCAGCAAATACTGATTAAGGGCTCATGTTTGTCCTGGGCATTGTGCTAGGCACTAGAACAGAAGCCAAGTCCTTGCCACTAAGGAGCTTACAGATCTTTGGGGATTAAATAACTTTAAAATGAATGAACCACTGAGTATTTAGGGGCTGCTGGTAAAATTTCCCTGCTACCCCTAAAGAATTCAAAGAGGCTTTTCGTGATATAGTTACAAGAACTCTGGCGTAGACTACGATAGTAGTCTAACTGGTTTCCTGGCCTTCATTCTCTTGTCTCTGCAGCCCATCCTTCACACAGTCTAACAGTCTTTCTGATGATCAGGTGTAACCATGTCACTCTCACACACAAAAACTTCTTCCTATTGTCTTCCTGTTGTCTTCCTGTGTCTTCCTATTGACTGTAGGATAAAATACATAGTCCTCAGCCTGGCCTTTAAGGCTTCAGCAACTTGACTCCAACCTGATTTCTCAGCTTTATTTCACACTCCTTACCTCATTATACCATCTCTGTTCCAAACAAACTGAACTAATAGGTATTTTCAAGCTTCCCCTGCCTTCAAATGAGATATTTGTAAAGTGCTTAGTACAGTGTCCGACACAGAGTAGGTGCTATATAAATGCTTCTTTCTTTTCCCATGTCATCTTCCATATGTGGAATGCATTTCCTCTTCATCTCTGTCTTCAAGGCCCTGCACAAATGTCACCGCCTCTGGGAAGCTTTCCTTAATGGCCCAGCTAAAAGTCATCTTTCCTTTACATTTATCATTTTGTCCCTTGCATTATATTTATTTCTGTACCTATTTTAATAAGGACAGCTAGGTGGTGCAGTGGTTAATGTGCATGGCCTGAAGTCAGGAAGATTCTTCGTCCTGAGTTTAAATCTAGCCTCAGGCATTTACTAGCTGTTTGACCCTGACAAGTCACCTAACCTTGTCTGCCTCACTTTCCTCATATGCAAAATGAATTGGAGAAGAAAATGGCAAACCACTCCAGTATCTTTGCCAAGAAAACCCCAAATAAGGTCACAAAGAGTTGAACATGACTAAAAAAAACTAAACAACAAATATATTTTTATGTCATCATTAGATTGTAATAACCTGGAAAGCAAAGATTCTGTTGTTCTCCATCCTTTTCTTATACAATGCCTTCACTTATAAAAGGCACTTAATAAAAAGTTATTGAATTGAGAGTCTGGAGACTTGAGTTCTAGTAACAGTTGTGATATCTGCTAATCACGTGACCTAAAGCAAGCAGAAAGGTGAAGGGCCTTGAGTTCATGCTGTTTGAGGATCAGTGGAAGAAACTGGTATTTAGGCTGGAGAAGAGAGAGTTGGATGGAAATGATAGTTATCATGGAATGGGATTTAGACTTGTTCTACTTAGCCTTAGGGAGCAGGACTTCTAACAGTGAGAGGCAAATTTAGGCTTAATGCAGAGAAAAACTTCCTAACAATTAGAGCTGTCCAGGAGTGACATGGGCTTAGGCGGTACCATTGGAGGCAGTACCAGCAGAGGCTAGATGGCCACTTGTTGGCTATAACATAGAGGGGGTTCTTATTAAGGTATGAATTGGGCTAGAGGGCCAATTAGGGTTCCAGCTCAGAGATCTTGTGACTGTAAACTCCAGTTTTCTCACATGTAAAATTGGCGACTGGAGGGTAGTGGCACAGGAAATACTATGATTATTATTACTTCTGCTACGACAACATATCTAAGAACCCTAAGAGCTCTACAGTTCTGTGGTTCTTCAAAAACTGTCTTTGGAATATTTCCCCCCTCACCACCCCCACCCCCACTCCCACCCCAGCTAGTATCTCTCTAACATTATAAGACTCAGGCATCCATTAAAGTACAAACCTTCTTTTGCAAAGAGGAAACCTGAGGAATTAAACTGCACCTAGGGATAGAAGTCATAGGTACAATGTGCACATTAAAATGAGTTTGATGAGGTTTGGCTCATTAGCATAGCAGATACTCATATAAGCCAGAGATCTCTATGGTTTCTAACCAGCTTGCCCCTTCTAGCCAACAGAACCCCCGTCCATTGCTCTGGGTAGATGTTAATGGCATTTTTGGTTCAGTGTATGTTTAAACATGCCATATTGTAAAAGTGTGGGCAGGACTCCTGAGCTGAGTGATCAATCAATAAATGTTTATTAGGCACCTGCTATGTGCCAGGCAGTGTGCTAAAGCCCTGGGAATACTAAAGGAGGCAAAAGATTGTCCCTGCCTTCAAGGAGCTTACAATCTAATGGGGAAGACAACATGCAAACAAAAATATATACAGAGCAAACTATATATAGGATAAGTAGGAAGTCATTAACAGAAGAAAGACACTAGAATTAAGAGGAGTTCAGGAAAGTCTTCAGTAAAAGAAGAGATTTTAGTTGGGATTTAAAGTAAGCTAATGAGATCAGTAAACAGAGCAGAGGAGGGAGGAGGACGTTCTAAGCAAGGGAGATAGCCAGGGAAAATATCCAGAACCAAGAGATACGGTATCTTGTTCATAGGACAGCTAGGAGACCATTGTTAATGGATTGAAAAGTAACATGTTGATAGGCAATAGTGAGGCCTCTATAGTTTAGGGTGGTAACGTGGTTGCTGCTGTGCTTGAGGAAATTCACTTTAATGGCTGAATGGAGAGTAGATTAGAGTGCAGAGAGACCTTAGACCAGCAGTATAAGTCAAAGCTAAGAACTGTGGTCAACAGGCAAGAAGAAACAATTTGGAGAACAGGATGAAAGGAAGCTAAATGATAAAATAGGGAAGATGTTCTGTCTTCAGATGAGGAATAGACAGGACAGATATTTGGGGACACTGATATAACCAACCACATAAGCCCAGGAGACCTTAATCACTTCCCTGTGACCTCAAGCTAGGTCTCATCCTAGTTACTCATCTCTGGGGATGTTTGGCCTAGAGAAGACCTAGGGGAGACACAATAACTCTCTTCAGTTACGTGAAGGGTTATCATATGGAAAAGAAATGGGACTTACTCTGTTTGACCTGGGAGAAAGTAGAACAAGGAGGAGAACTTTGACCTTAGAGAAGGAAGAACCATAACTCTGGAAGTTGCAGAAGCAAATTTAGGTTTGGTGTTAAGACAAACATCCTAACAATTAGAGAGATGGAAAAAAAGTGAAATGGTGTACATGGGTTCCCTTCAAGCAGATGTTAGGTGACTACTTGTTTGGTTTGTGTAGTGGGGATGACATTTTGAGTATAGGCTGGACCAAATAGCTACTGAGGACCATTACTCTAAAATCCTATGGTTCTATGACAGTCTCTGTCTCCCCACAAGAACAATGTCACTGACCAGCCTTATAGTGGCTCCTTTGGTGACCCAAAATGTAAAGTTGTGGTGCACCTAGTCAGAGAATTCTGTAACATGAAAAGAGCTGAGACTTTCAACCATTGCTCTAGTGCCTTTCTAAGCTCCTAAACCAGATCATTTCCTATTACTTATTGAATACCTATAATGCACTAGGGCCAAGGGGTATAAGAAACACCAGTGATTACCATAGTATGATCCCTTGCCCAGAATCTGTACCATCATTGTGGTACATCTACAGGAAATACTGCATTTGCAAATTGACAGGGAATTCAGGAAAAACCTCGATTCAGGATTCTAACAGTGGAAACAATTAAGCATATACACACATGACATAAAAGCACAGAGATGTAACATTTACTTAGTAAATTGGAGGTGAGAATTAAAGCAGTGAAATTGTTATTTTTAAACTCATTTTCCTACTAAGAGCTATGAGACTTGTTAACTTAACCATCTTCAGATACAGATTATGTTTCAGTTTTCTTAAGCCAAGAAGCAGATGTTTTCTGAAGTTTTTTGCAGTTCCTGTCTGCCAATTTGCACATGGGCCAGTTTATATGAAGATGGTATATGGGCTGAAGCAAGATTTAAGACTAATCTAGGTTCTTTCTCTTATTACTCCCAATTTCTGCTTTCTGGACCTTACCTTAATACGATTATCCCTTTTGAAGCTGAAGACTATCTGTGATTTTAAAATCTCAGATTTGGAAGGACCCTTAAAGGAGATACAGTCTAACCTCTAATCCCAGGTAGGAATCTTTAGGACACATGCGCAGCATTTTTGTAAGTGACTTGATGAAAGCAATAGATGGCATCCTTAAAAGAGCTAAATTGTTGACATGTCATGAAATTCTTCATCCAGTTTAAATAACAGTTTCCAGCATTCTCACAGCTCTAGCTCACTCTCACCTGGGTGCACTTACATTTGTCATTGCCCTTCTTAAAATATAGCCACCACAGCTGGACACGGCTCTGGCAGGAGAGGGAGATACCAGAGCTGCCACTCCCTTATGGAGGGTGAGGGGACTGGACTCTGTTAGTGTTGCCAGGTAACACTGCTGACTCTCAAATTGAGGGTGCTGGCTACCAAACACCTGTGTCTTTTTCACATGAACTACTGTCTAACTTTTTCTCTATCACATGGATTAGTGCTCTCTCTTGTATTCATGGCTGTTTTAACAATCTGGCTAGCAACTTCTGTGGGGGTGTAAGATCCACCCTCAGCCAGCACCCAGAAAGCTGCTGACAGCACAGGTTCTTTTGATCTGCTTAACTAAGGAAAGCAAGGTGAAGGGGTTTGACAAGCTTACTTTAATTCAGCATACAAATATCATTTACTTAGTTCAGGGGAAGAGACCAGCACACTGAACTTCAGAGCAAATTACAAAGTACAAACATCAACAGACAGACCTTGTCTGATTCAAATCCCAATACATAGTTACCAGAGTTCAACAAAGTCTCAGCATCCAGGCTTACAAGCTGGAGGGCTCCTTAGCTACAGCTGCCCGGGAGTCTCCTCATCAACACCATCTCAAGAGCCCCAAACAAATTACAAACAGACAGACCCAATACAATTCATAGTTACCAACATCTATGTTCAACCTGGGAGCTCAGAACAAGGGCTGGCCCAGAGTCACGCACCACTACCGCTGCAGCAAAGAGCTCCAAGGAAGAGGAGGCCAACCCCTGGGTTTTATATCTTTGTCAGCATCAGGGGTGAGTCACACATGCAATTCACCCACGTGACCTAAAATCATCACCAAGAGGCGGACTTAAACCCATGTGGTCTAAGAGCCTCTGCTGGCCCAGACATGTAAACTAGGCCCTCCCTGGAGTTAGCCCCACTGTAGTTGCCAATGCACACCCACATAGGTTTTACACCTAATAGGGGTTTGGGCCTGGGGCTTAGCACTTAGTAAGACTCAATGAAATACACTGAATTACTCAAAAGAAACAAAAGCTAAACTCTTCCAGGGCACTTGAACTAAGTGCTAAGGAGCCCATTTTGCTTACCAACACAGTGGCCTCTCCAAACTTGATAAGTATGCCACTTATGCCTTTATCCAAGTCATTGATAAAAATATTGTAGAGAAGAGGGCTGAGCGCTCTGAGGACGGAGGCTGTTGCTAGAGCCTTCCCTCTATATCAATCCATTAATCACTATTTTGT
The DNA here is from genome assembly GCA_028646595.1 of Phalanger gymnotis. Taxonomy (NCBI): domain Eukaryota; kingdom Metazoa; phylum Chordata; class Mammalia; order Diprotodontia; family Phalangeridae; genus Phalanger; species Phalanger gymnotis. The sequence goes on along the minus strand of CM053622.1, from coordinate 72,188,071 downwards.
AGGGTCAGTATTTCAACCAGCTTCAAAACCACCTAATGATTATAGAGGTAGGATGGTTCCAGGGTCGACTCAATTTGATTCCAACCAAACCAAACACTGTTTCATAATTCAAGGCTAGGACAGGCATCAGGGAGCCAAAGGAAATAACTGGAAACACTCCACTTCTGTGGAATGCCCACTATATGCAGTGGACTGCGTTTGGATCAAGGTTTTCTTTTGTTTGTTTTGCCCACACCTGTTATTTCATCAGTGAAAGGAACATGAAGGGGTGAAACTTCCCCTACCAAAGCTGATCGACAGCTGTTTTAGGTTAAATCTCTAAGACTTAAAGTCTTAGAGAATGGCCTGGAGCCCTGAGAGGTTCTGTGACTTGCCCGGGGTTATGTGTCTAATTAGGACCTGAACACTCGATTCCTAGGCCTGCACTTTGTCCATTATGCAATATGGAATCTGATGCCTTTCTGTTTGATCTAAGTATAAACAAGGAAAGGAGAGGTCTAGATAAAGTGATTTGAGGAAGGAGAGAACACTTCTGCTGGAAAGAAGGCTTCATAGAGAAGGTGGCACCTGAAGGGAGGTGGGCCAGGCATGGGAAGCAGCACTATAATGAGATGAGGCATGTGGAATTAGTAAGCATAAAATGAAAGAGAAGCAGAGAGTCTACTCCATGTTGACTGGTATATAATAGAGTTTGTTACAGTAATGAAAATATAAAATAAGACTATGGAAAGTTCGAGATTGTGGAGGCCCTTGAATGCCAGGATCAAAAATTTATACTACATTTAGTAAGCAGTGGGGAGCCATTGACAGTTTTTAAGTGGAGGAGTATTATAATCAAGGATTTTATTAGAAGACCACAATATGGAGGATGACTTGAAGAATATAGATATTGAAAACAGGAAGAGTCAAAGAGGACTCTAAGTTAATAACCCAACCTGGGTTACTAAAGGGATAGTGATACTATTGACAGAAATAAGGAAGGGACATGTTTGGAGAAAGGATAGTTTATTCAGTCATGTCAAATTGAATATAGCAAAACAATTTTTAAAAATTATTATGATAAAAAAGATGTATACCTTGCATCTAAGGCTGGTCTAGCATCTAAAATACTGTTAAGATAATAAATATACAAACTCAGAAATTTAAAAATTTGATTATATTAAGAGGAAAGGCTTTCAATTAAAATCTAACATTCTTGATTTTTTTGAAAAAACAAAAACAAAAAAAAATAGGCATAGATGTATTTTTCCTTAGCACAGTAAAAAGTGCCTACTTTGAGCAAGCCAGGCTAATAGGCAATATGAAAACAACAGAAGCATTCCCACTAAACACTGGAAATGAAAAGGTAAAAATATGATTATTTGTAAATAATATGATAGTGTAGCTAGAACATGCACAAATGGGTACAACAAGATCTCAGTATACAACTATATTAACCCAAAAAAGTCATTTGCATTCTTTCTTACTTGCGGTAAAAATGTCATACAAGAAATCCCTTTTACAATAAATAAAACCATCAAATATTTGAGAATTAGCATACATTGAAACGAAGTGGACTACCTCTAGAAATAGAGGTTCCTCATCACCAGGGGTCTTCAAGTAGAAACTGGATGATCTCTTGTCTGGGATGTTATAGAAGAATTCTTGGCAGAGATTGAACTAGATGACATCGTCATCATCATCACTCAAATTTGTATAGCACTTTATGATTTGCAAAGTGCTTTACATATATTATTTCATGTGATCTTGACAGCAAACCTGTTAAAAGTTGGTGCTATCTTGTCCTTATTTTACGAATGAGAAAACTGAAACTAAGAAAGGCTGACACAGGTTACACAGCTACTGTCTGAAATGGCATTCAGACTCAGGTCTTCCTGTCTTCCAAGGCCAGCCCTCTACTGCCATTAGGGATTCCTGCCAACTCTTGAGATTTTGAGAGGAAGGAAGAAGAGGAAGTGATACTACAGAGCCATTTTATCCTAACATAGCTAAAACTAAGTCCAATAATCTGAAATACAAAAGCCTCTCATACAGCTAGGATGTTTGGCAACCTGACAGTAGGTCAAAATGGCTTCCATGTTCCACTCTGCATAGAAAGAGGATTAGGCTGAAGTCTTAGCCTGTTGGTAGCATTAGCACCTCCTACTGAAGCCTAGGAGATATGTGTTGTCTCCTAGCCTTTTAAGAAAAAGATACAGACTGAGCCTACATAGAGCCATTCTGCGTGGCAACCAATTTTGGGGAGCAGCTCATTTAGAGTATTTGCCCTATGGGGGTAAAGTTTCCTTTCTGCAAAAACAAAGCTCTCCTTCTGTTCTCGTGCCCAGCTCGCAGCCTCAGTGCAGGCTCCTGGAGTTCATGTGTGAGTAGGCAACAGGGAGAAATCGGATGTAACACAGAGCAAGGTCTGTTCTCCTCTAGGTTCGGAGGCCCAGAAAGTTCAACTGCTTCACACTCCCTCCATAGGATGACGTCGTGTTCTTTTAGCTCCCTCTCTGTTCTTGCTGCTGGTCTCCCTACTGGGCATGGTTCCTGCCAGAGATTTGGGCAACAGCGCCTGTAATAGAACGCCTATGTTCCTTTTTATCAGCCCCCTTACAGGCCACAAAAGGAGCAGAAGGATTGCAGCTGCTGTGGCAACTTCCCAATGAGACTGTAGCCTTTATCTACCCCCACCTTATGCCACCCACTCTTGTCCCAGTAGTTTCCATGAAAAATTATGGCAACAGTGTCAGGCTCACAAAATTAAAAGCTTATTTTTTTGTTGTTGTTTTTCTTCATAAGTACTATATGGATTAACTCACCCTGCCAAGAAGTTTCTGGCTCCCAGTCAGGGGTCCCAGTCACCACAAAGTAGTGAGTTCATCTCTTTTTCTATAGAAGCTGCCTCTGTCCATGAAAGACCAAACTGTGCCACCCATATGTTTCCCAGAAGGAAACCAGTATTTCATCCTTTAACTGGTTGTTGGGACTGAAAGGTCACCAGCGTGACAGCCAGGGGTTACATGGAGCCAAGCTCATCTGTTAGGATGCTCTTTGCCAGCAGCCCTAGGGAGGCTCAGCCCTAGCCTATCTTAGATGGCTGAGATCTGGGCAGGCCGGCAGCTGTCCAATCATGTGTGGGGCTCCCTAGAGCTGTTCTTTAGAGTTTAGACCACCAGCCACATGTAAAAAGAATGTTGAAAGAATCTCTAGTGAGAAGAAGAGATAGATCACCTTCTGTTCTCATCTTCGTAGTGGATCCTCCAGAGTGTAGGATACAAAATGCCCGTAGAAAGAGAGCAGCTGAGAAGACTAGAGTTTGAACCCCAGATTTACTTATTGATGTCACAGTTTTGAACAAGTCATGAACAAGAAATGCCTTCTCTGGGCCTTCATTTTCCTGTTTATAAAATGAAGGGGCAAGACTAGATCACTTCTAAATCCTGTGATCCTATGGATTCTATATTCATCACAGAATTTGAGAGTGGTCATCTACTCCAATGTATATCCAAAAGGAATCTTGACTATAACATCCCTCACAGGGAGTCAGCCAACTTCTGCTTAAAGGCTGCCAAGGAGGTGAAACCGACCACCTCTCAAGGCAACCTGTTCCACTTTGAGACAACTCTGATTGTCAGAAATTTTTTCCTTACATCAGACCCAAATTTGCTACTTTGCAACTTTCACCCATTTTTCTTAGTTTTGTCCTCTCAGTAGAACACCCACCATGAGTGTCATTCAGGGGCTCTATGCAAATCTGTAAAGGCTTATGGCCAGCTGGGAAAGGCCTTATTAAGAATATGGCTTAGAAGCTGAGACTTGAAAGAAGAAGGGGCGATGACTTGACCTTCCTGGAGCTTGAAGTGGAAGACATGTTCATATCGAATAGGAAAAAGGCAGCGTAAGTGAATGAGGAGTTGGAGGCTATCAGTCTTCATTAGGTTAATTAATTCAGCAGCCTATGAAGATCTAATTAATGGAGGAAGAAATTAGTCTGAAAGATCAGTTAGGAAACTGGTTTATTGAAATAGTTTGGGTAAAAGGTAATAAGAGCTTGATCTAGGGTCGTACCTTTCCATGGAAATGGAAAGGAGGAAAAGAATTTCAGAAACATGATGGAAAATGTGGCTGATTGGATATAGGGATCAAGAGAAAGGGAGGTATCCAAGGTTGAAAGCCTTGGCGATTGGGGAAACAATGGTACCACTTAGAGTGATAGCACTGTCATTAGGAGGAGCAGATTCTATATTAGTCTATATTAATCTACAGTATAGTCATAGAATGGCTCAGATTCCACCTCTGATACATACTATATGACCCTCATCAGGTCACTTAAATTCTCAGTGTCCTGAGCAATTTTCTCAGACAAGTTGCAAAACAGTTTCCATTCCACCTAAGTAGAGGAAAATTCCTCGCCAATAATTCCTTATACCAACAAAATCACAAGTCCAGACCAGAAAAAAAAATAGCGTGGTTACTAAGTTTAGAATAAGATGATTGTTATGTTAATAAGAGTGGTGCTAATGACAGCAGAGGCACAGTGTCCAAAACAAGGGAGGTGATAGTCCCGTTCTCTCCTGCACTGGTCTGATTTACATCAGCTGTACTGTCTTTGCTTTAGAGCACAGCATTTTTTTTAGGAGCGGTATGGACAAGTGAAAGCATGTTCAGGAGAGGGCAGCCAGAGTGGTGAAAAGATTGTAGATTAATGCAGCCACAACCAGATTAAAATGTAATTGGAAACTGTTTCACAGAATAAATAAAAATACAATACAATATGGATAGTGTTAATTTGGAGTTTTCTAAGTCAGTATGCCTAAGTTATCCATTTGTGTTTGAGTGTGATACCACTGTTATACATCAGACCATCTGAGAACTAGCTAAAGGAACTAGAAAATTAAAAACTTGGTGGGGATGGGAGGGAGATTGATGAAAAGTGGCATGATTACTTTCTTTAAGGATTTGAAGGGCTGTGATGGATAAAAGGTATCATAATCGTAGAATCTAAGTTGGAATGGACCTCAAATGCCATCTAATCCAACTTTTACCTAAACAAGAATCCCCTCAACAGTCTATCTACAAGTGGTCATCCAGTCTTCGCTTGAAAATCTCTAGGCGTGGAGAACCTCTCACTCCTTAAGGTGGCCTATTCCACTTTTCGACACCTATTAGTATTTGAAAGTTTTTCCTTACATGAGTCTGAAACCTGGTTCTCCGCAACTTCCACACATTATTCCTGTTCATAGGAACATAGCTGAACAGTCAGAAGCGTCCTTAGAGGCTATCTTGTCCTCCTGGCCCTCTCATTTCAGACAAGGAAGTGAGTCCTAAAGAGGTTAAGTGACTTGCCCAAGATCACCCAAATAATAAGTAACAGTCTAGATTCAAACCCAGCTCTTCTAATCCTAAATGCAGTATGCATTCCAGTGTACCACACTGCCTTCAAAATATTGGACTGGATTGAGTAAGATGAAATTCGATATTGGTAAATAAATATAAAGCCTTAACTTGGGTTAAGAAGTAAGTTCACAAGTACAGTGTAGCAGTTTATCTAAAATAGATATGGAGGTTTTAGTGGATTTTAAGTTCACTATAAATCAACAGCTAAAATAGTCATATAGTCTTAGAATCTTAGGAGAAGTTTAATATATAGGACTAGGAAAGCTAAGTGTCATGCTGTCCCATGCAGTGGTTGAATAACATTTAGAATTCTTTGTTTAGTTCTGGGCACTACACTTTAGGAAGGTTATTCATAAGCTTCTCTTTATGATCACCCCAAGATTACTTTGAATTATTATATTTGCTTATTGGTGTACAAATTATTTCTTGTAGGAAAATGTAAAATACTTGAAGCAGGGACTGTTTTGTTATTGTCTTTATATCCTGGCACATAGCGCAGTGTCACATATGGTACAAACTTAATAATAAATAAATGCTTGCTGAATTAAAACTGGAAATAATACAGAAAAGGAAGATTAGGCTGGTAAAAGGTTACTCCAATCCATAAGCTTACCATTTTCTGAATTCCTGAGATAATCCCATGGGAAATTCCCAATTCCCAGCTAAAATAGTCCAATATGCCAAGGTCTTTTTAGGTCCTGAGTCTGTCATCCAGCAACTTAGCTATCCCTCTCAGCTTTTACTATTTTTATTATTATTTACTGTTTACTATTTTACCATTCTCTAATACACTTTTGACCATCTTGTCCACAAGGGTAGCATGGGAGACTTTGTCAAATGTATTGACAGACTAGCTCTACAACATTCCCAGACCTACCAATTATGTTAACCCTTTTCAAAAAAGGAATTAGATTTGTCTCACATATCTTGATCTTGATTAAGCTAGTCTTTCTCTCTGTAATAATTACTTTCTTTTCTAGTTGTTTATTAGCCATACCTTTAATAGAACATTCAAGAATTTTGCCAGGAATCTAAATTAAATTTACATTAGATTTGCAAATGCTAATCCCTTCCATTTTTAAAATATTGGTACAGCATTTGCCAGTTCTGTAAACCTTTTCCATTCACCACAGTCTTTCACAGATCAGTGATCTGTCAGACAATCATATCTACTTGTTCTTTCATTGCCTTAGGTTTTATGTATTCTGGACTTGAACCCATCAAAGGCAAGTGGTTGCTCTCTTACTAGCTGTACTTATATGCACACTACATTCTGCATATTACTGCCAAAGTAATTTCCCTTGAATCCAGGTCTGACTATGTCACTCTTCTACTCATTCAACTCTAAGATTTCCCGTTTTCTCTAGGATAAAAATAAAACCCTCTGTCTAGTGTTTAAAGCCCTTAATAACCTGGCTGCAACCTATCTGCTAGCACATACTCCAGTCTTTAGTCCTTGAAGAGGACTGTCTTGTCCACGATATGTGTATTTTTCTTCAAAATAATGGTTAGCTGTGTGTGTGTGTGTGCATGCGTGCAGGCATGCACATGTTTTAAAACAGTCTTCTTGGTGTGCTCTTCCAACTTCAAGAAACCTATGCTGAAGTATAGAGGAATCAATAACTCACCTAGCTGCTAGGCCTCTCTGCAGGTCTTTGCTTGTTTTCTGAGAATTAATTAAATTGTTGCACGGCACTGTTTTCTCTTAGCTTTCCTTTGTGGTTCGATGCTACGGATGTTATTTCATCATGGGCTTGAATGAACTTTGAATTGCTTGACCTCCTCACAACAGTAGCCACTACAGTATCTGTAGCATAATATCTGTAACAGTCATTGAAGTGTGGTCTTTAAGAGCTACACCTTTATCACATTTCCTTGAAGTAATAGCCATTCTTAATAACCACAGAATCTAAAACATAACAAAAGACCAATGAAACTCATGTGTATGGCACCAAATCCAGCATCCATCTGACAGAGAACTAACCAAAGGTGGAAAAACTACCTTCGTCTGGTTTCATCTGGTCAGGGTCACACATTTTTAGTCCGTTCAAGGTCAGATATATTCAGTTCCCCTCCCTCCCCCTTTACCTTGCCCAGCCCATCCACAGTCATCAGTGGTCTTATTCTTTCTTCGAGCTTCTTTTTTCCTTCATAGAGTGCAAAAGACTCTTTTTGTAATCCTTACCATATTGGCCTTGGTTCATTCTTAGCTTTCCCTCTTGTCACTCTTCTTACAGGATGTAACTGGAAGTGAAATTCTGCACTTTTTCATTTATCCTCCATTACCTGCCCTTATTCTTAATATTCTAATTGACTCCTCCAGCTGATAGGACTAGGAGAGTCAGATTTCAACTGGATGTAAGTAAAAGCCTCTTACTAGTTACATCAATCCACATAATGAAACATGCTTTTAGTAAAAATACCAGGAGGGTATAGGAGCCAAATGTTGCATAGCTGCCAAAAGTAGTCACTGTCATTTGAGTTTTGCTTAACTTTTTCTTTATTATGAGAGGACTTGATGAAGAAAAGAATATACTGGGAAATGATAATGGTATAAAAATCAGTGTGTCACTAAAGCTTAAAACCCACCCACAACAACTGACCAAAAACGGAATCGATTTCATCTAGAGAAAATTATTTTTCCTTCAGAAGTATTCAAGCAGGCACTGGATATTGTCAGGTATGTTGCAGAGAGGATCTCTGGTGAGGTACACATTGGACTAGATAAATTCTGAAGTCCCTTCCACCTCTTCTGTGATTCTGTGTTTGAGGTAGAAAGATAGGAGTTCAGTTTAGACATTAGATGGATTTAAGAAATTGGTAGGACATTTAGCTTTGATATGTTTGTTCTTTATCCATATTTTACTATCCACCTCATTCTCAGTATCAGTGTTAATGGTCACCCTTCAACAAATACTCGTTAAGCACCTACTTCGTGAAGGGTACTCATGATCTCAGGAAGCCTTACTTAGCAGTCAGTGTGTGGTTGGGAGGAACAGAGGGAAACATTATGCATACCTGACCCAGGAACCTACCTTGAGAGGTGTGACTAGTGGCAGGGCCTGTGTTAAGACATGAAATTACCAGAACATTGGGAGTTAGATGGAGATTTCCTTCAGTGGGTCTGGCCTTGAGGCTTCCTTGGTCCTTGCCTAGTGTCTAGAGGAATAAATGCAAATGAAACCCAAGGATGAGAGAGAAAACTCCCAACCCTGTGGCTCCGTTGGAACCTTCCAGGCTCACCTGGATTGGGCACTTACTTGCTTCCTGTTTCCTGGAGAGTTAGGAGGAAGACAACCGGGGTGGTTCAGCAATGAGTAGTCTTACTCTTTTTTTCAAGTGCAGAGGAATTACTAATCATAGTATCACGGTACAAGAGGAAGTAGCCGGATCTGAACCTGAAGAGTGGGAATCTTAGGTGAACCATGAAGAACATTTGGTTCTGACAAGATTTGTTTATGGTCATATAGTATAATGGGAAAAGCCCTAGACTTGAGCTTAAGAGACCTCTGACCTCACATTTACTGGCTTTGTAACCTCGAGCAAGTGACTTCACCTTTCTAAACAGGTTATGTAGCAGTAATAATTCAAAATAGAGTAGTGATTTCCATAGTTCTTTAAGATTTACAAAGCACTCTCTTCATAACTACCCTCAAAAAAAAAAAAGCCAGGTAGTATATCATTATCCTATTTAACAGATGAGACTGAAGTTCAGAGAGAAGAAGTGACTGCCCAGGGTCCCCTCAGTTCATAAGTGTCAGGCACCCCACCTTCCCCCAGATCCTGACTCCAAGGTCATGCTCTTCCTGCTACTCTGAACCACTTCTAGCTACATACAGCTGCAGAAATAAGCATGCTCTGTCATTACGTCATTATTATTATTTGGTTTTGCCTGAAAGTGGAATGGAGATGAAACTGAAAGGTAAGTGCGCTTTAGCCATATGAAGTGCTCCTCTGGCCTTTGCACAAGAGGCCTGTGAAGTTGGTTTCTGAAGAGCCCATGTCCCCTGTAGGAAGGCTGCCACCCCACGTTATCCAGCAACGAAAAGTCAGTGTTTTATCCATTAGTCTACTTTGTCTCAGAGGCCAGCACTGAAAGCTGATTTTATACCTGCCCTCTGCTTATTGGTTTCTCTCATTCCACACCTGGTTTTTTTTTTCCCCCAGTGTCATTTTCCATTTGCAGAATTCTTGTTTTCAGACCCAGTGATCAGCTTTGGGCCAAATTGAGCTACTCACCATCCTGGGACTATGCATTCTCCCTCATCCTATCCTGGAAGGATGTGGGAGATCCAGAGTCCAGAACCAGACCAAACTCCCCCTCTTTGTTTTGTTCCTAGAATGGGGCTGAACTGATATGTCCCCTGTTTCCTGTTACCCTTTGGTAGAGGCATTGGCAGGGGTGGGGGGCATTTGGGACAAAGAGAAGCATCCAGGCCCCTCACCATCAACTGAACTCTTCCTTCCTAACCCCTCTCACACAATGGAATCAATTCAGCAAGCATTTGCCAAGCACCTGTTACATGTATTGGCAATAGAAAGAATTGGTAAAAGATAACCCTAGCCTTCAAGGGTCTGATTATGGAGGCATTACATGGAACTAGAATGCAAAATAAGGTGAATACACAGGGAAGGTCTACAATTTGGATCGTTAGTGCCTTGAGGACAAAGATTTGTCATTTTTCAGCTTTATATTGCTAATATAACCCAACATACAGAGTTCTCTATATGACAGAACTTAAGAAATTTGTTGTTTGTTGTTTGTTGAATTGGAATGTCAAAGAAATGGCTATATGAAGTTTGAGAGAGAGAGCTAACAGGTCATTCCTTCATCTCCTGCAAGAAAAATCCCAGATCATCATGGAAATCTAACAATGAGAAAACTCTACAATGGCTTTTTCTTTTCCCTATCCCAATGCTTCATACCTGCACAGGATGATAAACCAGATACACACACATGTACATACACATTCATGCCCACACATGCACTTGTGTGTTATCACTCCCTGAAATTCAGCCCTAGATCAGCTCCCCTAGCAATAGGAACCCTGGTCCTCCTCTCCTAGGACTAGAGATTAAACCCACAAGTGAACCAATTCATATCCCCTCATCTTTTAGAGAGCACTAAGCAGGGGAACCCTTTACAAGGGACTCAAAAAGACCCATTGTAAGAAAATGGAAGACTTATTTCCCTAGGCAGCCTCTAGGGTTACCAACTAGTCAATGTGACCACAATTTTATTATATAAGCAAGTTGCTTCTTACAGCTGTATTATAGCCCCTTGGTGGGATGAGATGTCCAAAGCAGTGATTTCTTCTTTGGAAAGCAGTGGCACTGCACATTGGCCTCTTTGGCTCAGGGGGCTTCTTCTACTTGCATTTTTTGGGGGGGAAAGATGAGTTAACAGATATCTCTGTAATATGGCTGCTGACTCACTAGCTCTGAAAACAAGGTATCTTTTTTCGTCATGGCTGTTTCAAGGAGAGAGTGTGTGTAGGTGAGAGAGCGTGTGTGTGTGTGTGTGTGTGTGTGTGTGTGTGTGTGTGTGTGTGCGTGTGTGTGTGTGCGCGCGTGTGCGTGCCTTCACACATTCTGTTGTCCTCATCGTTTTGTTTGCTCCCCAGTGACTCAGCACATAAAAGAGCTGCTGGAAAGGAACACTAAGAAGAAATCCAAATTGAGAAAGAAACCCAAGCCCTATTTTGAAGAGCATGATGGTAGGATCCATCTACCACCTCTTCTCTTAGCAGCTTCCTCTCTAGATCTTCACCATAGCAAACCTGCTTTTCTCCAGTCTCTATTTTGCCCTCCTTCTTCTCTTAATGCTCCTGGGCTTGGGCACTAGCCTCTCCTTGCACAATGGGCTAGGGAAGAGGAATGGGGGGAAGGGGCCACAAGGGGGGCCCTAGCCTACTGGGAAAGAGAGGTCATAATATTACTATTTAATTAAACCACTATAGGGGGATAGCATAAAGGAGTCTATGCCTCTCACTTATTCCCGTGGGATCCTTTTTTTTCCCAAAGCTTTTCAAGGGGGAGGAGGTTTTGGCAGAATAGAGCCACTTAGTTAAATTAAAATTTTTAAACCAGAGATTACATTTTTAAATTTTCTTTTTTTTCCTCAGATTTTTTTCTAGGTTTGGTGGGGTTAGGAACTGACAATGGAAGGGGACATTTTCGGTGTCTAGAGGCTGTGAGCCCAGCCCTGCCTGGCTAACTGTGCCTCTGATGGCTTCTTACATCTTCTTGCTCTAGGGCATTTTCATCACTAAAATCTCTGCTTTCTGAATGAGCATTTGTGGGTGGGAATGGGATCAGGGGACACTGTGTGTTTCATGCCAAAATGTCGGTCCAGGCAGGTAAGTGTCACAGAGTTACCTCCTCAAGAATACCCAGGGCCAGCCATTGTGAATTGCCTTGAGCAGGTCTTCCCTTTAGGTGATGTAGACTCAATTTTTCTGGACTGGAGACCAGCAGTGACCTCCTATTCCACAGCCTGGTCTGCTGGGGAATGACTGAGCTAGGAAACCCACAGAGTTTCCCTGTCCTCCTGAGCTCCCATTTGCAGGGGAGCATCTTTGTCCCATAACACACTGCCCCTTTTACTACAGCTCAGATTTGGTCTTGCTGAGGCAAATGTACAGGAGTCCCCGACTTTCTTCCCAGGTTCCTTGGCCTATTTCTGCAAAGAAGATATCACTATAGATTAAGTATTCCTACTTCGTGTCATTCAGTCATTAAAAATTTACAGAGCACCATGCTTTACTACAGGCTCTGTAGTGAGGTTCAGGGCAATGGAAAAAGTAGAGGATGCGACCCCAGTTGTTATAGCCCACATAAGCCATACCTGAATCAGTCAAGTATGTGGAAAAAGTGCTAGTCACCAAGAAGATGCAGAAAACTGGGACAGAGAACTAAAACATTGGGTAACAGAATCGGAAGGGTCTTCAAAGATCTCAGCAGTCTAGAGTGGTAGACTGAATGGAATAGACTGAAACTTAACAAGGATAAATATAAAGTTCACAGTTCACAAGATAGTGGAGGTGTAGCAATGCCTGTGAATTAAGATCCAGATATTTTAGTGGACTGCAAGTTAGATATAGATTAGCATTATGATATGGCAGCCAAAATGCTAACATGATCTTGGACTGCATTTACTGAAACATGATGTTCACAAAAGGTATCAGTTACTCCACTGTTCCTCTCTCTCGGTCAGACTACATCTGGACTTCTGTGTATAGTTCTGAACACCACATATTACAGAGGACATTAACAAACTAGTGTAGGTCCAGAGAAGGGCACCAGAATAGTGAGAGGACTGGACACCAAAATCGTATAAGGATCACTTGAAGGAACTGGAGATATTTTAGTAGAAGAGAAGAATTAGGGGGTCAAGATAGCTATTTTCAAGTATTTGAAGGGCCAGCATGTAGAAGACGCATTAGATTTGGTATACTTGGCCACAGAGGGCAGAACTAGGGGCAATGAATAGATTGTACAGCAGCAGACTATAGCTCCATATCAAGAAAAACTTCCAAACAATTAAGAGCTGTCTAAAAGGGCAGTGAGCTACTCTGAATGGTAATCAATTTCCCATCACTGAAAGTTTTCAAGAAAGACTAAGTGACTACTTGTCCAGGATATTGTAAAGGCTGTACCTGTTCAGGTATGGTTGGAATAGTTCATTTAACAAGCATTTATTAAGCTCCCACTTATGTGCCTTGAGCAGTGCTAGGTGCAAGGAATTCAGAGAAAAACAAAACATTCCCTGCCCTCAAGGAGCTTACACTTTGTTGGGAGGGAACATGATATGCTCAGATAAATAAAAATACATACAAAATGTACCTTTCCAGACTTCCTATTCTTTATTTGCCTTCACGTACTCTACATTCCACCCTCACTAGCCTTTTTGCTGTTCTTCATGTACCCCTTATCCCTTCTCCTTTGCTTTTGCACAGGCTTCCTCATGCTTGCAGTGCCCTCCCTCTTTGTCTGCACTTGTAGAACTCAGACTTTCTTCCAAAGCTCAAATCATATGCAGCCTTTCCTGATCCCTGCAGCTGCTAGTACCCTCCTTCCTCTGAAATTACTTGTATGTGTTTTTATATACTTAGATGTACACATATCTCCTGCAGAAGACTGAAAGAACTTTCATTTTTGTCTTGGCCTCTTCCGTGCCTGGCACATAGGCACCTCAAAAAAGCCTGTTATTTGATTGGTTAATTAAGGGAGGGCACTAGTATCTGAGGCAGTCATGTAAGAGGTAACATTTGAGCTGAGCCTGGGAATTCTAGCAAAGCTCCTGAGGCCCCTTTCAGCTCTGATGGTCTATGACTACATTTTGGGACAGAGTGCTTTCTAGAGTGCCATGCCAAAAAGCCTGGCATTCCAAAGAATACTTCTCTAACAGGAAGAAGTGGGGATGCGTCCTGAGAATTAGCCTCCTTATGAAATCCTACAACATCTGGAAAGTCTCCAGCATTTATACACTTCAGGAGTTTTGTTGGACTTACACTAAGGTGGTAGTGGAGGTGCTGTCCCTCATTGACAGAGCCAGAAATGTACCTTGAAGATGTCCTTGCAGAGTTGTACAAACACACAGCCAGAAGGGCCATGATCCCTTATAGTCCTTATAGGACCCCACAACAGACTTCAGGTTATTGAGAGGTGTGTCTCTGCAATACAAGTACAGGTGACATCTTTCTGCCCACTGACTGTCCACAGTAACTCTCACTAAGAATCCTTGTGAACCGTTTCAACCCTCCTAAAAAATAATAATAGCAGCTAACATTATATGTTAGTAAGTACCAACATAGTGGAAAGAGACTTGGGTTTGGGATCAGAAAACCTGGGTTTGAATCTTGGCTCCACTACATAGTGCCTAAGCGACCTTGTACAAACCATTTCCCCTCTCCAGGCCTGCATTTCCTTGGCTATAAAACACAGGACCTAGATCATAATGATGTTCCGATCTTGATCATAAGATCTGCTCATTCGCTTTGCCTCCTGGAAAGAGGAAAGCAAGGGCAGAAGCAGACAAGTTATGCATCTCTTCAGCCTAACCCTGAAATGGTCTTGAAACCCCCCTCCTGCCTCTTCCCTTCCTCCTCCTCTCTGCCCAGGCCCCAAGGACACCCCATCTTCACGGAATCCAGGACCTCAGAATTGGAAGGGAACTCAGACGTGATTTAATCCAATCCTTATTTGAACAGATTTTAAAACTGACAGGTGGTCAGTTAGCCACAACTTGAAGACCTTCAAAGGTCTTCCCTACCTAGCAAAGTAGCTCATGCCACTGTTATAGACTGTTAAGTTTTCCTCATATCAAATCAGTATGTCTCTTTGTCACTTCCACCCATTGTTTCTGGCCCTCTGAAGCCACACAGTAACTGCCTAATTCTTCTTCCACATGACAGTCCTTCAAATACTTGAAAATAGCTATCATGTCCCTTCTATTTTCCAGGATAAACATCCCCGGTTCCTCCTCATGTGGGATGGTTTCCTGCCCCCTCCCCATCCGGGTTCCCTTCCTCTGGAGGCTTTCCAGCTTTTCAACATCCTTCCTAAAATGTGGTGTCCAGAACCAAACAAAACATTCTAGGTATGGTTAGACCAAGGCAGAATATAGCAGGACTATCACCTCCATATCATTCTAACATTCTGTCTCTTTGTTCAAGCCCATGTTGAATACAGTATCTAAAAATGTCCGTCAGCTTCCTCTCTTCTTATCAGGTCTCTGCCCAGGCCCAAATCCCTAGCATGGTCCTTTGCTGTGGCACTTGTTATTTTTCATACTTTCCTCGGTTTAGAAAAAGAAAACCGGCTTCAGAATCAAAGCAGCTGCCTCAATAAATTGTTGAAATGGCAGAGATCCAGTCTGAAGACATCCCTAACCCTGCCTCCTACTTTCCCCATATATCCCGTCCCTAGGGGGACCCCTGACTCCTTGGAATTGGTAAAATTATGCTTCACTGAAGATGCCCTTGGTTGACATGTCCACTCAGGTGAGAGGCTTAAGATTGACACAGAGCATTCATTTTAATTCAGTCCCATAATGAGTTAATCAATATACAACTACTAGCTGCCATAGCCAAGGCATCATTTGTAAGATAAGGCCCTTGATGGAGATGGAAAAGTCAAAGAGAACTCAGTGACGTTCTAGTCCAGCTGTACCTAAACATAAATTTCCCCTCCCACATCCCTAGTAAGTGTCCATTCCACCAACACTTGAAGACCTATAATTATAGGGATCCCGCTGTCTCCTGAACTAACTCATTTTACCAGACAAGAATCAGGTTAGCAAAATCTGATGATGCTATCAGAACCAGGATTCTGTTGGCAGTAGGGCCAGGCCAAGGATGATGATAATAACAGCTGGCATTTATATTTCACTCTGAGGTTTGCAAAGAACTTTACAAACATCTCACTTGTTCCTCCCAACAGCCTGCAGTTAAGTGTTGTTATTATCCTCATTTTTCAGTTGAGAAAACTTGAGACACAGGTTGAAGTGACTTGCCCAGGACCACACATCTGGGAAATATCTGGGGCTGGATTTGAACTTAAGTCTTCCTAAATGCAAACTCGGTGTTCTCTCCACTGGGCTACCAGCTGCCTCAGTACGACTGATCCCAGAGGCATCTGGACGTAACCCACTCAGGGCCTGGCCAATAATTCAGACAGTTCCCAGCCTTCAGGCAGGCAACATCAGAGAGATGTCCTACTAGAGGCAACAAGAAGATATCCTGGCAGACCCGGAGGGAGAAATGCAGAACCAAAAATGATAACCACAAATCCTAGTGTAAGGATTTACCTTACACTAAGACTTACCAAGCATTTTCCTTACGATGTCCCTCTGGGGTGGGTCATCTAGCAATATTATCTTTTTTCTGTAGATGAGGCAAGTGAAATGACTTGACTAGGGTCACACATTTGGTAACATTGGAACTAGCATCAAACCCTGGGGTCCTGACTCCCAGTCCAGCCTTCTTTCCACTGTACCCCTTCTGAGTCTTTAGTCCCTCTAGCAGACACGGTTGGCAATCTGGCCTTCACCTGACCCTCTATGAGAAGACACCCCTCCCTTACCGCCCCCCCCACTTTCTCTGAAAGTCACATTCACAGTGTCAGTGGGTGGGTGTTAATACGAAGTATATCCTTGCACACACCCATACCACCCAGGGACTGACACCAGTACACTCATTTTGTGATACATGTAGACTTAACCATGTAGACATACCTATAAACTAACATAGCCATGTTCTTATACCCATGTATTCTTAAATCCACATATACAGGAACTAACACTCAAGCACATAGACCAACACTTCTCACCTTTACACGACAACTATGTCACAATGACACACAATACTGTCATCCCCTTTCCCACCTACTTCCTCCATGGCTGGAGGACACGGTTCTATTTCCTGAAGGGTACTACCACTGCAGAAATTCTGGCCTGGGATTTAGGGAGTTTTTACCTTTCCTTTCATTCTTCCTTGTGCCTACTAGAGCTGGGTTGAACGGGGCTCCAGCTTCCTTCATGAGGCATAGAGGCTTAACTGTGTTTTTTTTTCTTTTCAGGGGTGGCGATAAGCACATATGCCAAGTATTGTTACAACAAGCTCCAGAAGGCTGCCTTGACAGGAGCCAAAAAGGTATTGGTCTCTTCCCTTTATTTTACTTTGGCTTCTCTCCCAGGGCTGGTAGAATGGGCCTGGGCTACCTGGCTTGGAAAAGGATACCACAGGAAAAACCTCTCTAAGAAGCTTTTTTCACTCCTTTTAATCTCAGAGGGGAGGAGAAGGATAGAAATTGTACATGGTAGCACATAGCCTTGTCAGTGTGAACATACTTGGACAAGCCTGGGGCCCTGATGAGTGTTCATACATATGTACATATATGTTTCATCTTCCTTCAGATGACCACCCAACCTCTCCCCTTGGTTCTAACAGATACCGTCCTGGGCCCTTCCAAGACAATCCTGTGCAAGGTCCCACTCCGCAGCAATATTTTGAAAGACAAACTCTAGACATGAAAAGCTAAGAGCTTTATGAGTAGCACAGACAAGATATGCCAAGGCCAGAGCAAGGAAAAGAGAGGGATGCCTGTGAGCTTGGAGTAGTCAGGACAGTTTTCATAGATAAGGTATTATTTGAGTTAAGCCTTAAAGAAAAAGGAGAATTCTGCTGAGCAGAGAAAAGGGAGGGCATTTTAGACAAGATCCTGCTGCACACAAAGGCAGGGGGATGAGAGCATGAGGCACATTCAGGGTACCGTAAGGAGCCAGACTGGTTGTATCAGAGGGTTCCTGGAGAGAAGCTGGTGTCAAATTAGGAAGGCCTGGTATACTAAGCTGAGTAATGTGAATTTTGTCCTACAAGCTACGGGGAGTTCTGAAATGGTTTGAGCAAAAGAATGGCAGGCAGCTAGTACCCCATCTTCAAGTCACAGTGACCCTGGCTATAGCCTTCCACATACATCCTTCCCCTGCTTCTCTGAGGCTGCCAGCCTTGAAGAGCCTAAAGAACATTGATAATAATTATAACTAAGGTACTCGTAGAGGCTTACAGAGTACTCACTGAAGCAGTCAAAATGAGGGCTGTTACCTAGGGCTTTGACTAAGCGTTCTACAAAGAGCTCTTTCCACTACACTGTGCTAGGCCAAGAGGGCTAAGAGGCTAAAAAAGACAAGACTGTACCCAGAGACCTACCCAGCAATGGGCTCTTAAAGAGGATCCCTGGGTGCAAGGGCAGAGTCAGGAGACCTGTGAACAACTTTTCTGCTATTGGACTCTTTGAAAGATGCCCTTGCACCGCCCCTGTTGCCCCACCCCACCTCTCCCCTACAGCCACTGAGGGAAGGGTAATGGGGAGCTGACTTTTAGGGGATAGCAACACTGTCTACTTTGACCATGTGGTGGCAGCCTTAATCCCCAACAGGGTCTCCAGAAAGGTGTTATTGGAGCAATCAGATTTAGAACTAGAGGGGTCTATAGGGTGTGTTGGTGACTGTTTAATAGCCAGCACTCCCCAGGGGGAAGGGTATACACAACACTCAATCTGCATTATTAATGCATTATTAATTTTCGCAGTCAACAAAATAGTAACTCTAGCCCTGGCCTCCTGTCTGTTCACTGGTTGTGAAATATATTCACATCTCTGTCTCCAGGCTTCTTTGGCTTCCTTTAAGTCCCAGCTAAAATCCCACCTTCTTACAGGAAGGCTTTCCCAACCCCTCTGACATCTAATGTCTTCTCTCTGTTGATTGACCTATTTATCCTGTATATAGCTTGCCTGTACGTAGTTATTTGTATGTTATCTCTCCCATTAGATTGTGAGCTCCTTAAGGACAGAAAATGTCTTTTGCCTTTCTTTGTCTTCCCACTCAGTTCTTAGTACTGAACTTGGTAGGCGCTTAATAACTGCTTGTTGACTGACTGACTGGGAAATTTCGACTGAGGGAAATAGAATGAGAATGAGAATGGATATGAGAAGAGATAGGAAAATACACCCGTGTCTTAGAAACAAGCTTGTCCAACCTCCTTATTTTATAGAGGAGGAAAATGTGGCTTAAGAGGGCAGAGATTTACCCAAGATCAAACAGGTAACATATAACGAGTCAGAACTTGAACCCAGGTCTCCTTACTACAAGTCTAGTACTTGTTCCACCAAGCTGCACTACCCAGCTTGCCAGTATCCTGGAGAGCTAATGGTTTAGGGTTGCATATCTAGGTTCCTATTGCTATTTCAGCCAAGTAGTTTCCACATACTAGGCCCCCTAAGATTCTTTGGAAGGAACTCTAGACAAGCTGAGGGACTGCCTGATTCCAGGGTGAGCCAGTTTAGCTCTATTCAGGGGGCAGTGGAGTCAGGTTGCCTGCTTATACCTCCTAAGGTCCGTTTAGGTCCTTAGCTCGCTGTTAAGAGAGGCCTTCAGCCGGGCAGACAGTAGCAGAATTGGGAGAGAACCAAGCACAACCACCGTGGCCTGAGATGATCTTGAAGGTGCCCTAGAAATGACTCAGGCTCCACCCCTTTTCCTACTATTATATACCTATCCTTCCAATTCAGAACTGGTGCTTTTTTAGTCAGGAGGCCACCAACTAACTCTGTGACCTTGGAAAAGTCCATTTCTCTTTGGGTCTGAGTTTCATCATAGTAACACTAATAGCTTGCAGTTTTGTAGCATTTTGCAAGTACTTTCTTCACAAACGCACTCTGTAGTTATCCCCATTCTACAGATGAAAAGACTGAGGCCTAGAGAAAAGCTATGCACCTTCTACAAGAAGTTAAGACCCACAGTTACTAGAGCTTTCCTCTCCAGTGTTACCTTCCTTGTGCTCATTGCCTAGCATGGAGACACCTATTGATTTCTATGTTGTAACCTCTGTTAGCCTGTATATAAACTCCTTGAGGGTAGGGATTGCTTTCCTGTTTTGACTTACTTTTTCCAATGCCTGGAACTATAATAAGCCCCTCAGTGGTCTCTAAAGCATCTTTCAGTTCCAAAAGTGATTCTAAGACTCCAAATTCAGCATTTTAATTAATAAATGGTGGTTGACTGATTTCTTGATTGCCTGGGGGATTAATAAATTGCCTTAGACAACCTTAGGCAAAGGCACTTAACATCTTTGGGCCTCAGTTTCCATATCTGTAAAGTGAGGGAGTTGAATTAGGCAGTTTTTATGGTTCCTTCAAACTCTAAATCTGTTATCTGATTTTAAACTGGATTACTAAGTGTCAGAGGCAGAATTCAAAGTCTCCTGGGTCCAAATCTAACCCTTTGTCTAGTTTTATCACATTCCCTCTTACCTATAAAATAAGCCCCTCCGGATCATGTCCCAGGGCCCTTCCCATGCTCAGCAGTAGTATGCGACTAAAGTTCCTCGTGGCAGATCTCTGTTCAGTGCTTTCATCCAGCACAACCCTGGGACCCTGGTAGCACCAGCCTCTTCATTCAGGAAGCCCAACAGGCCACATGTCCCACCAAGGCCACCATATTATTGAATACCAAGCTCCCTTTCTTCATTTGGAATGAGTACCACTTTGCTGGCTAGGAAGCTGAGAGCCCTCAAAATCTACCTGGATCTTCTGGGCCTGGGTTGGGGAGAGCCCTAGAGGGAACTTATTCCCAAAGAATTAGAATTCAGCATTGAAGAGATTCCAGAGGTCATCTGGTCCCACTTCTCCCAGAATAGGAACCATCTCTCTATATCTCTGACAAGTTATGAGCTTCTGCTTGAAGACCTCTAAATGAGGACAGACTCACTACATCTTGAGGCAGCCCATTCCATTTTTGGACAGTCATAATTGTTGGGAATTTTTTTCTTGCTACTCCATCCTCAAAAACCCTCACTTGATTGGTCCTTCTTCACTAGCTATTGTCCTATATCTCTCTTCCCTAATGAACCTGAACTCCTTGAGAAAGCCTTTTATAATTAATGCTCCAACTTCCTCTCCTCTCACTCTCTTTTTAAGTCTTTACAGCTTGACTTCTGACCTCATCATTCCACTAAAACTTCTCGCTCCAAAGAGACCTCTTAATTTGCCTCTTCTCTTTGATACTCACTTCTTTCTCCCTAGGTTTCTGTGACACTAGTCTGTTCTCCTTCACCTCCTACCTGTCTGACTACTCTCTCTTCTGCCTCCTTGGCCGAATCTCCAGCCTGGTTAACATCCATCCCCCAAGGAGTCATCCTGACACGCTTCTCTTTCAATACTATTTCACTTGCTGATCCCATCAGCTCCCGTGATTTCAGTTATCTCCACGCTGATGGTTATCACATCTGCTAACCTCTCTCCTAATATCCTGACTCACACCTCTAGCTGCCTGTTAGACATCTGAAATTGGACGTTCCATAAACATCTTAAATTCAGCATGCCCCAAACAACCCATTAGCTTTTCCTCTCCCCTTCCAAACTTCCCTGTCATTGTTAAGAGTACCACAATTCTCCCAGTCACCCAGGTTCACAATTTAGATGTTTTCCTCAACTCTGTATCCTCTCTTACCCTACAGCCAATCTGTTGCCAAGTCCTATTGATTTTACCTTCATAGCCTCTCTCGTGTGTGCCCATTTTTCACCTAGACTATTAAAATAACATGATGGCTGGTTGTGGTACTCTTTCCAACCGAAGAAAGGGAGCTTTCAATAATATGGTGGCCTTGGTGAGACATGTAGCCTGTTGGGCCTCCTCAATGAAAACGCTGGTGCTACCAGAGTCCCAGGGTTGTGCTGGATGAAAGCACCGAACAGAGATCTGCCACGAGGAACTTTAGTCGCATACTACTGCTGAGCATGGGAAGGGCCCTGGGACATGATCAGGAGGGGCTTATTTTACAGGAAAGAGGGAATGTGATAAAACTAAACAAAGGGTTAGATTTGGACCCAGGAGACTTTGAATTCTGCCTCTGATAGTTAGTAATCTAGTTTAAAACCAGATGGCCATAAGTCTCTCCTCACTACAGTCTGTCCTCCACACAGCTGTCAAGTCAGTCTTCTTGAAGCATAGGCATGACCAAGTCAAACCCCCAAATTCCATTCTATAATTCCAGTGGCACCCTATCACCTCCAGGATCAAATATAAAATCCTGTTTGGCATCCAAAGCCCTTTACAGCTCGGCTCCCTCCTACCTTTCCAGTCTTCTGACAGCTACAGCTTTGTCTCCCTGACATACTCTGTGGTCCAGTGACACTGGCTTCCTTGCTGCTCCTTGCAAAGGACACTCCTGACTCTGCTGTTTTTCACTGGCAGTCTTTCATGCCTGGAGCTCTCTCCCTCCTCATCTCCACCTCCTGGTTTCCCTGGCTTCCTTTAAGTCTCAAGCTAAGTCTGCAAGCAAAATTCTATCTTCTAAGAGCTTTTCCTGATCCCCCTTAATGCTGGTGCCTTCCCTCTATTGAGTATCTCCAGTTTATCCTGTATATTTTTTGCGTATGTATAGTTGTTTGCTTATTGACCTCCCCATTAGACTGTGAGCTCTTTGGGAACAGGGGCTTTCTTTTGTCTTTCTATGTATCCCTAGCACTTGGCATAATGCCTAGCACATGGTAGGCACTTAATAAATGCTTATTGGTTGACTGACTGCTTAAACCAAAATTTGCCTATCTGCAACTATCTCCTCTTCCCTCTCCCACCCGAATTCCTTCACATTGACAGTCACATAACCATATAATTTTAGAGCTGAGAAGGATCTCAAAGGTCTGATCTATCCAATAACTAATTAGGAATCTGTTTTACAATATCTTCTACAAAAATATTCTAACCTCCTCCCCGCTGCCCCCAACCTAGTGAAATTTCCCTTCTAACAAAGATTTCAAAAGAAAAATGGAAAACAATTCAGCAAAAACTCATCAGTATATTCACTGAGTCTGACAATACATGTGCTACATCCATAGTCTCCCACCTCTTGGATGAAAAAACAGATACAATTTCCCAGCTCTTCTACCTCTATAGCCAAGCCTGATCATTGTAACTATACTATGTTAAATTTCTTTGTATTGTTCTTTTCCATTTGCATTGCTGTCGTTGTGTATATTATTTTCCTGGTTCTGCTTAATTAATTCTGTTTCATTTTATTTGTCTTCCCATATTTCTCTGAATCTTTCATATTTATCTTTTCTTATGATACAATCATGTTCCATTATATCCATGTGCCAGAACTTGTTTAGGCATTCCCTAATTGGTCTGCATCTATTTCTTTTCAGTTCTTGGCTATGTTAAAGAGTGTTGCTCTGAACACATCCCCACATTTTCATAGTCAATGGATCCACGAAACTCTATACAGACAATTCTCACTTTACATAAATTCGTATTAGGCAAATTTGATTAAGAATTCTGAAAAATTTGCATTCCAAAAAAAATACCTATCTTAACTTTACTGTGCAGTACCACGTGCTGTCTTTATCACTTGCTCTCTGCCCTTGTGGCTTAGCTCTGGGCTCCATGGCCTCCTACCCTCCCACCAAAAAAAAAAAAAATCCCTCCAAGTGAAAACAGAACTGACTCAAAGAGAGCACCACTGCCACCAGATCTGGGACTTTAACTTGAGACCTCCTGCACTGTCCATCCGCAATCAGGTACTTGGTATCTGGCCCTAGTCCCTGCAGGTTGCCCATCCTCTATTGTGTGTATCTGTGTCCAGCCCTTACATGTATGCCCCCTACATGCGTGTTTTTCCTCTTGGTTCTGGCCAGGCCCCCACATGGCTAACCCCAGTCCCCTGTGTTCCTCCTGCTCTCACTTCTCTGTCCCCAACCACCATGTGTCCTTGAACTATGTGCCAGCACCCTCCCTCCGCAGCCACCTTCCTGCCTCCCTCTCTCCCTTCCCCATGTCCACAGACAAATTCGTATTATATTGCATAAAAATTGCTTTACTGTCTGTGGAAATGTCCATTTATGAAAAGTGAGAACTGTCTGTACGTGTACCCCCATTCATGATTTGCCATTTGACAAGTTTGTCTTCTCCCTGTTCTTCCCATTCTGACCTCATTAATAGTCCCTGCCACCATTTTTGTGCCTCCTGTAGTGAATACCTGGGAGGGAAGCATGTTGTGTGGGAGAGTCTTCAGCACACATCCAGGGAAAGCCTCCTTCTCCCAGTATGTACACGCTACATAGCAGGCTTACCCAGGACCAGTGGGAACAATGATTGATGTAGCATCACAGAATTTCAAAAGGACCCCAGAGGCCATCTAGTCCAACTCATACCTAAACAAGGATACTTTCTCAGTATTCCTGACAAGTGGTCATCTAGCCTCTGGTTGAGACCCCCAGGGAGGGGCAGCCCTACTACCTGTGGAGCTAGTCTATTTCACTTTTTGTTTTGTTTTTTTCTTGGCAGGGTGATTGGAGTTAAGTGACTTGCCCAAGGTCACACAGCTAGTAAATGTGTCAAGTGTCTGAGGCCAGATTTGAACTCAGGTCTTCCTGCCTCTAGGGCTGGTGCTCTACTCACTGCGCCACCTAGCTGCCCCTATTCCACTTTTAAACACAGCTGGTAGTTAGGAAGGTTTTCTTTACATCAGGCCTAAACATGTGTGTGTGTGTGTGTGTGTGTGGACAAATATACAATCTCTTTTCCAAATGAAACATCTCTAATTCTTTGAACTAATCCTCATATTGTAGGTTATTCTTCTGTAGTTTCTCCTAGTTCATCAATATGCTTTCTAAAATGTGGCACCCAGAACTGAAAGTGGTACTCCAGACATGATCTGATTTGTAATAATCCATCCTAGGATTTAGCCAGGAAGCAAAGTCAGGATCACTGGTCTACAGTTTGCAAAGCCCACTCTCTTCCTTTTTTTGAAAATGAAAACTTTTGTCTTTCTCCAGTCTTGTGGTACCTTCTAATTTTAGGATTTTTCAAAGAATACTAACAGTGGCTCACTCAGCAATCAGCCGTTTCTTTTAGTCTTTTTGAATGTAGTTCATGTGGACCAGGTAATTTGAACTCATCTAAATACTAATAAATCAGCTAAATGATCTCTTTACAACCTACCTTCTTATTTTGAGTATCATCTCCTTTGCAACAATTTTTGTTTTGTCCTTTCCAGTCCGAGAAAACAGGAGCAAAATAAGTGGTGACGATGGTCCAGCCGTCCTTCAGCCCAGTCCTGTTCCTTCTTAGATCCTGTCCTTTTCTCCAATATAGCTTACTCATTACCCATACTTTGTATATTTGTGAACAGACATCCTGCCTAGGCCATAAGGTTTTATTACTTTCTCCTTTCCTAGATTTTTTTCTCCTGATAGCCCCAGTGTAATTGCTCCTGCATTGTAGCTGCCCTCTTGTGTATAGCAGCCAGTGATCTTGACTTTGTTTCTTGGCCAAATTCTGGAATTAACAGGCAATTTTGTCTTTCTCCCTTTTGAGTTTAGAGCCTATACATACATACATAGCTACACAGGTGTGTGTGTGTGTGTGTGTATACATATATACATATATATATATAGAGAGAGAGAGAGAGGGAGGAAGGGAGGGAGGGAGGAAGAGGGAGAGGTTTATACCACTCAGGGCAAGTACATTCTTTTTAGACATATTCCAGGTCCTGGCCGTGAGACAGTACTTCCTGTATTCTAAGCCGTAGGCCAGACATCCAGATTCTGTTCTCAGATAACCATCTTGTCATTTCTCAGATCTGCCTTTGGCTTCTGTACTCCTTGCCCTGGAGAGGCAGCAGCAGTGAAGAGACCTTTCCGTCTTGGGTCAGATCTGCTGAAGCTTATGCTGTCTGTGCCTGATTGTCACAGTGAACTTGGGTCACCTTTGTCCATCACTTGGTGTAGGATCTGTGGTGGAGGGTGAAAAGCTGGATTTAGAGTCCCAATTCTAGCTTCAGATTTCGTGTGATCTTTCACACTGGGACAAGTCACCTGAGCTCTCTGTAAAATGGGAGCATGTTACACCACATAATGTCTTAAGAGCCTTTCTCATTCTTTAAACCATATTATCTACTTACATTCTTGCTTAATTGCTGACTAACTGAACAAACTCTTCCCAGAGATGTAAGGGGGAGAAATCTCATTACCTTTGTGCCCAGTCACTCAGTAATGTAGACCAATGCCCAGTTCGTCCCAAAAGTACATCAAAGTCTCCTTTTTCCCCTCTTCCATCATCCCTCTTTAACTCTCACCTTTTAGGGTATAGAAAGTGAGGGAGGAGATAGACAAAGATTATCTTTTTCACACTGTCTAGGCTGGCCCCGAGTTTGAATCCTTACTCTTCCACTAACTCTGTGACCTCAGGGAAGTCACTTGTTTCTCTTACCTTCAGCTTCTTCACATGTAATGAGGTAGTTCAACTGAAATATCTCAGAGGCAGCTAGGTGGCACCATGGATAAAGCATTGGCATCAAGAATGCTTGAATTCAACTCTGTCCTCAGACACTAGCGGCATGACCTTGAGACAAGTCTCTGTCTGCTTCAGTTTCCTCAGCTATAAAATGGGGATATTTATAGCACCTACTTCACAGGGTTGTTGTGGGGATCAGATGAGATAATATTTGTAAAGCGCTTAGCACAGTGCCTGGTATGTAGTAGGCACTTAATAAATACTTATTCCCTTCCCCTTTCCTTTCTAGTTCTGAATCCTGTGATTCTTTAACGTTAGAATATAATCTCCTTGAGGGCAAGGACTTTTTTTTGTATTTGTGTCACCAGCACTTGGCAAAACGCCTGGTACATAGCAAGTATTTAATAAATGTTAATTTCCTTTGTTTCTTTTTCTGTCCCAGATCACACAACCAGTAATATGAGAGCCAAGACTCAACCCTAAATATCCTGACTCCAAGACCAGTGTTCCTTCCAGTACATTAGACCACACTGCCTAGCCAGGAAGGATTCATGGTTGGTCCCTGGTCTCCCTGGCCTGAGTTCTCAGTCATTTCTCTGATTCTCTGGCATAGATGATTGCTGCCACTGTCACTGGTGGCTAATTTCTCTTCCACCTGGGGGGACAGACTTGTAATACTCATTTCATGAGCAGGATGTTGTGTCCCTGGCTCTTGGGTCTTTGAGCCTGGGAGATGGGGAAGTAATAGATAAGTTAAAAAGGTACTCAGTGGAGGAGAGGAAATTAATTTTTTTTGACACTGTCCTCTGCCCTTGAATCCCTTACTCTTTTTCTTACCACTTTAACCTACTCATCCTTAATTCTAGATCACCTTCACAACCAGCCTTCTCTGTTCCCACTCTCCTTACCTCCATGCCACTGACTGCCACTGGAAGAACTGACAAAACTATTCTGACCGTATCTACCATAAATTCATGTTATGTGATCTCATCTGGACCTTCCTTGCTACATAGGCAACCTTTTATTCCCTCCTGGTTGGCTCTCTAGGGCACTTTCTTCCAGACCTTTCCCTTTCTCCTCAGGCCCTCAGGATTCTACTTTGCCCACCAGTAGATGACTTCACATCCTACTTTACTGAAAAATTAAGAGACATCTGTCATGCAATCTTCCTTCTCTCTTAACTCATCTCAAAACCTTTCTATATCATCCTTCATTCTTTGTTCTAGTCTGTGTGGAAGGCATCTTGTCAAAGCCTACCCTTCACCTTGTACTCCTGATCCCATCCCCACTCACATCTTCCTCATTCTGTGTGGGGTGAGACTACCCAACGACAATTAATTAAAAAAAGTCAGAGGTCTCTCAAATTTAGAAACAGAAAAACTTCTTTATTATGATCCCAAGGGAAAGGGTGGTCTCCAAACTGATAGGGAGAGGCGGGGCCCAGAGAGCAGAACTTAGCTTTATACTCTAAGGTAACCCTCTTCTCTCCCCCCCTCCCCCTACCCCTGTCCCACCACCACTGGCCTTTTACTCTCATTGGTGGAGTCCAGGCTCACAATTTCACAGAAATCTACTACCCCAGTACAATTTAGCCAGTGCCAAGCTCTTTATTAAAAAATACTTTTTTCCTTATTTGGTGAGGACACGGTTCAGGTGATTTTAGTAACTCGAAACTTAAGCATAGCTGTCAATGAGAAGCAATGAGCCATATTGAAAGGTCTCCACCCCCATTCATTCCACTCAACTCACAGAAAGATTGAGATCCAGATTCCATGAGAGGGCTTCACCATCCCACTCAATTCCATTAATCATTTTCCCTCTCATCTTTAATTTTTCTCTGGCTCTTCTGTTTCCTACAAACATACCCAGGTTTCTTAAAGCCCAAGTAAACCTTTACCTGACCCTGCTATCCCTACTTAAGTTACAAACATATATGTGTGTACATATACATAAATATGTATGTACACATGTAATTTATATATAAACATATAGCATGTATGTGTACCTCTGTGTATACATTTGTGCATTATGTATACATACCTACATACATGCATGCATGCGAGTGTGTCTGTTTGTGTAATCTTAAACCTTTCAGAGCCAAGCCCTTGAGAAAGAACTGTCAGTACTTGCTAGCTCTAAACTCACTATGGATGAACTTAACCCCTTTGTACTCTGGCTTCCAGCAGTACCATCCTATTGAAGTTGTCATCTCAAACATTGTCAGCAGTCTTTTAACAAGCTAAAGCTGATGGCTTCTTCCCTGTCTTCATCCTCATTAACCTGTATTCATTCAGCTTTTGACAGTGTCACCCACATCTTCCTGCTCAATAGTCTGTTCTTCTTGGATTCTGTGACAGTGCTCTCTCTTCTTCCGTCTATCTAACAAATTCCTTCTCAGGGTCCATGACTGGCTCATCACCCATCCCCTGGCTATTCAGCAAGAACATTCCACAAGGCTCTACCCTCTGTCTTTTTCCCCTCTTTTCTCTCTTCTGTGTACTATATATCCCATGGTGATCTCATCAACTCGTGATTGTTCAATTATTATACAGATAGATGACTCTCATCTATCCAGTGTTAATCTTCCTCTTTTCACCTGAAAAAAAGTATTAGGAGTTTTAGTAGACTTGTGAAAACTCAACATTTTTGAGTCAGTAGTGTGACATAACAGCCAGAAAAATCCATGCAACCTCAGACTACATTAGGAGAGACATGACGTCCAAAACATGGAAAGCAATTGTCCTTTCTGACAACAACCTAACTCTTCTGTTCAATTATGGGCACCATATTGTGACCAAGATGGTGAGGTTCCTCAAAACCAAAGCAAACTAGAACTTGGGATGTTAAGCCTGAAAAGGGGGAGCCACACACACAATAACAGTCTTTGGATGTTGGGAGGGCTGTCATGTAAAAGAGGGATTGGGCTTTTTCCACTACCTAGAGGGCCAAATTAGTAGCGTTGAATAACATTTAGAGCCACCCAGAAGTGGCATGGGATGCTGCTGGAGTCAGTGAGTTCACCTTCACTAGAGATCTTCTCATAAAGGTTAGATGACTACTTGGTTGTGATATAGGGGTGATTCTTGTTAAAACAGGAATTGGACTATATCATCTCTGAGGTTATATGTATATATTTAAGACCAAAAGTTGGGTTTTTTGTCTCCTATGAGTTTGAATTCCTACCTGTACACATACACACACACACACACACATACACACATCTCTGAGGTTATATGGATATATTTAAGACCAAATGTTGGGTTTTTTGTCTCCTGTGAGTTTGAATTCCTACCTGTACAGACACACACACACGCTTGTAGACAACCAGGCTTTGTTTTTCTCTAGCCCTGTGATATGAGAAGACTTCATCTGACCCTTGTGGTCCTTGGACCCTCTTCTCCAGAGTTCCTTGGGCACCATCATCATAATGGTTTCCCATTCCCTTTGTTGTATCTCCCTCCCAGACCTCCATATTGCTTTTCCCATCAAGCATCAAGTTGCTGTGAAATCCTATTCACTGTGTCTCTCAACACATACACTTTTCTAGGGCCTGAAGAAGCCTAACATGGAGGAAATCCGACATGCAAAGAATGCTGTATTCAGTCCATCCATGTTTGGCAGTGCGCTTCAAGATATCCTGGCCATGCAGAAGGAGCGTTACCCTGACCGGCAGCTGCCCTGGGTACAGACACGACTCTCGGAGGAGGTGCTGGCACTCAACGGGGACCAGACTGAGGGCATATTCAGGTACCCTGGGACAGGGATTAGGGAGGCAGGGCCACAGACTCAGTCCTGTGATGAGTGTCCTACTCTCCGTAGGATCATAGGATTGGGAGCCAGTTTCAATAAATTTGAAAAAGTGCTGGATTTAAAGTCAGAGGACCTAGGTCCAAATTTCAGCTCTGCCACTGTGGCAAGTGCAAGGTGAAGTGACTGAGGAAACAAAGGTTCAAGCCACTACCCAGGTTGCCTTGGGCAAATCACTTAACTTTTCTTGTGCCTTAGTTTTTCCATTTGTAAATTGGGAGGAATGAACTAGATTACTTCTAAATGAATGAAAAAGCATATATTAAGTGCTTATTATATGCATATCATTGTGCTAATCACTGGGGATACAAATAGAAAAGTAAGACAGTCCTTGCTCTCATGGAGCTCACATTCTAATAGGTGGGGACAACTGAAAACCAGCTGGAAAGGCCCCACGGTCCTTAGGGTGCATTGCCAAATCAGATGGCAACGAATCTTCTGGAATGACATTTCCAATCAGTCAAACTATCTCTGTTTCTGATGCTAAGCCACATGACAATGCTAACCAAGGGTTTTGGTGGTAAAACCTTTCTTTTCTGGGTCTTTAATAGCTGTGACTGCTGAGGATGTAGAGACTTCTTCAGGTCATATCTCCATAATTGCTGCTCCCTTGGATAATGCATTGGTTGCAGAAACAAAAAACAATGGCCTGGGGAACACTGATATTCCTGGGACTTTGGGACTTACCTTCCTTACACTGAGAGTCAGTTATATAGAATTCTCTCTCAGGATCCAGACAAGCTTGCCTGCCCCCTTGGTGGCAATTGGTTAGCAGCTGGTTTTAGTGGTAGCTACTCCCTACTACAACAAGACTATCTCCTGGATTGTAACTATAGTGGCCAGGCTGGAAGCAGAGCCAGTCATCTGGGGGTCCTTTCCCACTCTGTGTCTGTGATTCTGTGTCCTTGACTGAGCCCTCACAGGTTCAGTGGGGAAAGGTGGCCTAGATAGTTTACAGTTCTTAACCTGGATCTGGCTCTGGAAGCCCCCAAAAAGAACTGAGTAGTTTCTCTGACCCCCAGAGAGTGGGACGCTACTATAGGTCTTGCCCTTGGATCCTGGAAGCCAGGATTAGTTCCAGGCTAGGCAGTCCTTCTGAGGAGCCTTGCATGGGGTCTACATCATCAGCTACTAGCCTCTCTGTCCTGCACTGATCCCTTCCCTGTCTAACCCATTTCATTACCACCTGTTAAGCCTTTACCTTACCCTTTATTCTCTCCTCACTGAAACATCAGATCAGAGTCTAGATGGGGCCTTAGAAGTGGTAGAGGGTAAAGAGCACTGCTCTGAGAGTCAGACAGCCTAAAATAGAGACCCAGCCTTGGAAGCATAACCAGATAACTTCATACCTCTGGGACCTGCTTGTCACCCTGCTTGTCACCCCTAGGTCACAGAGACCTGAGTTCAAATCCAGCCTCAGTCATATACTAGCTGTGTAACACTGCACCAACCTTGCTGTTCTTTGCACTAGACACTCCTCATCTCCTCATTCTGTGCCTTTTCTCTGACTGCCTCGCCTGCTGTGTGCATAGTTGTTTATATGTTGTGTCCCCCATTCGAATGTGAGCTCCTTGAGGACAGGGACTGTGTGTTGCCTTTCATTCTATCCTGGGCATTTAGCACAGTGCCTAGCATATAGTAAACACTTAATAAATACTTGATGGTGATGATGATAATTTCTACAGCTCCTTCTATCTCTGAATCCTGTGCTTTTATGATTTTTCAAAAGAATTTCTAGCCCTAGAGCCTTAGAAATAGTGTAGAGGAATGAGCCCTGGACTTGGAGTCAGGGCACCCAGGCTGAAGTCACAGCTCTACTGCATTATAGCCGCACGACCTCAGGAAAGTCAGCCCCGCTGAACCTCTGCTCCTTCCTGCATCTGCCCTCCTTGCTCTGCTTTTTCTCAGGCTTGCAGGGAGAAAAGGGCTCTGCCAGTTATAAACTGCCGTAGAAATGGGAGCTACAGAGTCATAGGATCTAGGTCTGGAGCTGACAGGGACCCCAGAGGCCTTCCAGTCCATCCAGGGCATTTGAGAGATGAATAAAGAAGGGAAGGAACTCAGGCTGTATGTCACACACCCATGACAAAGGCTGGAGACAGGTCCCAGCATATAGATCAGGACCACCCAGAACTCGGGTGAGTCATTTGGAGTTAACAGTGAACTCCTCAACTCCCACTTGGACAGTCTCAACCTGAAGAAATATCAAAGACTTAAAGATTGCGTGGAAATAGAGGCTGACTGGGTGCTAGATTGCACAGTGGTTAAAGCACTGGGCTTGGAGTCAGAAAGACCTGAGTTCAAATCCAGCCTTGGTAATATATGAGCTGTGTGACCCTGGACAAGTGACTTAACCTCAGTTTCATCAGCTGTAAAGCGGGGCTAATAACAGCACCTGTCTCCTGCAGTTGTTGTATAAAGCACTTAGTAGTGTGCTTGGCACATTGGTGCTATATAAATGCTTATTCCTTCCCCTTCTAAGACAGCTCATTGGTGATAGGAAATGTCCTTAGGGAAATTCATCTGGAGTTCTCTCTCTCTCTCACTCTCACAGGGTCCCTGGGGACATTGATGAGGTGAATGCTCTGAAGCTGCAGGTGGATCAGTGGAAGATCCCCACAGGGCTGGAGGACCCCCATGTCCCTGGTAAGAGACGGGGCACAGACTGATATCAGGCAGGCAGAGAGGGTGCTGGGATTTCACACATGCACACGCGCATGCACATATCCTCCATGGTGCTAGGTCCAATATTGAGGAAGATGGTAGAGGAGACCCAGGCTCGCCTGGGAGCCGAACCTTCCAGCTCTGTGTCCTGTAGAACTATGTGACCTAGAATAGGTGTCCATCACTTACTCTTCCCCAAAGGGAGAATGGTCACACACTGTAACATCCGTCTGGGCCAGCCTGGCTCACCGAGCCTCCATATGAACTCTTCTGTCCCTCCTGCTCCAGCGTGCAGTGTAACTGATGGAAGTTAGCAACCTGCCATGTCACACTCACACCCCAGAAGAGTCAGCACAGGTGTAGATACATACACTTTGTCTTTCCAAATTACATATTCAGTTCTGTGCATACATAATAATACATAATGGTTATAATACATACCTACCATCTGAAGCCTGCTGTTTCAGAGTTGTTCTGTATTCAACACTGAAGGAAATATAAAGTTTAAATAAAACATGGTTCTGGACTCAGGGAGCTTACAGGCTAGGAGGAGGATATGATAGGAATGAAGGAAGACTTCATAACAATCTAGCCAAAGAAAATAATGAGCAAAATACATGAGTCAAGAAAATGGAGGGCATGCTTAGGAGAAAGTCATACAGTTTGGCCAGAACAGTCTGTACGTGAAAGGGAATGATGTGAGATAAAGCTGGGAAGGTTAGCTGGAGCCAGATCACAGGGGACATTGGATGCCAGACAAAGGAGTTTGAACTCTGTTGGATAGGTAATGGTCATTGAAATGTTTTGAAGTAATTGCATGTCCAGATTTGTGCACAAGGTGGGTTGTTTGGTCATCTGTGTAGAAGATCTACAAGAGAAGTGTGGCAGGTGAAAAATGAAATGACTGAGGAAACCAAAGTTCAGTCTTGTGAGCATATTGATTTATTAAGCAATGCATGGCAGTTGCCCAACAAACCACAACCAGACCTCCTCAGCTTAGGCCTAGGCCCCGAACACGGGGGGAACAGACTTTTATACATTAAAAACAATTAAATAAGACCAATTAGTTAAAAGGAAATAATACATTAGGTAATCTGATTTCTAATAGGATGAAAAATTAGAGACTTTCCAAATTGGGTGGAGGAGAACAAACAGATACAATTCCCTGAATTCAGAAAAAGAGATGTCCCACTACCCCTAGATGACAATAAATAATCAAAGGAACATGGAAATTGATTGATTAGTACGGGCCAGTTTTCAGATAAGGCATAGGGGTTGCTTGAGATGTATAGTTGTGAGAAAACTCCTTGCATCAGTTTTTGGATCTGACTGGATTTTTGGTTAGCATAACCTAGGTCCTTAGTTAAGGATCTCGAAGCAGCAGGCAGAGGTGGTACAACTTCCAACCGTACAGGGCTAGATTCAAACAATGCAATATGGTTTTCTCCCAATTCCTATGATTGAATAAAGTTTGCCTACAAGACAGAAACTGAACTAGACACATGATTGAGCAGAAATGGAACTGAGCTAGCTCCAGAATTGAGTCACAGGATGGAGTCAGTATGGTGCACTCACTTCCCACAATTAACCACTTACTGTGCTAATCCCCTCACTTCCCTCAGAAGGAAGAAAATGGAAGCAGGGAGACTAATTCTAGTCCAGCCAAGAGATAGTAAGGATCTGAATTAGGGCAGAAAACAAAGAATAAGAGAGATGGAGGGATGATCAACAAGGCTTGGTAAATGATTAGATGGCTGAGGATGAGGAAAGAATAAAGTATCACATGACAAGGCACCTTCCATTGCTTATTTGCATAGATGAGGCAATATGATTGTGGGGCAACGAACATGTCAGAGTATTTTGATTTATTGGTTGGTTTTACTGAACCGGAGGCAGCTATGTGGCTTAGTGGATAGAGCACTGGGTCTGGAGTCAGGTAAACATGAGTTCAAATCCAGCCTCAGAAACTTATTAGCTGTGTGACCCTGGGCAAGTCAGTTGAAGGTGGGGCAGGAAGGTTGATGACAGAGAAAACATCATTATATTTAGAAATTAAGAGATTTCAAATTATGTTTAAGTGAGTAGTTTAACAAGTAATAGTGTTGGAAGTTGGATTTTTGAAGGATTGATAAGTAAAAGGACACTGAGGGAGTAGAGTAGAGGCTGCGAATGTTGACAATTATTTCTAGTGTTTTGTCTGTGAAAGCGAGAAAGGCTGTAGATTGATAGCCTCATGGACCTTGGCGGGGTCAGGTGATGCAGCAGGACCAACCAGACCTGGAGCTGGGTGGAACAGGCCCTAGCTCCCTGAATCAGTGAGCTATGGCAGTCACCAGACTTCTCAACCCACAAACACCAAAGACAACAGAGAAGGTTAGTGGGAAAAGCTTCGGGGGACAGAGTGAAAAGAGTCACAGTTCAGCCACCACCCCAGGGTCAGCGGGGGTGGTGCAGCTACAGAACTACAGCTGTAGTTGCTTCTGGCCCCAGGCCCACCTGGTGGGAGGAATTAAGTGGCAGATCAGAGCAGAAGTGCAGAGCCTGCTTAAGATTTGCATCAGGTCCCGGTTGGTGGTTCTTGGGGAAAGAGGAGCACTGGTGTGGGAAAGCTGGCTGTATAGAAATAGCTCTGAAGTCAATGGCGCATCCCCTCAAACTTGGAACAAAGTACCCTTAACACTACAAGCAGTCATACCCTGCTGAAAAGCTCAAGGGTCAAGTAAGTTGGCTGGGAATATGGCTAGGAAGTGAAAACACTCTCAGATTCAGTGTCAGACTTTGGAATCTTTCCTCGGTGACAGAAAAGACCAAAACATACAGCCAGAAGAAGTCAACACCGTCAAAAAGCCTACATCAAAAGCCTCCAAGAAAAACATGAACTGGTCTCAGGTCATGGAAGAGCTCAAAAAGGATTTGGAAAAGCAAGTTAGAGAAGTGGAGGGAAAATTGGGAAGAGAAATGAGAAGGATGAGAGAGAACCATGAAAAACAAGTCAATGACTTGCTAAAGGAGACTCAAAAAAATACTGAAAAAAATATTGAAGAAAACAACACCTTAAAAAATAGACTAACTCAAATGGTAAAAGAGCTCCAGAAAGCTAATGAGGAGAAGAATGTCTTAAAGGGCAA
>CM053622.1:72123040-72152196 GCA_028646595.1 Phalanger gymnotis | reverse complement strand
AAAAGATCCCAAAAAGAAAACTCCTAGGAATATTGTCACCAAATTCCAGAGCTCCCAGATTAAGGAGAAAATACTGCAAGCAGCCAGAAAGAAACAATTTGAGTATTGTGGAAAAACAATCAGGATAACACAGGATCTAGCAGCTTCCACATTAAGGGACTGAAGGGCTTGGAATATGATATTCCAGAGGTCAGTGGAGCTACGATTAAACCAAGAATCACCTACCCAGTAAAACTGAGTATCATGCTCCAAGGCAAAATATGGATTTTCAATAAAATAGAGGACTTTCAAGCTTTCTCAGTGAAAAGACCAGAGCTGAATAGAAAATGTGACTTTCAAACACAAGAATCAAGAGAGGCATGAAAAGGTAAACAAGAAAGAGAAATCATAAGGGACTTACTAAAGTTGAACTGTTTTGTACATTCCTACATGGAAAGTTGATGTGTATGATTCATGAGACTTCAGTATCATAGTAGCTGAAAGGAATATACATATATGTGTGTGTATATACACATATGTGTGTGTCTATGTATATATGTGTGTGTGTATATATGTGTTGTGTGGGTGTGTGTGTATAGACAGAGGGCACAGGGTGATTTGAATATGAAGGGATGACATCTAAACAGATAAAATCAAATTAAGGGATAGGAGAAGAATATATTGAGAGAGGGAGAAAGGGAGAGATAGAATGGGGTAAATTATCTCACATAAAAGTGGCAAGAAAAAGTGGTTCTGTAGGAAGGGAAGAGGGGGCAGGTGAGGAAGAATGAGTAAATCTTGCTCTCACCAGATTTGACCTGAGGAGGGAATACCATACACACTCAATTGGGTATCTTACCCCACAGGAAAGAAGGAGGAAGAAGATAAAAAGGGGGGGACAATAGAAGGGAGGGCAGATGGGGAGGAGGTAATCAAAAACAAACACTTTTGAAAAGGGACAGGGTCAAGGGAGAAAATTGAATAAAGGGGGATAGGTTAGGAAGGAGCAAAACATAGTTTATTTTTCACAACATGAGTATTGTGGAAGGGTTTTACATAATGATACACATGTGGCCTATGTTGAATTGCTTGCCTTCTTAGGGAAGGTGGGCGGGGAGGGAAGAGAGGAGAGAATTTGAAACTCAAAGTTTTAAAAACAGATGTTCAAAAACAAAAAAAAAAGTTTTTGCATGCAGCTAGGAAATAAGATACATAGGCAGTGGGGCATAGAAATTTATCTTGCCCTACAAAAGAAGGGAAAGGGGGATGGGAGGGGAGTGGGGTAACAGAAGGAAGGGCTGACTGGGGAACAGGGCAACCAGAATATACGCCATCTTGGAGTGGGGGGAGGGTAGAAATGGGAAGAAAATTTGTAATTCAAACTCTTGTGAAAATCAATGCTGAAAACTAAATGTATTAAATAAATTAAAAGAAAAAAAAGGGATAATGACCTAGAAGATCAGGGTATTTAAATGGACCTCAAGTTTAAGAGCATTTGGAATAGAGAATAAGACTATATTCTAGGCTGTGACCTAGTTGCAAAAGGAAGAATGGCCTAGAGGCTAAGCAGTGCATGGAACAAGCATCTAGACAGGGTGATATACATGAATGAAGTGAACCTCAGAGTAGGGGAGATTGGCTGACTGACGCCAGCAGAGATGATTTGGAGGTAGAGAGCGAGGAGGGAAAAATAGGCCTGCTTCTGCTTACCCAGTGAATCAGGGCAGAATGAGCCATGTTATTTTCTATGGTGATCTCAGTTCCTCATTTAGGAAAGGGCATTTTTCCCCAGGCTCTCATTCTAGTGGGATGGAGGCAAGCATATCCCTTCTGAGAAGACCTGGAAGGTGGAAAGGATGGAGCCCTAGGTTTTAACAGATACTTTTGATCTGTGTGAGCCTGGCCAAAGCACTTTAACTCACTCAGCCCTAGTTCCCTCATCTGTAAAATGGGGTAATAATGGCACCTTCCTCCCAGGGTTGTTCTGAGTATCAAATTAAATAAAATATGTAAAGCACTTTGAAAATCTTAAAATATCATCTAACTGTCAGTTATTGTTGTTATGTCTAGGTCATTCTAAAGACCCCTTTGATCGTCTAGATGCTAGGGCCTAGGGTTTTGACCATTCTTTCCCTTTCCCTCTTAGCCTCTCAGTCCTGGCTGAGCCTAGAACAGATGCTTATCAAGCAATTCTTTCCTGATCCACACCTCTGTTCTTTGAGGGGATGCCAAGCTAGCCTGAAACTCTGAGCTTCTACCTCTTCCACCTGCCTCAGCCTCAACTTACTAGCCCTAAATCTTTTTTTTAATTTATTAATTTATTTATTTCTAGTTTTCAGCATTCACTTTGATAAGCTTTTGAGTTTTAAATTTTCTCCCCCTCCCCAAGACAGCGTGCAGTCTGATATAGGTTCTACCTGTACATTCATATTAAACATATTTTCATATTAGTGATGTTGTAAAGAAGAATTAGGACCAATGGGAGGAACCACAAGAAGGAACAAAACAAAAATAAGAGAGCAAACAGTGTGCGTCAGTCTATGTTCAGACTCCATAGTTCTTTTTCTGGATGTGGATAGTATTTTCCATCATGAGTCTTTTGGAGTTGCCTTAGATCCTTGCATTGCTGAGAAGAGCCAAGCCTGTGAAAGTTATTCATTGCACAGTGTGGCTGTTACTGTGTACAATGTTCTCCTGGTTCTGCTCACTTCACTCAGCATCAATTCATGTAAATCTTTCTAGGTTTTTCTGAAGTCCACCTATTCATCATTTCTTATGGAACAATAGTATTCCATTACATTCATATACCATAACTTGTTCAGCCATTCCCCAAGTGATGGGCATCCCCTCAGTTTCCAATTCTGGGCCACCACAAAAAGAGCTGCTATAAATATTTTTGTACATGTGGGTCCTTTTCCCATTTTTATGAGCTCTTTGGGATACAGACCTAGAAGTGGCATTGCTGGGTCAAAGGGCATGCAGAGTTTTATAGCCCTTTGGGCATAGTTCCAAAGTGCTCTCCAGGATGGTTGGATCAGTTCACAACTCTACCAGCAATGCATTAGTGTTCCAATTTTCCCACATCTCCTAGAACGTTTATCATTTTCCTGTTTTGTCATGTTAGGCAATCTGATAGGTGTGATGTTTACTACCCCTGATTCTAAAGGGACCAAATCATTGTAACCATTAACCACCCCCTGCTGAAACCTCCACCAGCCTTGCCATTGCAAATACTTATTAGTCTACCTCCCTCTCCTTCTCCCTCTCCATCTCTCTATCTCTCTCTCTCTCTCTCACTCTCATTGTCTTTCTCTTCTTCCACTCCTAGCGTCACTGCTAAAACTCTGGTACCGAGAGCTAGAAGAGCCCCTTATCCCCCACGAGTTTTATGAGCAGTGCATCACGCACTATGAAAACCCTGAGGCTGCCATCGCCGTCGTCCACTCCCTGCCCCGGATCAACAGAATGGTGCTCTGCTACCTCATCCGCTTCCTCCAGGTAATGGGCCTGGCCATTTCGGTGTCCTCTTGAATCGCACCCCTTCTGTGTTGTTGCCTAAGAACACGAGCCCCAGTTCATCGTAGTAGCAGTTCCTCAAGTCCCTTGGCACAAGTAGGAGGTTCTGGTACAGTCAGTATGTGCTTTTTAAAAAGGGGAGGGTCACATAGTAGAAAGGTCCCCAGAGCTAGAGGCATCAGAGACCTAGATGGAATCCCTATTCACAATCCACATCCAACGCAGGTATTTTTGCAGCTTTCTTAACAAGCCTACTGGCCCACACAGGTGTTTGTGCAGCCTGCCAATGTGGCCGTCACCAAGATGGATGTCAGCAACCTAGCCATGGTGATGGCGCCCAACTGCCTGCGCTGCCAGTCAGACGACCCACGTATCATCTTTGAAAACACGCGTAAGGAAATGTCCTTCCTCCGTGTCCTCATCCAGCACCTGGATACCAGCTTCATGGAGGGAGTACTATAGCACCCCGGGGGTTGGCCCACATGCCTGCCCACCCACCTGCAGCTCCCCACCCTGCACAGAGACACAAGATACATAAGGGGACTGCCTGCTGGCCAGGGCTCCACCTGCCCCGCAGTGGTCCGTCTGCATAGCCCCAAGGCGAGGGGGATTTCGCCAGGAATTCAGTTGGGGCCAAATGATGCCCAGCCCCTGCCCCCTCCTGCACTCTTTCTTCTGGGCATGGTGGATCTGGCCCACTGCTAATTAAAGAAACAACACTGAAGGTAGAGGGGAACCTGAGGGGATGGGGAACTGAGCTGAGCCAAGCCAAGCTGATCCCAGTTCTGTGGCCGATCCCAAATGGACTGTAGGCCACTTGGCTATTCCTGTTAGCATGGGAAAGAGAAGTGAGGTACCAGTGGGCACAGAGCCCATCAGCAGTGGAACAGGCAGACAGGCACCCTGTGGGGAGTACACAGCACAGGGTGGGGAGACAAGTTGGGTGTGTGGAGAAAACAGTGGGGTGGGGCACCCAGCCCTAGCTGCGTATCTGCAGCCGGGGAGGGGGGAGGGGGGAGGGAGGGGAGGGGAAAGGGAGGGGAGGGAAAGGGAGGGGAGGGAATGTATTGGCCCCTGAAATAAGCATGACTGGTTATTAGCCCACAACGGCCCTAGCCAAAGCCCGGACCAGGGCTGGGCTAGGCTGCACAGAGAAGGGCTGGACCTGAGCACAGCTCGCCAGCCCTGGGGTTTGGTTTTGCGTTTGTCCATGTTGCATTTACACAGCTGGTTACCACCCACCCCCATGTCCCATCTGGCCAGGACATGGGGGACTGGCTGCTAAGGGTCCCCTTGGCAGGAAGGGTCCCGTGTGTGTCCTGACCTATTCCCATTCCCATACCTCAGCCCCTCAGCCCTTAGAAGTTAGAAATTTCCTTGGGAGAGCATTGTTAAAAGCACTTTGTTATCTGACCTTCCTCTATCCATACCTGGCTCCAGAATCAGGCCCAGGCCCACACCTTTACCACCCACTTTGCCTGCCTCTTACTTTTCTCCCACCCTTTTCTTCTGAACTCGCTTCTCTTATCCCATTCTCCTGCCCCTGCTCCAGCTTCAGGCTGCAGCTTGGGTCCCGATGATTTCCATCTTACTCTAGCTCCTGCTTCCCACTGACTCCCCTTACCCTCTCTGTCCCTGTGACTTCCCATCCCCTTCCCTGACATAGGACCTGGCACAATGGAAGAGCCTAACACCTCTCCCAAAAAACCCTGAAGGAGCTAAGGGACCAGATGTGACTTTAGGGACTCAGGAGAAGGACAGCCCTAGTCACTGCTGGGTTCCCCTTTTTCTCCACCAGCTTTCCTATTGGCCATGGCCTCCTAGAACTGCAAAACATCAGGGCCAAAAGAATCTGAGATATTATCTCATCTGTCCCACCCTTTACTTTACAGATGAGGAAATTAAGGCCCAAAGAGAAGAGATTTGCCCAAAGTCATCCCGGTAGTAAGAAGAGCTGTGATGTGAGCCCAGTTCTTACTCCAAGTCCAGGGCTCCTTCCACTAACCATAGTTGTCCCAAACCAGCCCATTCCCTCAAACTCACTGTCAGGTACCCAGGGTCCATCATGGGCAGGGACAGGGATCCACTGAGTCCAATCAGTCACATCCCACCCAGGGAACCTTGGGCACAACAAGGGGCAGGACAGGCAGAATCCCCCTCCCCCATTCCCAGCAGGGTGCCCCAAGAAAGTGCCTTCTGCTCCCCAGAGCCAAGCTGATACTGCCCCTTCCCATCCTGACACTCTCCCACCATGTGAGGATAGAGATTTACCACCACTACCCAGCCAGTCCTCCTCCTCCTCTGTTCAGGGCTGGCCCCTGAGGACTAGGGAGGGGATTGATTTGAGGGACCAGGGGCCACAACTCTGGGGCCTTCCTCCAGCCTCTCCCTCCTTACTTCCATTCTGCCACGGCCCCAGAAAATTTCCAACTTTGCTCTCTCCCCAAGTCCCTGCTCCCTTTTCTCTAGGCAGATGGGGAACATGCTCCCATGCCTCAGGCAGACCCAGTCTTTGGGGATCCCAGCTCCAAAGACTCAAGCTTAACTGTTCTCACTGTCCTCCACAGCCAAGAGGGCAGCTCTCACTCTAGGAGACCTTCTCTGGGAGCTTCCAAACCTAGGCCTAAAGGAGTGTCTTTTGGCCAGGCCACTGCGGTAGCATGAGTTGTCTTCTTTATTCCACCTACACTTCCCTTGCTTGTCTGATGCTGGCCCCAACTCTAACTCCAGGCAGGAGTGAGGTAGACAAGTGGTTGCCCCTTGTGTTCGAAGCAGAGCCCAGAATAAAGGAGAGGGGGAAGTTCCTGAGGCTTCAGACCCTTTGACCCAAGCCTTAGATGCCACCAGCTGCCATGTCCCCATCCCTAGCCCTGTCCCCCACCCTCTGCCTCAAGTGCCCTTTCCCCACTCCTCTGGGGGCCTCTCCCAGAACAATTCTCTACCCACTGAGCTTGAGGGCTTCATGGCCCCTTTGGGTCAGCACTGACTGTAGGGGAGCCCAATGGAGTAGAGGTTTCCCTGGGCCTTCCTCAGAAGTTGCCTAAGGACTGGCTCAGTGAGATATCCCCATCCCCCCAGACTCAAGTTGGTGTTGGGGGGCAGAACGGGGGCACAAGGGGCCATGGCAGGGCAGTGCACAGGGTAGCCTG
This sequence comes from Phalanger gymnotis, assembly GCA_028646595.1. NCBI lineage: Eukaryota > Metazoa > Chordata > Mammalia > Diprotodontia > Phalangeridae > Phalanger > Phalanger gymnotis. Next base: position 72,145,552 of record CM053622.1, on the reverse strand, counting down.
GGAGCCAAAGGGGTAGGGAGGGGGGGTGGGGCAAGAGTATTTTTTCTTAGTGTAACTATAAATTCAGAATTTATCCCGCATCCTCATTGTGGCAGCGGAGCCTTTGTATAGAGATATAAATAGAGACAGAGTGAGAGATATAAGGACTAAATTTGCTAATGAAATCATTTTAATCCAAATGCTATTTATCTCCCCAGTCATCACCCAGCCTCAGCCCAGAGCAAGTTGGTATCATAGTTTTCTTCTGCATCTTTTCTTGGCTTGTGACCAAAAAGCAACCCAACCCCATCCCTAACTCCCTGCCCTATACCTGACCCCATAGCAGATTTGAAGGAATACTGATTAGAGGGAAGTCCAGCAAGGTTCCCTCTCAGCCTGACACCAAAGGAGATAAACTATGGAGAAGGCAGCTTCCTGATAAGACTAGTCATCTGCCCTCCACAGGTGAGATCCAGGGAAGGAGGGAGAGAGCAAGCCCATGATGATTGATACCTTTTGGGGGCCCAAGACAGTCCTTTGACCTTTGCAATAAATGCCAGGAAATCCAGGCATCCCCATTTCATATCCATCTCAGCCAGGCTACATGTTCATGGAATGTGGACGGGGGTAGATTTCCCTGTGTGAAGGCAAGGCCCTAGAAACGAGGTTACTTGAGGAAGAGCACCCTGCAGAGCTCTGGATCCCAGTGCCAGGGCAAGCCCATCTTCCAGTCCATGTGGAAAAGACCCACCTGTGTACCATTTTTTTATAGTCTGCTTGGGGTGAGGGGCCTGGGTGGTGAGGGGAACAAGCAGGGCCTGCTCTGTCCAATGTTGTGGGGCCCCCTCCCAGTTTGTACATTTTCCATGTTGGAGTTTTTTGGTTGTTCTGGTTGTTGTAAAACTTCATTTGTTTTCCTGTTTTTATATATCTATTTTTTTTAGAATTGTTTTTATTTATTATTAAAAAAAACAAAAAAAAAACAAAAAAATAACCCCACTCCCCCTCCTGCCTCAGCCCTGGGATTGGGGTAGGGGAGGATGGAGAGGGAGGAGGGCCGCACTGGTTCTGGCCTCAAGCCCCTGTGGGACTCTAGCCACAAGTCCCCAAACTGCCAGCCAAGCCCAGCAGCATCCCCAACCCTTCCTTGTTCTCTAGCACCAATCTCTCCTCACCAAGGACTGGAGGCTGCTCTAGGCAGGTCTCTGCGTTGGTGGGGTTGGCATAGGTAACATCCTTCCTCAGCCTCCCAAATTCCTCCCCAGATAGCCATCTCAGGAACTGGGCCAGCCATGCTGGGGAGGGAGAGGAATGCAACCTTCCAATGAGGTGGGTGGGAGGTAGGGTACTTACTGGGAGGGGGGGAGGGGGCAGGGCCACAGCCCCGTTGTCTGACTAACTCTGTAATTATGACGCATGGACATGTAGAGGCGGCTCCATGTCGTGTGAATAAAATACATATGGACACTCTCCATTGTTGTTCTTACTCTGTCTATCCCCCCTTTTTTTCCACCTTTTTTTTTGCCTTCCCTGAAAGGCCTCCCTTAGTACCTGCCTGGTAGCAGCTGAACAGGGCTGTAACACATTCAAGGAGTCCCCAGTCTTGTCACCTTCACTGCGACTATGAAGATCAGAGTGAGAAAACAATCGCTCATTTCTATAGCACTCTGAAATTACACAGGACCATGGGAGTCAGAGCTAGGTGGAGACTTATGGTCATCTAGTCCTAACTGCCATTGTGCAGCTAAGGAAGCCAAGAGGCAGAAGAAGGCTCTTGCTGTAGGTCCTGCACAGGCAGGAGGTGCAGAGCCAAGTTTCTGACAGAGACCCTTTGGCTACAAATTCATCACTTCGACAGTAACAGCGCCGGCTCTGGGAGCTTGGTGAATACAGGTACTGACTGCGGCTCAGAAAAGGAAGTGGCCTGCTCAGCATCACACCGCTACCAAGTGCCGAAGCCAGAATTTGAACACAGTGCTTCGATTCCAGCCGTCTTTCCACTGTAGTGCTTTGTAAATCTTTATAAGCTGCATAAATGTGGTTTATTATTATAAACTTTGTGTCATCAACAGATGAACCAGATTCATTCTTGGAGGCTTATCAGTAATACATGTTACAGCTTTGTACCCACCCAGAATTTGACTCTTGTCAAGGTCTCCACATTAAAAAAAAAAAAGGCCTTCATGACCCTCAGGTTAACAATATATTATAAAGGGACAGGGATATGGTTTAATCCAACAAAAGTAAAAAATTTGGACGTGTACCAAATTCCGTAAAGAGTCAACTACTTCTCCTTTTCCTGTGGGCCTCCTCCCTTCTTGAGGAGCTGTATGGTCCTCCCAACTTAGAGTACTACCAGAGGTAACAGACACACAAAGGAAAAACTCTTGGTTGCTAGAAGGGTCCTGCCACCCTACCTTCCCTCAAGGGAACAGCATTCCAACAGCATGGTTGTCAAGAGTCAAGCCACCCCTCCCAGTTGTGGTGACTCCCTACTTAGCTTGGAGACCTCTGTTCCAAATCTGTAGCAGTACCCTAGAGTTTGGGGCCCCTCCCATCAGTTAAAAAAAAAAGAAACCTCAAAGTACTGAGATAGTTGACTCCTCACCTTCTTGCACCTCAATCTGGGAGGGGAATAGAGGTCAGCAAGTCTGGGTTCCTACTTCAAATAGAAGCACAGGGAGGAGTTTACCAGTGGAAAAAGAGGACTGGTATGGAAGAGCTGTATGGTCCAGGGTGAGAAATGTAATATACCAAGTGATTTGGTGGGGAAGGCACTAGCATTTGGGGAATCATGCAGAAGAAGCTTCTTGACCTCCATCTTTAAAAAAGAAATGAATTCTATCAGGCAGGGGAAAGAAAGAGTGCATTCCACGCCTGAGAGATTGCCGGTAAGAAGGCATAGAACTTGGAGGTGGCGTATTCTTGTCCAGTTTGGCCGATCAGGAGTGTACAAGCAAGCCATATCTAATGAGACTAGAAAGATGGGTTGGGCCCAGGTTGTTTAGGGCTTTCACAGCTCAGCAGGAATGTGTATGTTCTCCTAGAGGCAACAGGAATCTTCTGGAGTTGATTGATTAGGGGGATCACACAGTCCAATCTGAGCTGAAGGAAAGTTACTTTGGCAGCAGTGTGTAGGATAAACAGGAGAACATCAAGTCAAGAGACTGGAGTCAAGGAGAACAATCAGGAGGATGTTGTAGCCATTTGTGCAAGAATCAATGAGAGTCTGAACTCTCTCCTCTGTGGCTTTTTATGTAAATTATTGGGGTCAGATAGAAAGGTAGAAATAGCAGGATTTGTCAACTAATTGGATATGGGAGATGAGGGAAAATGTAAAATCCTAGAAAATGCTGATGTTGTGAGCCTGGAAGACTGGAAGGATAGTGATACCTTGGACAGAAATTGGAAAGTTTGGAAAGGGAATTTGCAAGGAAAGGTAATGAGTGCGGGTCTGGAATGTTGAGTTTAAGATGTCTCAGGGGCATCATTTTGAAATGTCTAATAGTTGGTGACGCGGGACTGAAGCTCAGGAGAGAAACTGGGGCTAGATATATAGATCTGTGTCATCTGCATAGAGATACTTAAACCATTGGGAGCTGATGGACTATAGAGGGTGGCCACCTTTTAAGGGCAGCCATACAAGTGTGTCTTTAGTCACAGCATCAGAAAGAGGAGTGTTGGGAAAAGAGTGACTTTCCAAGTGGGTCTCCATTTCCAGTTGGAAAATGCTCCCCTCAGTCATAACAAAGACAGGAGGCCCAAAAGAGCCAGTTATAGTCAGGGAAACTCTAGAGTGCCAGGAATGTCCTACACACAAGTCGAGGGTTCATAGTAAATTTAATGTTTGAGTAATCTTAAAGATTGAAGGAATTTTAAAAGTTAAATCCAGCCTGCTTTTTTGCAGATAAGTAGATCAAGGCCCAAGGTCACAGAGCTACTAACAAAAAGTAATGATTCAAACTCAGGTTTTCTGACCTTCAGTCAAATACTCATTCTACTAGTAGATGAATACTATGGTGCATCACGATACAAAAAATTACAGGCTTTAGGAAATAGATTGGGTTATGTCTGATGAGACAGATTTTCAGAGGGCTGCAGTTTATAGTACTTCTGCCCTTGAGTATTTATTAAATGGTTTGTGATTATGCCACCAGTTAGCAAAAAAAAAAAAAAACTCCAACAATGGGCTGAAAGCCCAGCCCTGAATTTGTAAAGGTCTCTCTAGCTTCCAGAGCTATCCTGTTCCCTCATCCCCCAAAGGGGGACACCAGGAAGAGTAAAGGCAGGGTCAACCGTAGGTGTTAATGAGAAAGAAGATTATTCCAGCAAATTGCATCTTTAACAGAATAAAAGGATACAATTTAAACACAGCCCAGTCTCGAGAAGCTGAAGAAAGGCAAAGGAAGGGGGATAAAGACCACCAGTTCCTCTTTTTCCTAAGCCTTGTGGAAACCAAAGTGAGAACCCCAGATTAAAAAACATACAGTCAGAACTCTCCCCTTGTCCCTATAGAGTTCACCTCTCTCTCTTGGAGTCTTGAGTTTAGAGAAGGTAACTACAAATGTCACTAACCAAAGGCTGACATGCTTGTACCTCAGTTTCACATCTCAAGAGAAGACTCCACCCTTCCTCTCCAGAAATCTTCAAAAACTCTTCCTGTAAGAACGGGAAAAAAAACCACTCTCCAGTCTTGTTCTCCCATTAACATCCTCTCTTCCCAAGCTGGGAAGTAATAACCAACTACCAGGATTGTTGATGCCTTAGGCCCCCTTCTAGGCAGCCATCCAAAGCCTTAGCCAACAGCAGTGATACTTCTTAGAAGAGAGCCTGGGCTTGGAAAGAAGGTTGTGGAGGCAGGGAGAAGTGATGGGGCGAAACGGGGGTAGGGGAGGTTGTACATTATTAGTCAATCAATAAGCAGTTACACTGTACTCCGCACTGGGGATGCAAAAGTAGACAGGAAAGACTTCATGAAGGAGGTGGCACTGGAACTGAATCTTGAAAGAAATCGTGGTTTATTTCCAAGAAACAAAAGGAGGCAGTATATTCCAGGCACGGAAGACAGGAAAGGGAGGAGGAAGAGTCAGACGGGTAAGAGAAGAACCAGGAGGGCGGAGTATCCTAAAACCCACAGAGGAGAGTGTATCCATGAAGAGAGGGCAGTAAAAAGTGTAGAATACAAGCGAGAGGTCAAGCAGGATGAAGACAGAGCTGGCATTAAGATATCCTTACTGACTTTGCAGAAAGCAGTTTCAGTTGACTGGTGAGGTTGGAGAGGCAGATTACAGAGGGGTGGAGAAGAGAATAAATTGGGAGAAAGTGGAGGCACCAAATGTCAGCTTTTTAAGGACTTTGGCTAAAAAATAAACAAGATATGATAGTGGGAGATGATGTCATCTTTGTTGTTCATTTGTCAGTGGTGTCCAACTCTCTTGTGATTCTGTGGACCATACTGTTAATGGCTTTTTTTGGGGCAGAGGTACTGGAATGGTTTGCCATTTCCTTCTCCAGGGGATTAAAGCAAACAGAAGTTAAGCGATTTGCCCAAGGTCACACAGCTAGTATCTGGCCAGATTGGAACTCAAGTCTTCTGACCCCAGGCCCAGGTGACCGAGCCACCTAGCAGCCTCCTACATGATATGATCTACTTAGGGTTTTTTGAGGATGAAAGAGAGAATGAATATATACACACACACATGCACGCACACATATAAGCAGCAGGGAAGGAACGAGCAGACAGGGAAATTGAAGATGAGGCATGAGAATGTCATCCAGGATGCGTAGAAGAGAGTCAGCCTTGGTGAGAAAAGTTTCTTAATAGAAACTGGAGCAAAGGATAAAATAATATAACGAAGAGTTCGAGATAAGAAATCGGAAGATCCGGAGTCCTGGCCCTGCCACTGGCTAAATAACCCTGGGCAAGGTCGCTGCCCCTCTGAGCCTCAGTGTCACCATCATAGGCTTCTTAGGTCATCTAGTTCAAACACCACAGAGAGGCTAGTGTACTAAATCATGGGTCCCTGCTAGTTACCTTACGTTCTCTGTTACTGTGATGTGTGTATGTTTGGGGGACAGGAAGGGGGAGAGAGGATGGAAGGCGGGGGAGCCCCCAGGCCAGCGTAGAAAGCGGAGGCCAAAGGGAGGCAGGTACACTGGGCATTCCAGAGGTTCCCGTGGCGCCACGGAGGAACGTGTCGGGAGGCTGGGACCCTAGGACCCGGAAATCGCCACTTCCCAAGGGAGTGAAGAGGGTTGTGGTCACGCTCAGGGGATCACAGGTCGGCACCTGGAAGGAACCTCCGAGGGCCTACTCTGCCTGCCACGTTTAATAAACGCCAAATGACTAAGAGGAAATTCAGGCCCAGAGGAAGATCGTGGAACCTAATCAGAGGGCAATGAGATTGATAGAGTGGCGCATGGCGGGTGCCAACAGGCTTCAGAGTATTCCCAGCGGCGCCTCACCCGAGTCACGGTGCAAACTAAGGTCCTCGGGCTTCAAGCAAGAGGAAGAACGAGTTATTTCCGCTGCACGGGACTCCGCGGCCCTTCCCCCTCCTTCCCTCCTGCTCCTCCCCAGAACTCCAGCCTAACCGGTGTCAGCTGCCGGGAGACGAGTGCTTCCGTAGCACCGGCCCCGCCGCCCACCCATCCGTGACCCGCCGGCAACTTCCGGTTCGGAAGGCCGAGCCAGAGCGGACTCGGGTCAGGCGCTGGCAGGATGTTGCGGATGAGTGGCCGCCTCAGGCTCGGCGCTGGGGCCCTGCCCTTGGCCCTTTCTCGCGGGGTCGGGGCGAGGGCGGCCAGCCGCGAGGGCTTCTCCTACACCCAGGGCCAAAGCCCTGAGCCCAAGACCCGCGAGTATTTCTACTACATTGACCATCAAGGCCAGGTGAGCGGGGGGAGGAGGGGAGGGGGAATGGTGGCAAAGTGGGAAGGAAAGAGGGAGGAGCTAAGGGGGAGGGGCTGGGCCGCAGTGCGGGGGTGTTTACGGGCACACACTTGCATTACCCTCATTCCCACGTGTCCGGGACGGAAGCGTTCATTAGTTACCCAGATGTGTGTACCGCAGCTCCCCGCAGATGCACATACCCAGGTTGCTCACGCACTTCCATTTGACGCGCGCTTACCAGGTGCCTTCACTGTCCGGAAGCTTGTCACGCACAGAGTCAGCCCTCCAGACTATGACGGCCCCCCCTCAATGAGACCCATGAATGGGATCCCATGAAAAAGAGATCCGCCTAACCACCTGACCTAGAGTCACCAAAGGGTAACAAATGCCCGCTGTTCATACTGTGACAGGAAGTTATCCCTGAGCGGGTCATTCCGTGCGTATCTCGGACAGGTGCTACAGAGCGCGATCCACAATTACATAATAGTGTGAGAATGGATTGAATTGCATTTGGGAAATTGCACGTGGAACTTGTAATGGCTTCAAGTTGCTTCCTCCCACACGTAAAGCCGCCTTTTCAACGCGAGTGTTCTCCTAATAATGCTCTGTAATGAACACCGAAATTTCCGAAGAACCAAAATGCAATGGGATTAATTGACATAGAGTAGCACATGACAGGTATAAGTGGGCTTCAGAGTATTCCCAACAGGATCTATGTACAAGAAATGACATCCAAGAAAAGGGAAGTGTGTAATTGGCAAAAGGAGATGAGATAATCGTATTGCAATAATGAGAGATAACACCCAGTACCCCGAAAATCACTGATCTAGAGGACAGTGTTCACTCCCTAGGATGCCTCCCCTATGGAGGATGCCTTGGTGTACACACACACACACACACACACACACACACATATACACACAATGTCTGGATGAAAAGGCACAGATGTAATCTGCACCAGAGGAAAGAATACCACATCACCATGATCATGGGTCTCCTTGAAATATTCAAGTGCTATGCCATAGGCACTGGAGATGCAAAGATAAAAACGGTATCCTGCCCCCATGGGGAATGAGCAGCAAGGCCTGAAAAAACAATAAAATAGTACGCAAAAACCAAGGGATACAAGCACATTTACACACAAATACTAGGGGGCATGCATATGTGCACAGTTCATGCCCTCCTGGATCACCACCGCTCTGTCTCCCTAGGATGGGGGGGGGGTCCACCTCTTATCCCTCTTTTTGTCTCTCTCCCCTGCCCATGTCCTGCAGCTTTTCCTGGATGATGCTAAAGTGAAGAATTTCATCACCTGCTTCAAAGGTACCACCCACCCGCCCCCAGCCCTTTCTGAACGCAAGCCTATCCATCAGGACATTGAGACCCAACTAGCCCATTAGAGAGCCCAGGTCCCTTCCCAGGGCTCCTGCTCTCTCTGCTACTTCCTTTCTCTTCTCCTAATGAGTAGTGAGCTCCCCAGCTATCAGCATTAAGGAGCACTGGGTCTAGTCTTCTCAGGATCTCTTCCAAGGGAGATGAATCACAGGAAACTTGCCTCTCTCATTCTCCCCACTCTTGTGTCTGCCTGAAATGGGAAAATAGAGCTTTAAGGAACCTGGCTCCTGTAATCCAAACACCTCATTTTATAGAGAAGAAAACAATATTTGACAGGTTAAGTGCCTTATACAAAAGGCAGGCTTCAAATCCAGGTCCTCCGACATCCAGCTTTCCTCTACAACACACAGGCTCTCCTTTGGGCAGCACAGGCTTCCGTAATAACAATAACCTCTCCCAATGCCCACCCAGCCTTTCTGACTCTTTCCCCAGGCCCCTTGTCCCTCCCTTCCCTCCACCACCACTACCACTGCACCACCAAGACTCAGTCACGTGGTCTCAGAGGAGTCTTTTCCCCACCTTGGGCTTTAGCTTCAACGAACGTAAGATAAGGGGGTTGGACTATATCATCTTTAGACTGCAGTGTTCTTTGATCTTGTGACTCTCTCTCTTCTACTTGGGGGCTTGCTAACCCCTGCCTCCTCCACCTTGCAGACCAGCAGTTCCTGGTGTTCTTCTTTTCCCGCTTAAGGAAGAACCAAAGTGGTCGCTATGAAGATGCCTTTCCCTTTGTCTCACTGTGTGGCCGTGAACGCAACTTCGTGCGCTGTGAAGACCTGCCTGTGGTCTTCACACACCTGCTGGCAGATGGCCCGGGGCCTACTCGCCTCTCCTATGGTGGAGGGGGTGAGGCCCTGGCTGTACCCTTTGAACCTGCTCGACTGCTGCCCCTCCCTGCCAATGGACGGCTGTATCATCCAGCACCCAAACTGGCTGGTGGTGTGGGGCTGGTCCGCTCTTCCCTGGCCTTTGAGCTCAGCAGCTGCTTCCATTATCCACCAGGAGGGGCCACACTGCCCACCCATATCTTGTGGCAAGGCCAGAAATACCCCCTAACCATGGACCTGGCATCCCTATTTCCTGAATCCTGTGAGCCCTGAAACACCGTACCCCCTTCTTCACCTGCTGTCAGCCTTTGCTCCCTCTGCCTCAGGGATGTGGACATCAAGAACATGTAGGTCCACGCTGCGGCAGATAGTAACCCTCAGGGATATGACCCACCAAAGGCCTGGAGGTTGCAGGTGCTGGGAGGGCAGTGGGAGGAGAGCCTTAGCAAAGATACGTTCTGGAGCTACAGGTTCCTTAACAAGGATTAAGAATCCTTCCTGTGATGTGCTTATTGCCTTTTTGTGACTGAGGCTGGTAAAGTTCACTGATAAACAAGGGAAAGGGGGCAGGGCAGGGTAGAAGAGGTAGAACAAGGGAATTCTCTCAGCACTGGAGAGTTATGAGATATAAGGAGGAAGAGTCCTGCTGCTGTGCTGTGACAGGGTGCCAAGAAAAGGATTGAGTGGCAAGGCCTTGAAGGAAAGTGCCTTCACCCCCCACCTGCCCTCATATAATCACCTTGGGCCTCACCCACAACTTCCTGACAGTGGAGGAAGTGGGGGCTCAGACTCCACACTTTGGATGACTGAATTCAGTTTAAGCAAACACTGTGACAACTACATTCTAGGCCCTGTTCTGAGCACTAAAGAGACAAACATTAAAAAGAATGGCAGCTTTGCTCTTACAGAGCTTACCATCAACATTAAGTCTCTCCTGGTTGCCCCAGTCACTCATGCCCTCCCTCCTTCCCCAAAGCACTGATTGCTGCACCAGGCATTCTGGCAGGTGCTAGGGATACAGAGACAAAACCGAGATAGTCCCTGCCCTCAAGGAGCAGTGGAAAAGACATGTCTATACATAGGTATATTCAGGATACATACAAAATAAAGACAAAGTAGTTTTTGGAGGAATGGTTGTGTGAGTAGAAGGAAGAACTTGTATCCAAGATATGTGGTGGAGCTAGAAATTACAAGATCTGTCAGCCAATTGAGTACATAGATTGAGGTTGCATACCTCAGTACCTGGAAGGATGCTGGCGCCACTGAGAGAAATTGGAAATCAGGAAGAGGAATGGAGAGGCTAGGAGAGACTAATGACTTTGTAGAGATGATACTTAAACCCATGAACCTAATAATAGCATCTATATAGTACTGGAAAGTTTTACACATATTATCTCATTTGATCTGATGAGGTCACCAAGTGAAAGTGTAGTGAGAAAAGAGAAAGCCTAGGACAGTTTTGTGTTACACCCACAGTGGCTTTGACATAAATGCTGATCGTCCAGCAAAGGAGACAGAGTTGTTAGGAGAACAAGGAGCAGGCAGTGTCCCAAAAACCCAGAGACGAGAGAGTATCCATGGTCAAATGCAACAGAGGTCAAGAAAGATGAGGATTAAGAGGAGGCCCTTAGGTTTGGCTCTTTGGTTTAAGAAAGCATTGGTAACTTTGGAGAGAGCAATTTCAATATTATGGAGAGTTCAGAAGAGACAGGAGAGGAAATTGAGGAACCAAATGATGGGTTTTTCAAAGAGTTTGGTTGAGAAAAGGAGAGGAATGCAGCAGGGATGGTAGGATCTAGTGAGGCATTTTTGATAATGGGGGTGATTGAAGATGGGGGTAATGAGAGTGGGGGGGTAGTTTTCTAAAGAAAACAGGAAGGAATGGTATCAATGGTACCTGCAGAAGTGTTGGCCTTAGTGTGAAAAAGGACCAGCTCTTCATCAGCAACTTAAGTAAAGCAAGAAATATTGAAGGTGATGCCAGGTGGCTGTGAGAAGAGGGTGCTTGAGGTAAACAGCTGTTTTTTTAGAGGGGAGGAAAGGTAGATTATAAGGTGAGGACTTCAGCTGAGAGGGTGGAGGAATGATATAGTGTGGGAAATGAGAAAGAAATGGAGTGAGGTTTACAACAGTTGTTATGGAGAGTAGGATAGTGAATTAGGGAAGAGCAATATGTTTGCCTTGTTACAATATGAGCTCAGTTGAGATTGAATAACAAGGTTGTCTGTGATGAAAGTAATCCACAGTTGGGGTTTAGCAGAGTGTGAGAAAGCCATGGGAGGCAGGATTTGTAGAATTGAGCTGGTTATATAGATTGCCTGAGTAAGCCAGAGCTAGGCTGGCAGAACCTCATTCACCCATATGCATACCAATATGATTTCCTAAGAACCTTTCAGGGCTATGAGTTCTGTCAGAATATACACATGCATACAGTTCTCTATACACTTTACATCAGCATATGAGAACAACAGCTCTTGTTTATTTAGCATTTTCCTCACAATATTTCAAGGATCTATTCACTAATGCTTGTTTATTTAATGAGAGATTCTTTGGGAGAGAACTATGGCTATTGGAATATTCATTGTTGGAGTAGGTGATCCAGTTGGTCCTGCTATCACCAATAGAGACTGCATTCATTTCCACATCTTAGTAAATAGTTCTTCATGAGTCGCTAAGACCAAAAGATTCATCCCACAGTGGCCAACTGTCTAATGAAGAACCTCACCACACAGGGTGGTGCTCAAAGAGCAGACTCATAGTTGATCACCAGAACTGTACTCAGAGTCTTTCTAGCTTAGCAAAACTTGCCAGAATTTATACACCTCTGGCAGTCTGAAAATCTAGTTGCCTTCGTGCCATGAGGAGTCGGAGGAGGAAGCCTTTAGTGGAAGTATGGAAAATATTTTCTTCATTTTACAGATGAGGAAACAAAGGACCTCAGAGGAAAGTAATTTACAGCCTTATGACTAGCAAGGGTCTTAAAACACTAATTCATATTTATGAATTATAGTTTATAGGCACTTTATAGTTTACAATGCACTAGTTTAATGGGAAAAGCCCTAGAAACAGGTAGCCTCGATATAGGACAAGAAGATGGTACAATTTTTTTTTTCAATCCAGCAAGCAAAATGCCTACTATGGGCAAAACTAGGTGCTAGGGTTACAAAAATGAAAACCAGCCATGGCTTTGTGGCCCTTACAATCAACTGGTATGTGTATATTACCAAGGAAACTCAGCAAGAAGAAAGAAATTCCTTTTAAAATAATTACTGGGAGTCTACCTACCAAGACACATAAAAACTATATGAATATAAAGTACTATTTGTAGAAAAAAAAATACTAAGTAATTGGAGAAATATTAGTTGTTCATGAGTAGTCAATAAAAATGAAAATAATTTATAATTCCATCAAGCTACCAAATTGGGATAGTTTATTGAGCCAGGAAGACGCAAAATTCATCTGGAATTAAAGAGACACAAGGGAAATGAAAAAAAAAAGTGGGAAGGAAGCTAGTTGTACCAGATCCCAAAGTATACTATAGCAGCAATCCTCAAAATGATTTGGTATTCATTAATAGATTAATCAGTGAAATAGATTAGATTCGAAACAAAGAGAAGCTAATGAATACAGTCCATAGGGTTTTGTAAACCTAAGGACCTCAATTACTGAGCCAAGCGTTCACCAACAACAACAACCAAAAAAACAAAAACTGCTGGAAAAACTGAAACATAGTCTGGCAGGAACGAGGTATAGACCAACATTTCACAAGATAATCTCAAAATGGGTATGTGACATACATAAATGACGACATAAATTAGTGGATCAAGGATCTATAAATAGGAAATTGACCAAACAAGGGATAGAAGGGATTGGAGAAAATAAGATGGACAGTTATTAAGTTTTTGCACAACCATTCCACCTAAAATTTAAAAGAAAGCAAGTAACTGGGGAAAAAGTCTTTACAGCAGGTTTTTCTGATAAAGTTCTCATTTCAGAGGGGAAACTGATTCAGAATTATAATAAAAAGCCATCTGGCAATTGATAAAAGGTCAAAAGGTAGCAGGCAGTTTTGAAAGAAAGACATCTATCGATAGCTGTAAAAATGCTGCAAATTACTATTAAAGAAATGTAAATTAAAGGAACTCTGAGCTTCCTCTTTAAACCTATCAGATTAGCAAAGTGGGTGGGGGGCAGGGGAACATGTCAAGCAGCAGAGGGGCTGCAGAAAACACACTGATGCGTTGTCGATGAAGCTGTGAAATGGTTTTAACTAATCTAGAAAGCAATTTGGAACTATGGTTGAAAAGTCACCAAACTGCCCACCCCTTGACCCAGAAATACCAGTACTAAGTCCAATACCCCAAAGAGATCAAAGAAAGAAGAAAAGGACCTATATGTTCAAAAAAGATAACACTTCTTTTTGTAGTGGCAATTGAAAACTAAGGGGGTGCCCATCAATTAAGAAATGGCTCAATAAATTACGTTATATGAATGTGATGGGGTTGGAAATTATGAAAGGGATAGTTTTAGTGAAAACTAGGAAGACTTGTGTGATCTGATGCAGAGTGAAGTGAGCAGAATGAAAACAGTTTGCACAATAGTAAAATGAAACAACTTTGAAAGATTTAAGAACTCTGATCAATGCAATGACCAGCCATTATTCCAAAATACCAGTCTCCTGTCTGAGAGGTGATGGACTTGGGATGCAGAATGAAACGGTTTTTGTTTTTTTTTTTTTTAATGTGGTCAATGCGGGAATTCGTTTTTCTTCACTACGTAGTCATTACAAGGGTTCTTTGGTTCTAATGAGAGGAAGAAGTGGGAAAGATAGATTTTTGTTAATAGAAAAAAGAATTATTCTGAAAATCTACTGGTTTGGTGGAAAGAGTGCTAGAAGTGAAATCAGATCTGGTTTCAAATCCTGGCTCTGCTATTTACTACTTCTATAACATTGGACAAGTTATTCAACCTTTGGGTCTCAGGTTCCAATCTGTAAAATAACAAAGTTAGACCTAATAATCTCCAAGGTCTCTTCCAGTTCTAAATCTATGTTCCTATGACCTGGACTCCAGTCTCAGTTCTGTCATTAGTTGTATGACCCTGGGATAAATGACTTGCCATCTCTGAGCTTCAGTTCCCTCAGCTGTAAAATATGAAAAAGTAATATTTGTTCTACTTGCCATTTAGAACTCTTGTGAAGAAAGTATTTTGTAAACATAAAAATGCTTTTATTTTTCACAACAATCTTTGCAGAAGGCAGTGTGTGCATTATGTGCACATCTGTATCCTTATTTTTATATCGCACATCTGTGTAAATGCGTGTATCCAAACATGTAAATGCTGCTTTATGTAGCCGCATGAGTGTTTTTTTACATATCTTTTAACTTAGTTGGATCTGCATGTTTCCTCTATGTTTCCTCCTCCCTCTGAATTTTTTGTCAGGCTTTGGCAGTGGGATCTATAGAGGAGGGAGGCCCCCAAAATTCAAGGACCATTTGGTCCCTTTCCCCTAGACACTCATTTCTCCCCGACACTCCAATCCACTTTACTCCCTTTAGTGGTTGTCATGTTCCATGCAGCTGCAATGGTGCTGTCCGTGGTACTGATGACTTTCCAGGCCTGAAACGCAAGACTTGATCACCTGCCGTTGGGGAAGCCTAGTTCTGATGTGACTCTCGAAGCCCTTGACCTAGTCTCCCTGCCAGCCAGGGCCCCAACATTATTGTGACAGTGGCTCCAGTTTCTAAAGGAATTTACAGTTTACTGAGTGATGTTTGGAGAAGCTGTAGCGGTGACCATCCTAGCCCTCTCCTATGTGCCCATGAGAGATAGCTCTCCTCCTCAGAGACTCCTCACACATGGAAAACCTCCTTTCGCCTTGGTCCCCACCTTCCCAAGATCTGTCTGGACACCCCAGTCACATGCCTGGAGACAGGATCCCTAGTGGGGAGAGGGAAAAGGAGACAGATCGGGATCGCCTCTAGTGACTACCTTCACCCCAATGGAGTGTGGGAAGAGTTAAAGAGAGAGGGCCCCCACCCCCACCCCCGTGGCCCTGACATCACGAGGCGGGCTTGCGATTGGCCTGGCGAACCCATGATGCGGCCCACGGGGGGCTCGAGACTTGAAAAGACTGGACCAAAGGTGGGGGGAAGGGGGAGCTTGGGGCAAGGATAAGGAAGGGGGAGGGGTGGACGAGCCTGGAAAAGCGCGCTGGCCTCCATCTACCCGCACGCGCTCGGAACGTTGGGCGCCCTCCCCTCTATAGCAATTCGCACGCACGACACGCGCAGACACGCGCAACTGCTCGGGCCTTTGGGCGCGTGGCCCGACCCGCTCTCCCTGGACCAGTCTGCGTCTGGTCTGCCGAGCCCGCGTCCTCCCTCTTCTGTCCCGTCCAGTCCTGTCTGGTCCGGTTCTGCCTACCCCGCCCGCCCGGGCCGAGGTGCCGCGGGGCCATGGCGGGAGCCACTCGCCGGGGGACCTGTCAGGTGAGGGGCCGGGAGTCGGGAGGGCTCTAGGGAGGGGAAGGCGGGGCACCCAAGGGTGAGCTTGGGGGGAGGGGTGTCAGCATTCCCCAGGCCCCCTCCTTCCCTTCGAGGACTCCTAGGCTCCAGGGCAGCGCCCAGGAAGACCATCCCAAGGTCAGTCTGCCGGCAATCTGGGATTCTCGCACCCCCCACCTCTGGGAACGACTGAAGCTTTCTTGCCTGGCCCTGGTTCCCTGGGCACCTGCCCAGTTCCCCATCCCCCTACGTTCTCCAACACCTCGCCGGGCTGTCACCTCTGATCTAAACACTTGTCCTCTGACTACCCTCCCCCTGCTCCTGATAATCTGACCCCAGTCCCTTGGGCAGCCATCTATCTCTGGTTTTTCTCGTAGCTGTTCTGCCCCCAGTCAACCTTTATGCTTTGGGTAGCCTTTCCCTAGCTGAATCCATCCTTAATAAAGCTAAATGTAGGCAAGAGGGGGTGGCTGTCCCTGGAACAAGAATCAGGTGCAGAAAACCACTCAGGCAAAGCCATCTCCCAGTTCCTCCTTCAAGCCCCTTGGAGAAGAGACCTATGTTTGTAATCTGGGAACAGCAGGCCTCCCTACCCCTTCCCAGCACAGTGGATGATGCATAGTAGGTTCTTAAGAAATGTTGAATGAATGAATGAGGGAATGAATGAGGGAATGAATGAGTAGTCAGTAACACCAGGCTTCATGTGCCCAGTCTTCAGTGGCTTTTTCATCTTCCTAGCCCTGTGGGATGGTCAGACAAGCATGCTTTGATCCCCAGGGATTATCTCAGAAGTCCATTAGGTGTCCTGATGGGCTGCTACTATAAATATGTCCTGGATTCTGTGTCCAAGTAGCTTTTAGTAGATGTGTGACTAAAAGAGGTGAGGCTGTTGGCCAGCGGCCCCTTTTGTGTCTCCTTTAGAATCTAAGAGTTGGAAGGATCCCAGAGGCCATTTACTCCAACTTGTACCTGAATGAGAATTCCCTCTACATCATTTAATCTTTGCTTGAATACCTCCAATGAGGGGAAACTCACTACCTCTTCAGGCAGCTTTTACATAGCTCTTATTGCTTGGTTTTCAATATACCACCTACATTTTCCTCTTTGCAATTTATATCGTGTTTGGTTCTGGCCTCAGGAACCAAACAGACTAAGTCTTCCCTGTATTCCACTCAGTCGCTGTCCAGAATTTTGGATATGCCAGATATCCTAGGCTAGCAAAGGGGTCCGGGTCTGAAGGTGTTTCTGGAGAAAGGATAGTAAATTACCCCCCAAGGTTCTAGGGACTTCAAGGAATTAATTAAATACACTTGGTTCAGAAAAGGTAGGAGGAGTCAGAGTGCCAGAGACTGTTTTCCTTTAGATGCCAAGACTCAACCCCAACATGTAAGTGATGTAGCCTGGATTTACAGGAATGGCTAGTGCTAGGCACATAGCCTCCTGCCAAGCAGGTTGTCAGCCAGACAGCTTGCAGGCACTGTATTGTATCCTCACCTGCTCTCCTGAGTTCTTCAGTAATGGGAATTTGCTGTGTCTTTGGAGACTCTCATCCAGAGGCCCATCTGAATCTGAAAGCCAGTATTCAGATCACCATATAAAAGCCCTTGGCTCCAAGGACAATTCAGGTGTATAGCCTTTCTTTTTCTAGGCCTTCCAAGGCTGGCCAAGAATTGAATTTTATTTAGTAACTTAGGATTTATTTTAGAGCTGGAAGGGTTTACTCCAATCCCATCATGGAGAAACTGAGGCCCAGAGAGAAGTGACCTACCTATCCACCCAAACACAGTGAGTACTAGAGAGACTAGAACCCAGCTGCCTCTCAGTGGTGCTCATGCTATGGTCTATGAAGTTCTGATAAAATATTATTTTTAGGGGGCCTGGGAAAGAGTTTAGAAGGTCAAGAAGAAGAGTCTAGTGAGAGTTACAGGGGTTTGCATAATTTGAAGTTAGAGAAGAGGAAGATCATGGTTATAATGATCCCTTAGGAAGCCGGGGAGAAGAGATATGTTCATTTGTGTCAGTCAGACAGAGACCTCAGGCAGAATTCCTTTATAGCAGGAATCAGTAGGATTGCACTGTCCCCTTCCAGTGTTTCTGGCCATATAAACCACCTATCCTGGAAACCATAGCCATCCATATGACCATATAAGTATCCTGGAAAGGCAGAACATAAAACAGTCCCTGCCCTTAACCAGCCAACAATACTGTTGGTGAGAAAGGACCAATATACACAGAGTCATAATCAAATGCTCAAATTCTGTGAGACACTCTATAAAATGTAACCTGGAGCTCTAGAGTGGTCAGTAGATGTACCACTGAGCCCTGCAAGCTTGCTTACCCTGCTGGATTTTTTCCCATTATTTTGTGTGGGTCATAACTCCAAGGCTGTGCTTGACTTTCTGATCTAGCCAGAAAGGTCCCTTATGCAGAAATAACATCAGCAAAGCAGATGACATTATGAGGCTCCTGACTGAGCTTGCAGTCTCAGAAGTCAGGATTAGTGGATTCGCTGCTAGGGAAAGAAGTTAGAGTGACAGCCTCAGAGACTGACATCTGCCTGGCCCAGAAGGGTTTTGACCTAGCAGCTGTACTGTCCCCTTGGGCTTCTTGTTGTGGAAGGAGTGACACTCTTCAGAAGAGTGCTTGAAGCTGCCTGTCTGGCAAAGAAGAGAGTATTAGTAGAGAGGACAGAAACCCAGGCTGCAGAAAGAACTCACCATAAAAGTGTTTATTCCCCATAACCTTGTCTGGCTCACCTTTGGGAAGGCGTCCTGTCTGCAGGGTGCTGATGGTTGGCAGCTTTGCCCCAATTCATCCTCCCCTCCTTCCATCCTCTCCCACTCTCTTCTCCTGAACTGCACTGAGCTGTGAGGCGCCTTCTGATGAGTAATAGATCAGAACCAAACAAAATTGTTCTGTTGTTTTAACCTGAAAGCCCGACACTGTAATAGAGGAAGGGCCAATGTTTTGATGCAGCTCAAGGAGAGAACCAGGATCCAGTGAATGGCTAGGTATTACTGGACCCCTCCTCATGTGAGAGAACATTGGGTCTATGAAAGCACTTCGTTGGCAGGTAGCCTGCTGTATTTATCTGTACAAGCTGGCTCGCTCCTTTTATAGGAGTAATGCTGACTGATCAGAAGGGAAGACAAGGCAATCATCATCCTTGCGAGATTGCACATGCCTGCAGATAGGCCCCCAGACCAGAGTGTATACATTTCTGCCTGGACCACACTCCATCTCTGCTCTCTCTTTCTCAGACCCCTCTGGGCTGAGATCCCACGATGAGAGCTTCCTGTCCTCCTTCAATCTGCCGAATCTCACCAAATTTTTCAGGGACCCAAACCTTTTCTCCCCCTTAGGCCCTGTGCCATTTTCTTTCATGGTATGGCCCCTACGTCTCCAAGGTTCTATTCCTAGAGTTTGAGTAGCTGCCACTGAGGGAGACAAGGAAGCCGGACAAGTTTCCCAATAGGGTATCTCAGTATAATACATGTTTCCATTCAAGACCTATTTTTTTCTATAAAAAAAAATGAAACTAGTGAAACTGTTCAATGTAACAAGTATTCTCTAATTCCTATAAAGCGATATGCAATTTAGAGCAAAATTTAAAGAAATAACAAATACCTAGCTACTGTTTTGTACCCTTTTTACTAATTATTATTAGCTAGTTAACTAGCTCTGAGTCTGAGTTTGAATAGCACTCACCACAAAGATTTTCTAGGCTTTCCTGGAGATTGTCTGAAGTTCTCTTTTTCCCTTTTAGTACTTTCTTTTGTCTTTTCTTTTTTTTTTTTTTGGAAGGGGGAAGGCAGGGCAATTGGAGTTAAGTGACTTGCCCAAGGTCACACAGCTAGTGTGTCAAGTGTCTGAGGCTGGATTTGAACTCAGGTCCTCCTGACTCCAGGGCCAGTGCTCTACTCACTGCACCACCCAGCTGCCCCCTTTTTAGTACTTTACTTGTATTTTCCCCAGTAACATGTAAAAACAATTTTTAACATTCATTTTAAAACTTTGAGTCCCACATTCTCTCTGCTCTTCCCTCCCCACTCCCCTCATTGAGAAGGCAAACAGTTCAATACAGGTTATACGTGTGTAGTCATGAAAAGCATAGTCTCCAAAGTCACAAGAACTCTAACTGGCCCTTGTTGTGCCATTGTTCCGTTGTGTCCAACTCTTCATGACCCTGTGGACCACACTGTCCATGGCATTTTCTTGGCAGAAATACTGGAATGGTTTGCATCTTCTTCACCAGGGTATAAAGGGAAACAGAGGTTAAATGACTTGCCCAGGATTATACAGTTAGCAACTATCTGAGGCTGGATTTGAACTCGGGTCTTCCTGACTCCAGGTCCAGCCCGCTATCCACTGAGCGAACTAGTTGCCTCCTAGGCAAAGAGAGGTGATGAAGCATCTTGTATAAGGTCACACAGTTAAGTGTTTGAGGCTCAGCTCTTCCTGACTCCAGGCCCAGTACTCTTTCCACTAAGCCCTCTAGGCACCTCTAACCAACCCTGACCTCAGCTAAAGGGTGGTAGAGTTTTATTTTACAACAAATTTTTACTTATAACACACTTAAATATGAAGCACAGTAGGTTTTTTTTAATGAAGAAATAGAAAGTGTTTCTTCCATAGGATCTATTTGTGGGAAAACTTTTTGCATGAATTCATTGACTAGCCACTGCCAGTAAGCCAGCATGAGCCAGAGACAGCTTTTACTACAGTTTACTCACTCAGAGTGTGACACACTGCACCAGCAGTTGATAGAAATGCATGTCATTCACGATTCAGCTAGCAATACTTATATGTTACATGTGACAAAGAAAAAAAGATGGCTGCTTATACCAGGTTTTTTAAAAAAAGTGTTCTCATTAAGCTATATCTCTAGCATTGTTAGCAGAGCTAGTTGCACTAAATTAAAAGGAACTCACTATATGTCACCTATCAGGCAGAGTACAGGTGAGGAACATTCCTTGGACTGTCAAAGTCTCCCTTTTGTACCAATCAAGTCTTTTCGTACCAATTAGGGGAGTAAAGAAGACAGTGAAGGAAACGCACTGCTGCAGCTGGTTCTGCAGTTCGATGGCAAAATGTTGACTACAAACCAAAACAGAATTATTTATACCCTCTTACAAATCCTCTTCAGCAATGGAACTCCCCCCACCCCCCCCACCCCCACCCAGGAGAGCTCTTCTGCCCTCAGGAACACACACAACAGGCTAAGCCACGGGTGGTAGGTAGGAAGTAGAAGCCCTGATGCTACCTGCTCCCATGGAGGGTTACCCAAAGCATGGGGATGCTTCCTTTGTCAAATGCATTGGGGTCCCACTCCCTCCACAGCCTGTGAAGGCCAAGCAGGGCCTAAAGACCTTCCCTTCACAGTGCGGCTAGCTCGGGTTCCTGGCTTCCTCCACTGCCAACTTTGCCGTTTCCTTATGCTTTAGGAAGCTGCTCTCGAGGCTTTGGCCCCTTCTCTTTCTGTCAGATAGTATGGGTAATGAGAAAGCAGGTCCTGCCATGGAAACCAATTATTAAGGACTTCCTCTAGAGGAGACTAAAATTGTTAAAGCAAAGAGACAGGAGCAGTTGTCTTGGGCTGCCTGGATAAAGTCAGAAGCTCATAACAAGGGCTGGTGAAACCCTATTGGCCTTTTTAAAGAATGCACAGAAAAAAAAAACAGAGGAAAGAGCAGAAAGAATCACAGACGAGCAAGAAAGCTTTGAAAGTTTCATGTTGAATTTATTCTAAACTTACAAAGAAAAGCAAATTGTACATGAGATTCCCAATTTCATGTACAATATTCTTTTGTTCTACCTTATGTACAGAAATGCGCTTTTACTTGGAATTTGTTAAATCCAGAACAAAAAAAATATGAATTAAAAATCTGTGGCAGGGTGTGGGTGTGGGGACAAGCCTATGTGCACAGCACACTCAGCCATGAAAGGAAGGACTGTGAACCTTTCTCCCTGAATCTTCCTGTGTAGTGACCAATGAGACAGGAAGAAAAGCATCAGGTAGAACAAAGTATGAAGGAAAGAGGATGTCTGGAGAATGAGAGCTGCCAATTCAAGAACTCTGTGGACAAAAGCTCCAGCCTGAGGGGCTTTTGAGGGACTACCTCATCAGAAACACGCATGCACACACGCACACACACATGCACACAAGTGCTCACACACACACACACACACACACACCACACTCCTTTGCGGGTCAGCTATTGCCCAGGGGAGCAAAGGCAATTCTGAGAGTTGAGGGTAGCTAGTTTGCAGTGGTAGTGGAAGCCCATCAGAAAGACAATCTTGAGTGTGCCTTGTTGGGGCCTAGTGCTGTTTTCCAGTCTCTCTGGAAGGGATGAGGCTAAAACAGGTAGAAACTTCACCAACTGCCAACTCAATGGGGATGAGCATGAGAGGAGGCAGTGACTTCAGTCCCAACCACCTGTCCTGGTAGTGGTCTGGGGAGAGAGAGAGACCTGGTACATCAAGTTGGTTTCATCTACTCCCCTACTTAAGAGAGAAAAAAGGTGGGGGCAGTGCCCAGGGGACTAGCCCAGGGCACCCCAAGAGGGGACAGCTAGCCCAGGTTCCTTTACACTATAGAGAATGGGGCTGAGCCTAACTTGGGTCACAGGAAATGTTCAGTACTCTTCTGTGCATCACACTTGAATCTAAGTAACCCAATGGATGGAAGGCTAGACTTGGAGTCAGGAAGACTTGAACTCAAATCCTGCCTCGGACACTTGCTAGCTGTATGACCGTGGGCAAGTCATTTACTTTTTTTTAAATTTATTTTTAATATGTTTAGTTTTCAGCATTGATTTTTACAGGCATTTGAATTACAAATTTTCTCCCCATTTCCACCCCCCCACTCCAAGATGGCGTACACTCTGGTTGCCCTGTTCCCCAGTCTGCC
>CM053622.1:71988090-72122540 GCA_028646595.1 Phalanger gymnotis | reverse complement strand
GCACCTGCACTCCTCCTTCCCCAAGAGCCCCCTACCCGGACTGGGCTTAAATCTTCAGCAGGTTCTTCACTCCTGCTCTGATCAGCCACTTAATTCTTCCCACCAGGTGGGCCTGGGGCCAGAAGCAACTGCAGCTGTAGTTCTAAAGCTGCCCCACCTCTGCTGCCCCAGGGGCAGTGGCCGAACCGCAAACTCAGTCCCCACAGCTTTTCCCACTAACCTTCTCTATTGTCTGCTGTTTGTGGGTTGTGAGGTCTGGTAAATGCCACAGCTCAGTAATTCAGGATGCTAGGGCACTCTCCGCTGGGCTCCTGGTCTCATTGATCCACGGTCTGATCGGCCCGCACCGTGCACGCTGGGCTCTGCTGGGCTCAGCTCTGCTCCCCTCAGCTGGGAGCTGGGAGCTCCGTGTGGGACAGACCTTACCCAGAGACCATCCAGGCTGTCCTGGGCTGGAGCCCTGCTTCCCTCTGCCACTTTGTGGTTTCTGCAGTTCTAGAATTGGTTCAGAGCCATTTTTTATAGGTTTCTGGAGGGACTTGGTGGGGAGCTCATGCCAGTTACTGCTTTCCAGCCACCATCTTGGCTCAGCCCCCAAGTCATTTACTTTCTCTCAGCCTCAGTTTCCTCATCTGTAAAAGGCAGATAATAATAGCATCTACCACGACATGGTTGGTGTGAGAATCAACTGAGATATATGGACAGTGCCTCACAAACCTTAAAGCACTGCAGAAGTTTCAGCTATTACCAGGATATGCTGGTAAATGTTTAACAACCAGTGAAAAAATGGAGATTTGTTTTTTACAGGACACACATTTAAGTTTAATCTGCATTATTAACATTTTCTTCATCACTTAAGTCTGAACAAAGCAATAAATCAAGTGCTGATTTGTAGCATTTGTCAATTTCCAAGGTCTGCGTGCTACCACTGAAAATGTCCATCCTGTAGGAGCTGGCTCCGGAACAGCCCTGGCTTGTCACCCGGTGCCTTCCAACCGTACGGACCTTTGCTCTTCCTGACTGACCTCACTCCAAAATCACACTGTTTCTGTTCTGGCCGGAAACTCCGAGGGCCTCCCCCACCCAGACTGATCCTTTTGGGAAATCAAACGAGGCCGTCTTTTGCCTCAATTCTTGGCCTTTAATCACTGAATGGGTGTTGCCTCAGACAAACTGGGAGAGACCTGAGCTTAAAAAGGCCAAGGTCTCCTCTCACTGCATTCAGGGCCAACACCAGTCATCCTGCCTTGTGTCTTGCACTGGACTCTGATGACCCTGGAGGAGAGAGTGGGGCTGATGACTTTGTGCAACTCTGCCTCACTTAAATCCAGTTCACTAGCAAATCAAGACATCACCCTCCTGTCACTGGCCCTCTTCAAGAAGGAAGGACAAATGACAACAACAACTCCACAATCCCACTCGTACTCACCTGTTCCCTCCCTGAAACAGGGTCTTTCAGCAACTCTGACCCAGCTTTCCACAGTGCTGGCTGCTGTTAGGGATGATCTGCTCTGGAAAATTAGTTTTAGAGAACAGAACAGCAATATTCCTGAGGACCTTTCCTTCTCTAAAAGCTCCTCAAAATCAGAGAGCATTTCCTTCCCTTAGTCCTTTATCTGAGGAATGTTAGAATAGAAAAATTTGGCTGGAAGGAAGGGAACAAGCATTTATTAAGCACCTACTATGTGCCAGGCACTGGCTAAACACTTCACAGATACTATCTTATTTGATCCTCACAACAACTCTGGGAGGTAGGAGCTGTTATTATCCCCATTTTGCAGCTGAGGAAACTGAGGCCACAGCTCTCTCCACTGTGGCACCAGCTGCCTCTCAGCCCACAGTTGGGGGAGGCCATTAAAGCACAGCTTGGACTTTGAGGCTCAGCAGCCCCTTCTGTATGTGATGTTTCTGGCTTGTACCACCTGGTGGCGCAACATCCTTGATGCAAAATCCAGGCTCCTCCCAAAGCCCTCTGGGGATAATGATAGCATTAGCTCACCTTGTAGGATGCGTCAAGGTCCGCAAGTGTTTTATGTGACATGCATGTATATATATATATATATATATATATACATATATATATACATAGATATATAGATATATAGATATACACATACATACACGTATGTGTGTGATCTCACTTAATCCTCACAAATGGATAAGGTGTGTTTTACTGTTACTCTCACTGTACAGATGAGGCTCTTAGAAGTTATGTCTTGTGAATGTCAGTGTCTGAAGCAGCATTTGAATTCAGGTCTTCCTGCTTTGAAGTCCAATGCTCTCTCGCTCTCTCTCTCTCCACTATACTCTGCCCACAACTTTGGGAATCCAGCCATTCCACATTTGGACGGTCCATTGTTAGGAATTTTGCTCTTAAATGGAGCTGACCTCTGCCTTTGCCAATCACCCAGCTCCCGACTCTGTCCTCCGGGGCAGAACAGAACGAATCCCCCACAGGAGAGCCTGACCCTTTTCAATCTGAACGTGTCCAGATCCTTCAACTGATCCTCTGAGGGAGTAAAGTCTTCAGCCTGCTCCCCATTCTAGCTGCTTGCCCTTAGATGTACTCCAGTTCATCCACGTCCTTCTTAGAAAGTGACACTTCACTAGTGAAAGGAACACAGTCCTCTAGAGATGGTCTGCCATGGCTCTCTTATTCTGGACACCATGTGCTTTACCTTTTTCAACTGCCATGTTACCCCGTTAAGGCATTGATCTTGCGGTCCACTAAAACCCCCAGATCCTTTTTGTAGGAGCTCCTGTCTGGTCATACATCCTATATTTGCACAGCTGATGGTTTCTGAACCTCGCTGTGGTACTTGACATTCATCCCCATTAAGCTTCATTCTATAACACTTAATTGGGGAGTAATATATACAAAAAAGTAAATACCAATATGCATAAAATGAAGTCATTTTGGGAGGAGGAGTATTAATAACTAGAGGAGTCAGGAAAGTCTTCTTACAGAAAATAACACTTGATCAGAATCTTAGAAGGGAGCTGGGGATTCCTGAGGGCAAAGAAAAGGGTGTGCCAGGCCTCAGGGACAGCCTGTGAGAAGGGGCAGGTGTAGGAAATGAACTCTTGGCAAACGGTTCCTTAGAGTGTATGATGGGGAACAATGTAATGTAAGTCTGGAAAGATGGGTTCCACCAGAAGCAGTAGGGGGCCATTGATAGCTCTTGAGCAGGCGGGTGATGGGACCAAGGGTCTATCAGTTTGGAAGTTGTGTAGAAGACACAGGTTGCTGCCTTAGGGAATTAGGAGGCATGACCCGGGGCAGTGGAGTGAGGAAAGAGAAGGGGACAATGTGGAGACAGAATTGACAAGACCAGGCAATAGACTGGCTGTGCCTAAGAGGGAAATAAGAAAGGGGCTTGTCCCAGTCTTTTTTTTTTTTTTTGAGGGGGACGGCAGGGCAATTGGAGTTAAGTGACTTGCCTAAGGTCACACAGCTAATAAGTGTCAAGTGTCTGAGACTGGATTTGAACTCAGGTCCTCCTGACTCCAGAGCCTCCTAGCTGACCCTTGTCCCAATCTTTGGTGGGACTCCAGCCACACACGGGAGTTTTGAAAAGCAAGGCACTCCGGCCGAGAAGGCTGGCAGGAGTCTGAATGCAGATTGAAGCATACTGTTTTCTCTTTTTTTGTTTGTTTCTTCTTTCTCATGGTTTTTCCCTTTTGTGCTGATTCCTCTTTCACAACGTGACTAATGTGGAAATATGTTTAATATTGCCTGCCGCTTGGGGGTGGGGGAGGGGGATGGAGAAAATGTAGAACTCAAAATCTTATAAAAGTGAATGTTGAAAATCAAAAATAAATTAATTAATCCAAAAAAATTTAAAAAGGAGTTCAAGAGAACAAAAGTAAAAAAAAAAGACAAGGGCTGGAGCAGAGGCCTTTGGGAGGGTTGGGGAAGAGAGGAGCCAGAGGCTGTAGCACCTGCTGCAATAGAGGGAGGGAGGAACCATGCAGAAAAAGTAGTCTTAACCCACCCCCACCCCCCACACAGCCCCGAGGCTGATGATACTGGTGACATACTTCTACTCCTCCTTTCTCCTCCTCTATTTTCTCTCTACAGGCAAATGGCAGTAATTTTACTCCTCAATTCATGTTTCTTCTAAATCTAATATAATCCCTACTTCGTTTCCATGAAAATGCTTTTCCCTCACTTTAAAAACAATTGTTATCAACGTGTACTGTGTGTCTGCAGATATTCATCTACACGAGAAAAGCCCAGGAGAAAATGATGAAAGTCAGTGGCTAGCGGGAAAATACACAGAATCTCTGCCTTCCTATTAGGGATTAACTTGGGGGCTCTGTGCTGTGATGATTTTATTAACAATTTTTTATCATTAGGTAAGCCCGCTAACCACACAGAGGATGGACTAGGAGAACTTACTGTTATACCCAGCAAGCTTCCTCCCCCACCCCACCCACTCTGGCCCTCTGACCAAAGGGGGCGAGGGCGCAGACAGTAGAAGTCCAGTGGGAGGAGAAAGCTGTAGACTGGTGTTTCAACAATCCAGCTAGCAGCTTCTGTGGGGATGTAAGATCCACCTACAACCAGCACCCAGAAAGCTGCCAACAGCACAGGTTCTTTTGATCTGCTTCAGTAAGGAAAGCAACATTAAGGGGTTGACAAGCTTACTTTAATTCAGCATACAAATATTATTCACTTAGTTCAGGGGGAAAAAAACCAGCACCCTGAACTTCAGAGCAAAATACAAAGTACAAACATTGACAGACAGACCTTGTCTGATTCAAATCTCAATACACAGTTACCAGAGTTTAACAAAGTCTCAGCATCTGGGTTACAAGATGGAGGGCTTCTTAGCTACAGCTGCCCGGGAGTCTCCAAACACCACCAAGAGTGAGAGCTCTAAACAAGTTACAAACATCGACAGACAGATCAAATACAGATTCATAGTTACCAACATCTAGGTTCAGCCCGGGAGCTCAGAACAAGGGCTGGCCCAGAGTCACTCGAGCCACCACTGCTGTAGGTGAGAGTTCCAAAGAAGAGACAGCCAACCCCTGGTTTTATAACTTTTTCAGCATCAGGGGTGAGTCACACATGCTACTCACCCATGTGACCTAAAATCGTCACAAAGAGGTGAATAAACCCATGTGGTCTAAAAGCCTCTGCTGTCCCAGACATGTCACTCAAACTCATGTGTAAACTAGACCCTCCCCTGAGTTAACCCCACCTTAGTTGCCAATCCACACCCACATAGGTTTTACACCTCATAGGGGTTTGGGCCTGGGGCTTAGCACCTAGTAAGGCTCAATGAAATACACTGAATTACTCAAAGGAAACAAAAGCCAACTAAGTGTTAAGAGCCCATTTTGCTTACGAACACAACTGGGAGGACTCAGATCCTTCCGCTCTGCTCCACAGCAACTCTGGGCTGGTTACATACAGATAGCAGGCATGGGGGGGTGGTGCCCTAGTGCAGGGTGGTAAGGAAAGATTTCATGTAGAAGGTAGCATTGGAGGTGTGCATCAAAGATGAGGAAAAAGCGAACGCCAGGGATGGGCACAGGCTACACAGAAGCACAGAGGCAGGAGACAGTGTCTGTCATGTGAGGAACAGTGAGAAGGTTAGTCTAGAGCACAAAGTGCAGAAAGGGGATAAATGTATAACAAGACTGGAAAGGCAGTTTGGGAGGCAGGTTGTGAACGGTTTCAAGGCCAAACAGAGCAGTTTAGATTTGATCCTGAAAGTTATAGGGAGCCATTGACATTAATTGAGTAGGAGAATGACACGGTCAGATCTGTGCTTTAGGAAAATCACTTTTAACAACTGTGCGGAGGCTGGATTGGAGTGGGAAGTGACTTGAGGTAGGGAGAACGATGAGGAGGTTATTGCCATAGTCCATGTTGAGAAATGATGAGGGGCCAGCCTAGGGTGGTAGCTATACAAATAAAGAGAAAGAAGGGGAATGGATGTTGCAGAGATCGTAAAGGTAAAAATGACAAAATTTGGCATCTGTGAGGTCAAGGATATAGGTCAAGACTGTAGACCTGGGTGGATGGAAGGATAATGACGCTTTCACCAGAAATATGGAAGAAAGGAAGAAAGATGGTGAGTTCTGTTTGGGATAGAATGTGTTTGAGATGCCTATAGGGCATCCACTTTGCAATGTCCAGTAGGAAGTTGGAAGTGGGTTACCGTAGCTCTAGAGAGAGACTAACATTGGATAAGTCGATGTGGGAGTCTTCAACACAGAGGTGATCATTAAACCCATGGGAATCAAGTGAGAATGAGAGAGAAAAGAGAAGAGGAAATAAGACAGAGCCTTGCAGTGCCCCCATCATTGGGAGGTATTTTATGGATGGCGAGCCAACAAAGAAGACCAGGGAATGGTCAGATAGGTACACGACTAAGAGCAGTGTCACAAAAACCCAGAGAGAAAAGAGTAAGAGTTTTTGTTTGGATGCACTGAATTAGAGACGCTAACGGGTCATCCAGCTGTAGATGTACAACAGGTGTAGGTGGTACAGCCGTGCATATAGGGTTGGAGCTAAGGATTCAGGAGAGGAGTTTGGGAGACAGACACAGATCTGGGAGTCATCTGCATAGAAGGGAGAGTTGAATCTATAGGAGCTGACGAGATCACAAAAGAGAGTGGAGAGAGAGAAGCGAAGACGTTCTAGAACAGAGTTCTAGGGTATCTCCATAGATAGGGGATGATGGATCATGACCCTGAAAGGAGATTGAAGAGGGATCAGGAGAGGGCTGTGCCATGAAAACCCAGAGTGGAGAAACAAATAAAATATGAACTCCTTGAGGGCAGGAACTGTTTTGTTTTGCTTCTGTACATGCAGAACCTAGCACAGTGACTACAACATAATAAGGCAGATAATAAATGCCTTGTTAAATTGAACTGGAAAAAAGAATCCAGAAGGAGTGGAAGGTCGAGTGTCAAAGGTTGTAGAGGAGTCAAGAAGGACAACGATTGATAAGAAAGCCACTGAATTTAGTAAGAGGTCAATGGTGACCTAGAAGAGGGCTGTCCAACCTTAGGTTTTTATTGAAACAAGAGACAATATATTTTGGTTTGCCATTTTAGTGAGAACTCTGCGGTAGCTCAGCTTCATTTACTAAAGCATTTATGTAAATTTCTATGCTTGTAGGTGGGCCACATAGCCCCGACCTAGAAGATAGCAGCTTCAGTGAGTGACAGGGTTGAAAGCTAAATTGAAAGGGATTGAAAAATGAGTTGGAGGTGAGGACCTAGAAGCAACAAGAGTATAGCTTTTCTAGGAGTTTGGCTATGAAAAGGAAGAGAGATCTAGGATGATGGTCTGAAGGAATGAGAAGGTCAACATTGATTATGGATGAGGGAGAACTGGCCATTTTTTGTAGGCAGCAAAGAAGTAACAGAGATGAAGAAAGGCTGAAAACTAGAGGAGAGGATAATCAAAGGGGCAAGCTCTTGAAGAAGATAGGAGGGGATGGAGTCATTCCTTTTGGGCTTGAAAAAAAAGAGGCCGGCAACCTTTTCTCCAAGATCGGAACAAAGAAGGAAATAATAGAGGGCAATGTTGAGGAGATTTGAGGAGTAGAATTGGGGAGAAGAGGAAGCTTACGATGCATGGTCTCCATTTTTTTTTTGAGGTATAATGCTTAGTGCCTCTTCTGTCCATAGATCATTTACATTGGTAAAATGGGAGATGTTGAAAAGGAAAGTTGAGAGGGTGGCACAAATGGCTGGAACGTAACTTCCCAACTTTATGATATGTTGCTTCCATCCCTGCACTCTGGGTCCGGCCAAGCTGTCTTTCTTGTCATTCCGTGTACGGACTCCGTCCCTCCTCTCCATGCTTTTACCCCTCTTCACTGTCAGCTCTAAGAAGCCACTACTTCTTTCAAACCCAGCTTCAGACCCACTTTCTGCATCTTGATTCCCGAGCTACATAGCATCCCCCAAAACTCATCTTGTAATATTGTATTTTCTCATTTGTGTAAGTACAGAGACATGTATTATCTCTATATTTTGTGTTCACTTAAGTGGCAATGTCTCCCTGGCAGAAGAAGGTAAGCTCATTGAGGTCAGGGGTTGCTTCATTTTTTGCTTTTGTATCCCTAGGGCCTAGCACAGTGCCTGGCCCAGAAGAGGTACGTAATAAATTCTTGTGGGTTAACTGATTGAGTAGAGAAAAGAAGATTTGGAACATGTGCCGTGAGGAATGAGATAAAATGTCAGTAAGGGAAGAGAAAAAGATGACAGTGCAGAACAAGGGCCCCACAGAGATTAGATGACAGGTTTTATTCTTGGTTTGTTTTGTTTGTTAGGAGGGGTGTTAGAAAGAGGGACTTCAGGGGCAGCTAGGTGGTGCAGTGAGTAGAGCACCAGCCTTGGAGTCAGGAGGACCCGAGTTCAAGTTCGGCCTCAGACACTTGACACACTAGCTGTGTGACCTTGGGCAAGTCACCTAACCCCAATTGCCCTGCCTTCCCCCAAGCAAAAAAAGAAAGAAAGAAAGAGGGACTTCAGAGTTCTGGATCATGGACGTGGAACACCCCTCTACGTAGCAACTGACGTGCAGAAGACCATGGAAGCTGAGCTGGATGGTAACTGGGAAGCAGGAGTCCCAGAAGGCATATAAGCATGTATGCTGAAGTCCTTGGATGGCAATGGAGAGAAGTGTGAACCAGGGACTGAATGCCTTGAGAAAGGAGAGAGGATGGCCCAGAAGCTGGCAGACAATGGCTACCTGGATCTAGATAGGGTAGGAGGAAAGGTGACTGAATGATGGTGGTAGGGGCAGGGGAGCAAGGTGGCAGTGAGGATCGGGAGCATAGTGGCTCCTCGCACAGAGAAAGTGCATCCAGTACAGAAAAGGGATGGAGACAGGGTCTTCTGGGATAAGTTAGAGGTGTGATATAAATGGCAGATTATCAACAAGAGATCTGGGCTCCATAGGACAGGAGAGAAGGATTGGCCAGAATCATGGGGATGATGTGGATGGGGATAAGGAAGGGAGAAGTGGCAGGCAGCAGGGGCAGAGAGTCTGCCTCTAGGCATTTTAGGGCTCAGGGATTCTGCCTGGAGAAGAGTTTTCTGACTACAAGACCTTAGAGTGAGATGGTCAGTCATAGCAGGTGAGGCCCAGGCCTCAGTTCAGAGGTGATATGATTATCATACCTTGAGGGAAAGGGGGGGTGCAGTGTGGAACCTGAGCCAGACTTGGAGGTCAGATGAGCTAATGTCAACAGGCCAGGTCTGGAGGCTAAATGATAAAAAGCTTGCTGTGTCCTCCTGGTTTGTACGCAGACTCTACAGAGGACCATCCCATCCTTTTTCCACACTGTAGATGCCATATCCTTTGAATCTATCTTCAAATAACTACCCCTTATACCATAAACATTTCAGTTTTTCTACTCAGGATTTTCTCTACCTCCGATGTTTACCTGTTTTTCAGTCTGAGACCTTCCCATGATCTAAAACCTGCTCCAGTTTAGTGCAATGTGTTGGGAGTTTTTCTGTGGCTTCCAATCCCCTTCTTAAAGATGCTTCAGTTTTAGTAACAATACACATGAACCTTTGTGAGTCGAGTTTATATATTCTTTGGGGCCTCCTCAGCCATTCAAGACTTTAGGAAAGCAAGCCCCCTAGACCTGGGGATAAGAGAGAAGTAAGTGGGAGGCCTGAGATAGCAAAGAAAATAGATTGTCAAGGGGAGGCTGGAGGGTTGGTGAAGGGTCTCCCTTCCCTGCTGACAGGCTGGCTTTGCTTAGCCTAATTGGACAGCTGCAGCTCCTTCTTGGCCCAAATCACATGTAATTTAACCTCCTGACGAGACTCTGGCATAGAGGGAGAGGGAGTGCTGAGCAGAGGAGAGGGAAGACGCAGCCTGGGCAGGAATCTGGGTCATGCTGGACTATCCTCATTTCATTTTTTGACAGGATTACTAAACTAGGAGATGAGTGGAATGCTCTGGATATCTGGATTTTTAGCAAAGGTTTAGATAAAGTATCTCAATATGTTCGTGGAAAAGATAGAGAGATGGGCACTAGACAATAATACAATTCACTGGTTTCAGAACAGGCTGGAAAGCCAGTCTCAGACTCATTAATGGTTCGATGTCAGTGGCAGACGTGGCAGCGGAGCACCCCAGGGATCTGTACTGGGCTCCATTTAACATTTTACTCGCTAATTGGGATAAAAGGATAGATGGCATGCTCATAAAGCTTGGCTAACACACTGGACAACAGAGTGCCAAATGGAAGTTGCAAAAAGGAAAATTTAGTCTTGATGTAAAGGCTAAATTGTCTTAACAAGTACAAGATGGAATGTGAAATAGGAGTTGTTCTTTAAAAGGTCAGGGGATCTTAATGGACTGCAAGCAGTCAATGAGTCAGCAGTTTGTTGAGCCCCATTAAGGGGGCACAATCTACAGGGACAGGGTGGTGATGGTCCCAGGGGCCTCTGCCCTGGTCAGACTGCAGCTGGAATGGTGTGTTTGTCAGGGTTTAAGAAGGATGTTGATAAGCTGGAGAATGTTCAGAGGAGGGAAGCCAGGATAGGGAAGGGCCTCAAGTCCTTGTCATGAGAAGACCAGCCTGGAAAACGGAAGATGGGGGAGGGAAGAAGAAGAAGATAGGAGAGCTGCATTTGAGCATCTGGCCGGCTGTCCCCAAGAAGGAGGAACCAAGAGCAAAGGGTAGAAGTCACAAAGTGAGAGATATAGGCCTGGTGTCAGGGACAACTTGCTAATGATTGGATCTGGACAAAAGTGATACACACTGCCTCCACAAGTCATAAGCTGGCCTCCTTGGAGTTCTTCAACTAGAGGCTGGATGACCACTCATTGGCTCTGTTACAGTCGGGATTCCTCATGGGCTGGAGTCTGACCAGATGGCTGCTAAGATCCCTTCTAACCCCCAAGTCTGAGATTCTTTGAAATTCTTAGCTAAAATCTAGGTAAAGCCATTTTGCAGACTGTTACATTGACACAGGCCACATAGCTACTAAATGGTCAGACCTCATCCTGGCCTAGGAAAACAAGGCTGAGACTGAACATTTGCTACAAATAATCCAGACACTGGGCCATTGGCTCCAAGGGTTATTTACCGAGTACCTATGACACGCATTGCGCTATGTACTAGGCACAGCAGTGGAAGACACACTTCGCTGTGAATGGGGGCGAGATGACCAATGAGACAGCAGGCTGCAGGGCAAAGACCTCTAGACCTGAGTTCAGATTCTGCCTCCGCTAAACTTTACTACCTGTGGAACCTTAACTTCCCTAGGCTTCCCTTTCCTTGTTTATAAAAACAAGGGTGATTGGACTAGATGAAATTTGAGGTCCCGTCCAGCTCTGAGTCAATGATCCTTTAACTGCATTTCATTTCTTCTTTTTCTCCAATTTGTTTCTTCTCCTAATTTAGTTTGTATTTATCCATGGAGTAAACCAAAAGGAAATGTGATTAGAGACCCTGTTTCTTCTTTAGAATAAGTAGACAAATTCTGTCTACAGTGTTGCTTTAACCTAGCAATCTAAGGACCCATTAATGGCTAAGCCATTTAAGGCAGAAACTGCACTAAGAATTTTGGGACAGTCTGCATAAAGAAGAAGGAATGTTAATTTCGCCTGACCAGATAAGGCTGCACTCAGTCTCTGTGATCACCATTTCTTTTTCTAGATGTTCACTAACTACTCCTTTAATAATATGTTCTGTAATTTTGTCAAATCAAAGCCAAATTCACTGACCTGAAGTTTGCGGACTGATTAGATTCCCTTTTTAAAAAATCAACCTGCATGCATTAATTATGTATTATTTGGCAGGTGTCATGGCACCCTGGATAGAGAGCTGTCCTCCAAAATGAGAAGACCTGGGTTCAAATCTCCCCTCTTACACATACTAGCTATGTGACCTTGAACAAGTCCTCAGCCTCCCTGTTCTAGGCAATTCTTTAAGCTACAAAGTAGGTCAAGAACCTGCATTAGTGGAGGGAGTTTCCTCACCTGGAAGTTCTCTATACCAGTGAAACCCAGGTTCAGTCCCCATCCTTATCCCTCTAGGCCAGTCCATGATTTTCATAGGTAAGGATGTTTGTCCTTCTCCGCTCCCATTCTCCACAGTTTATCTACGATCACAGCCTTGGGCTTATCAATCCTATCCGCCAATCCTTCTAGAGCCAGAGGGGAATGGGGTAAGGAGCGAGGGTGTAGGGGCAGCTAAGTGGTGAAGTGAGTAGAGTTGCCAGGAAGTTCCTGGAGTTAGGAAGACCTGAGTTCAAATCCAGCCTCAGAAACTTGATAGCTGTGTGACCATGGGCACGTCTCTGTTCTGCCTCATTCGTAAAATTGAATAATAATAATAATAATAATAATAATAACACCTGCTCCCCAGGGCTGTCGTGAGGCTCGAATGAAATAATAATTGTAGAACACTTTGCACAGGGCCTGGATGGTGTAGAAATGGTAGGATCGCTGTTATTATCTCTCTGTTTCTCTCCCCACTCACCTGCCACGCCGCACCCCCCTCGTGCATCTCTGTCTCTCCTCTCTCACCCATGCTCTCTGTGTCTCTGTCTCTTCTCTCACCCATGCTCTCTCTCTTGGTCTCTCTTCTCTCACCTATGCCCTCTCTGTGTCTCTGTCTCTTCTCTCACCCATGCTCTGTCTCTCTCCCCACTCACCTGCTGCCCCCAACCCCCATGCATCTCTGTCTCTCTTCTCTCACCTATGCCCTCTCTGTGTCTCTGTCTCTTCTCTCACCCATGCTCTCTCTCTCTGTCTCTCTCTCCACTCACCTGCCCTCCCTGTGCATCTCTGTCTCTGTTCTCTCACCCATGCCGTCTCTGTGTCTCCGTCTCCTGTCTCACCCATGTTCTCTATCTCTCTGTATCTCTGTCTCTCTTCTCTCATCCATGCTCTCTCTATCTCTGTCTCTTCTCTCGCCCATGCTCTGTGTCTCTCTCTCTCTGTCTCTGTCCACTCACCTGCCCCAACCCCGTGCATTTCTGTCTCTCTTCTCTCACCTATGCCCTCTCTGTGTCTCCGTCTCCTCTCTCACCCATGCTCTCTCTATCTCTCTCTGTCTCTGTCTCTTCTCTCACCCATGATCTCTCTCTCTCTCTCTCTCTCTCTCTCTCTCTCTCTCTCTGTTTCTCTCTCCACTCACTTGCCCTCCCTGTGTATCTCTGTCTCTCTACTCTCACCCATGCCTTCTCTTGTGTCTCCGTCTCCTCTCTCACCCATGCTCTATCTCTCTGTGTCTCTGTCTCTTCTCTCACCCAAGCTCTCTCTGTGTCTCTGTCTCTTCTCTCACCCATGCTCTCTCTATCTCTCTGTGTGTCTCTGGCTCTCTCCTCTCCCTCCCTCCCCCAGGTTGTAAATATGACTAAGGAGTCAGAAGCGCACTATAAAAATGGGAGTAGGAGCTGGGGCTAGCTCAGCTGCTGCCACCCCCAGTCACCCAGTGAGTAGAGGTAGCCAGAAATCATGTCAGCTCTCAACTTTCGTCCCTCGGGGAGGTGCCTTCATCGCCTCCTTCAAGCTTCCTTTTGAAAGTCGGCCCAGCGTGGGGGCAGTCTCCTAGCGGGTGCTTAGGCAGTGCCCACATATGGACCCACTGTGGCTAGGGGAGCCTCCTACCCGGAATCTGGTGAATCCTAGCCACGTGCTACTCAGTTCTCCCTCTTTACCACCCCAGCAGTCACTGGATACAGGCATCTCCAGCAGCTAAGCTAATTATCTGTTTCTGTGGAAGCTTTCTGGCCTCTAAAAGAGAAGGATGGGGGCTGGGGAAGAGATTCCTGCCTTTAAAGAAGGGTATGGGAGAGGGCAGATCTAGACTCTGTAGTGCTAGAGACAGGGGCAGAATCACAGCAACACTGGCCCTGGCTAAGGGGAGAAGGAAGACCATGGGAGAAGGGACTTCTCTGGAGCCCCGGAGCCCAGGTGTCCCAGACCCTTGAGTTCCTATCGGGATCTTGAAGAAACCCAGTTCTTCAGCAAGACCCAGAACAGCCACCCCAACATGCACCGAGTCACTTGTCAGATTATAAAGATTCCTACTTTTATGCAGGGTGTACCAGCTACTCTGACACCTCTTTTAGCTAGGAGAGTCTACAAACATTACTTTATTTTCTGACAGTGAGGGTACCTCCCCACCTGCCACCAAAAGGAAAATGACCCTGGGCTGGGGGTGAGAAGAGAAGCAGAAGGAAGGAAACAAGCTTATTAAGTACCTACTATGTGCCCAGCACCGTACTAAGCACTTTATAAATGTCATCTCATTTGAGACTCATGACAACCCTGAGAAGATGTTATTATTAGGCCCGTCTTAGAGGAGTGAAAACCAAAGTTATGTAACTTGCCCATGGTCACAAAGCTAGGAAGCATCTGAGGCTGGACTGGATCTCAAATTCAAATTCGTGACCCCAGGCTCATGCTTTGTCAACTGTCACCTAGAGGCCCTGAGAGCACAGCAGTCCACAGCAGGCAAAGGGATTCAGCATAGGAGAAGAGCCCAGGATTCTCCCCCTCCTCCGTTCTCTCTCCTCCAGCAGCCCCACTTCTTCACTATTGTGATTGGAAGCAGCCCCAGATTTACTCCTCCCACCTTTACTCTCTGCCTTCTGCTTAGACCACCAGTGGCCTAAGCTGGAGTGGAGAGTGAAGGCCCTGATGGAGGCCACAAGTCCAGATTAAGTACCTTCTCTGGCCTCCTCAGTCTCATGGCCAAACCATGTCTGACAAGGTGGGACGCAGCTTGGGGAGAGACTTGGAGCTGGGGAAACCTCTGGCCTGACCAGCTAAAACACCCTAATGCTGAGCCTGTCACCACCTTCCACTTCCATGGTGGCCCTAACCAGCCTGGGAGCCCAGGGTACAGTGACAATAGTAATAGTTTACATTTGTTTAGTGCTTACTGTGTACCAGGCACTATGCCGAATGCTCTACAATTAATACCTTGTTTGATTTTCACAACTGTGCGAGTTATTCTTATCTATGTATTACAGATGGGGAAACTGAGGCAAACAGAAGTGACTTGTCTGGGGTCACTCAGCTAGTCCGAGGACTTAGTGGGCATCAACTCAGTCTCTGGGGTGTGAGATCCTGACCCTGAACGAGGCCGTTCCTGACCTCATCCCTAGATTAGTGCAACTGGGATGATGAGCTGGTGTCCATCTAATTTATGGAGGCCAGCATTTACTCACAAATATTGGTTAATTATTTACTATGAACAGGATGAGATAAGATAGAGACCCTGCCCTCTCACTGATGAGGCTGGGGGAGGGGTGGGAGGGGGGGAAGGACATACAGACAACTATACGGCACACCATTATATCCTAAGCCCATTATGGAGCTGCAAGAGGAAAGGCATGTGAGGTCCAAGGGGGCAGTTCTTAATGGAGTGGGTACATTACGAACCTCTCATGGAAGAGGCAGAGCCAGGCTTTAAAGGCTAGGGTCAGCAGACAGAGGGAGGACCAGCCATGGGGCACAGCAGGTGTAGCAGTGAGACAGTGCAGTGTATGTTTAGGGGGGATGGAATAGTCCAGCTGGGTGACAGTATAGATTGTGCAGAAGCCTAGCAAGTCAGCCTGGTGCCCTGTTGGGGAGGGCCCAGCATGCTAGGCACGCAGTAGTGAGGCACCAAAGGCTCTCAGGCCAAAGAGTAAACAACCCAGATTTTAGCATAAAGAAGATAGTTTGGGCAGTGTATGGAGAATGGCTTGGGTGGGGGTGGGGGTTATGAGATACAGTGACTGCTGGCTTCTCCTTTTCCTCCCAGATTCACCTGGGGTGGAAGAACCAGAGCTAGCACCTTGGGGATGGGTGGTGGGTTGTATATGTGTGTGAGGGTGCTGGCTCCAAGGGCAGGCCAGGGGATGGGAAGGGACAGCCTCTGTTCTCTCTGGCAGCTCCTCTAAGATGGCCTTGGGGGAGTCCATGCTGTCCAGCCTCCTCCCCATCCTGAGCCTCCTGCTGCTCAGGGGCCAGGGCTGCCCCACCGCCTGTCGCTGCTACAGCATGACTGTGGAGTGTGGTTCACTGAGCCTACAGAAGGTCCCTCCTGGGATTCCACCCATCACTCAGGTACAGTATTGGAGCTCCAGAGGGTCCTCTCCCCAGGGAAGGCTGGGCTGGGCTGGGCCTCTAGATCTCTGGGGAATAAGTGGGATCCAGCCCAGGAATACCCCAGGCCATAACTGTATATGATAAGAATTCCCATTCCCATAGGTCTTTTAAGGTTTACAAAGCGCTTTCCTCATAATAGTCCAGTATGCTATATCATGCAGACGTTATCTTCTTTTTACTGATGAGGTCTGGGGCCTGTGGCTCAGAGGGGGAGGTGACTCACTTTGGCTTCCCTCACACTGAATGACTGCTACCTTTCCCCATTCCCAGACTGAGCAGGGATCCCACATTTGACCCCAGTGTGTGTATGTGTCCTCCCCAGACAGTGTTTCTGCAGGATAACAGCATTACGCAAATTCACCAGGCAGACTTGGCCTCACTCTCCGGCCTTCAGTATCTCTACATGCAGAACAACAGCCTGTGGGCCTTGGAGCCAGGCGCCTTCCTGGGCCAACAGCAACTACTGGAGTTAGCCCTCAATCGCAACCGCATCCACCTGCTAACCAGCAGCATCTTCAAGGGCCTGGACCACCTGCGGGTGCTCTACCTGGCAGGGAATCAGATCACACGGCTCCTCGATTTCACCTTCTGCTACCTGACGGTGAGTATTCCATGGTGTTCCAGCCAGGCCCAGCTCTGAACGGTATCTCTGCCCTTGAGTCCCATCCACCCATCCGTCCACCCATCCATCCCTGCCCAGTAGAGGGCAGCAGGGGAGCAGAGCAGCCTCAGCAGGCGCCCAACCCAACTTGGAAGTGGACGGCCATGAGGGTGAGAGCTTGGGGGATCTAGGGAGTCACTGCTCCAACCGAAGCCAGAGCGATTGAACTCAGTCCATTTCTACACATCTTTATTAAGTGCCCACTAATTTCTAGAGGAGATCCAAAGTCAAAGTAAGAGACCAACTCCGCCCTCATGGAACTCACAGTCTAATAAGGAAATAAGACTCAGAGAAGCATTATATACATTAGGACAAGAAAAGTGAGCCAGAGAGGCACAAAACAAAGTTCGAAGCCAGGCCTAAGGGCAAAATTGTTATTGACTAGGGACCGGCGAGAAGCCTCCATGGAGGAGGCTGGAGTAGAGCTGATAAAAAATGAGTAGAAACACAATAGAAGAAGACGAAGGAGGAAAGAGGCCAGAGACAGCATCGCACGAGACGGGAGGTGCTGGGGGAGTGTGTGGCAAGGCTGGGAGAAAGGGCAGTGCCATGCAGTGCTTGAGTGCCCTCCAACAAGCACAGAGACAGGGGCTGCTGGCCCCCATGCTTGTGGAGGGGATACGACAAACACACAAACAGAGAGATGCTTATCCGTTTTCCAGCACTGGGATAGCTCTTTGTGTGTGGTTTCATTTGATTCTCATTACTACCCTGGGAGGCAGGCAACAATACTAACCCCTTTCTACAGATGAGGAAACTGAGGCTGGGGTCAAATGCCCTGCCACTACCACCAGTTTGAGGCAGGATTTTAATTCGAGTTTTTCGAGTGCCTGCAGTCTTATCTACCGAGCTGTGAGAAAGCACTAAGAAGAAGCCTGATTTTTACTTGGTTGGCAAAAGGAGCCCCCGGAGACCAGAGGGTGCTGGGAAGAGAGCACTGATGTTCAGGTGCACATAGGCACTGCTGAGGCTACCTAGGTCAACCTCCTCACTGTAAAGATTAGGCAATTCAGACCTAGGTTAAGTGACTTACTCAAGGCCACAGTGATCATGATGGCAATGCCAGGGGCAAAACCACAGTCCTCTGACTCCAAACCCGGCTTCCAAGTCCTCAGAGGGCTTGCAGCCTGTTGACCAGGCCGCTGACTCAGGCCACACTGAGTCCTGAGCAGCAAAAAAAAGGCCTTTCTCGGTCCCCAGATGTGAGAGGGGGGAAAACTCCAACTCTTTCCCAACCCCCCTGCCTGCCAGTGATCCCCAAGTAGTCTTTGGAAGGAGGAGGAGGGGAAGCAATATGAGCTGGCGAACACTACCACAGAGGAGACTTCCTTGCTGATCGTCCCTCCCCTCCATTTCAGAGACTGCAGGAGCTGCATCTGCAGGAAAACAGTATTGAGCTGCTGGAAGCCCAGGCCCTAGCTGGCCTCTCCTCCCTGGCGCTGCTCGACCTCAGCAAGAACCAGCTGAGCACCATCAGCCGGGACGCCCTGGTCCCTCTGGTCAGCCTGCAAGTCCTGCGTCTCACAGGTACTGTATTAAGGGCAGGAGGTGCGGAGCTGCAGAGGAGGAGACAGCAGGGCCCAACCACCCTCCCTGACCCTCCTTCCACACATCTACCATTCCTAGCACAGAGGTCACAAGTCACAAAATGGACACACACACACCCCCTGAAGGACTGTCACATCACATGCACACACACGAAGGGGCCAAGTCCGAACTGGCTAATGACAGTAACTCACTCTTCTGTGGCACATTCAGATTGAAGGGGAAAAGTGAGGACAGTCCTCCCAAAGGCACTGGGAAGGAGGTCATTGCAAGTTAAAGAATATTAGATTTCGAGTTGGAAGGATCCTTAGCCATAAACTTGTTCAGACCCCTCTTTTTACAGAGGGAGAAGCTAAGCCTTTGGAGTAATATCTCCATTTTTATCAGTGGGAAAACTGAGGTCATGTGACTTGTCCAAGGTTAAACAGCTAGCTGAGAGTCCAGCTTCTCTGACCAGATGCAATGTCCCACACTTTTTGTTGAGGATGGCAGAGCTGGAACCCCAAAGGGGAAGTGAGATTCATCAACCTTTATTGGACAGCTTTGACACCAAATGACCCCTGAAGACTGAAAGGATAGCAGGGGCCTGCAGAACTGTCTCTGGTCTACCAGGAAAGGACAAATTCATGAACACTTTTCATCCTTCTATAAACAACTGAATTCTCCCATGCAATTATTTCTTTGCTAAGTGACTCAGTCATACATAGTCCATTGGGATTTCCAAGTAGGGCTCAGCCCAGTCCCCTGCCTCCCATCAAGACCCCTGTGGATGTGCTGGACCCAGCAGTGACGTAAGCCTCTGCTCTA
Organism: Phalanger gymnotis; assembly: GCA_028646595.1. NCBI lineage: Eukaryota > Metazoa > Chordata > Mammalia > Diprotodontia > Phalangeridae > Phalanger > Phalanger gymnotis. The sequence continues at coordinate 72,103,419 of CM053622.1, read as the reverse complement.
ACGGACCAGGGTGACTGCCCTGCCTGCCTCTGTGAGGATCTAGGCTTTAATCTGGAGCCTCCACAGTGATCCTCATCCCGTGATCAGGCCATCCAGCACTAGGGGTCCTAGTTCATGTGGGACAGAGAAGGATAACAAGGACAGTCTCAGAGGGGGTTTTGTGTAGCTGGGGTGAGTCTAAAGACAGTCCTAAGGCAGGGAAGGGACTGGAAAAGGGCAGAAGGAAAGAAGAGTATGGGGGGGGGGGGGCGGGGAGAGTGAGGACAGTCCCAGAGAGAGTGATGTGGGGCTGGGATGTGTGAAGATGGTCAGGGAGTTGGGGGCAAGGGGCAGGGGAGAGCCCAGGTCTAGCCTGGCTTTGTTGTTTTTGTCAATGGTGAGAGGTTTGCCTTTGTCTCTGAGGAGGAGGAGGAAGAGGATGGTGAGTCAGGAAAGGCTTTTCAGGGGATATGAACTTGTGGCAGTAAGACATAAGGGGAGGACCTCATGTATGTGTGGGGATTATGTGGGGGGTGGGGGGAATCAACTTCACTGACTTGCCTCTTTTCCCCTCAGAGAATCCCTGGCGTTGTGACTGTGCTCTGCACTGGCTCGGAACCTGGATCAAGGAAGGGGGTCAGAGACTCCTCAGCTCCCTGGACAAGAAAATTGTGTGCTCCGAGCCCCCACGCCTGGCCCACCAGAGCCTCCTGGACATCTCAGGCAACAGCCTTATCTGTATTCCCCCTACAGTGCACGTGGAGCCACTGGAGGTGATGGCCCGGCTTGGGGATGACTTGCGGGTCTCCTGTCAGGCCTCGGGTTACCCCCAGCCTCTGGTCACTTGGAGGAAGGTGACCCAGTCCCGAATGGGACTGCCTAGAGCAAGCGTCCGGTTGGTGGGTGGGGTCCCGGGGTTGAGCGAGGGGAGTTTAGGGGAGCACTTGGCCTCAGACACAGGAAGTGGGATGCTTTCCCTCACCAACATCACTATGGCCCATGCTGGAAAATACGAGTGTGAGGCCACCAACCCCGGAGGCAGTACCCGAGTGCCCTTCCATCTGTTGGTGAACTTGTCCCAGCAGCAGCCACCCCGGCCCCCTGCCCCAGCCTCTGGAGCTGTGAGCCGGGAGCCCCTGTATGAGGCCGGCAGCATGGACTTCCACGCCCTGGGCACGGCCACGCAGACGGCCATCGCTGCCGGCATCTCTCTGCTAGCCCTCACCGCCCTGCTGCTGACCATCATGATCTGCAGAAAGCACCGGAAAAGGAAAAAAGCCAAACAGGAGGAAAGTGTCCTGTACGTCAATGACTACTCAGACGGGCCCACGACCTTCGCCCAGCTGGAAGAATACCGGGACGAGCGAGGCCACGAGATGTTCGTCATTAACCGAAACAAGCCCCTCTTCCCCACCTACGAGGATTCCGGGGAGGGGCCGGCCGCTGGCCGCCCGGGCCTGGTCCCCAGCTCGGAGCCCCTGCAAGACCAGGGCCTCTTGTTCCAGCCACAGATTGCCTATGAAATCCACTGCTGAGGGCCTGGGCTGGACCAGGGGGCAGGGGAGGGTGGGGAGGGGGCAGCCCAGGGGCGAGCAGGGACGGGGTGTGCAGAGACCAGAATGGGGAGGGTACTGCAGAGACCCCGTGTGCGGAGACCCCGTGTACAGAGACCAGAATGGAGAGGGTACTACAGAGACCCCCGTGTGCAGAGATGGGGTATGACATGGGGTGCGACTGAGACCCCCGTGTGCAAAGATGGGGAATGACATGGGGTGCGACTGAGACCCCCGTGTGCAAAGATGGGGTATGACATGGGGTGCAGAGACCCCGTGTGCAGAGACCAGAATGAGGAGGGTACTGCAGAGACCCCCGTGTGCAGAGATGTGGTATGCAGAGACCAGAAGTGGAGTGCGGAGGCCGTGGGATCCCCGGGCTGGGCAGGCACAAGGGGAGAAGGGCTGCTGCCCTGGACCCCAGAGACTGACTGGACTGACGGGGTGTGGTTGGTGGAGGGGGACAGGGCTGCGGCAGCAGCAGCAGACTGTAGCTAATGGTAAAGGGAAACTTGGTGCCCAAGCTGCAGCCATGTTCAGTAGAGCCACGGGAGCCATAGGGGTGGGGGTGGGGGTCCCCGCACAACGGAGGGCTTGGGCAGACAGCTCTCGGCAGGGATGGACGCGACTCCTCCGAGGGTCGCCTCCCTCAAATGAGGCAAGCCCCGGCTTCCTCACTGGACCAGATGGGCTCTAAGGTCCCTGCCAGCTCTAAACTGGGGGAAGGGAGTATGTGTTCCAAGGGAGTAAGTTATCTAGCACCTACTACGTGTCAGGCCCTGTGCTAAGCACTTTACGAATATTTATCCTCATAACCACCCTACGAGATAGGATTAATATCCCCACTGAAGCAGATAGAGATGAAGTGACTCGCCTAAGGCCATGCAAGTGTCTGAAGCCGGATTAGAACTCGGGTCTTTCTGACTCCAGGTTCAGCGCTCTATCCACAGCGCCCCCTAGCTGCCTCGGCTCTGAGCCGAGAGCGCCCGAGCGGACGGGTCGGCGGAAATCACTCCCACCGTAGTCCGAGGCTCTCACGTTTTCCTAAGTCCCAGCCCCACCCCGCCAGGGGGCCCTTCGCACTACCCCGTCAGCCTCAGAGACTCCCTAGTCTCCGGCTTACGTCACTTCCGTCAGAAGAGGGCGGGAAGGTGTCACTCTAGGCTGCGAACTCGTCTGCTCCGAAGTGAGAGCGGAGCGCGCGCGCCGACTGCCGACTCCTGAAGGGCTCCAACCTGGCTCCTTCCTCCCTCTTCTGGCGGTTTCTGAGACGCGCTAGGCTGGCGCCGCGACAGAAAAAAGGCATCGCCCGTGCCCGGAACTGCCAGGTAGGGGGTAGCTGGGATGGAGGACCGGCCGGCTGGCCGGAGGGAGGGGCCGGCCGCGGTGTTCCCATGGTGAGGCGAGCCGCGCTGAGGGGTGGGTGACTCCCTCCGAAATGGGCTGGGCTGGGCTGGAGGTGGAGCAGCGGGCCGCGCTGGGGGCGGGGCCTGGGAAGGGGACGTGCGGGGGGGGGGGGGGGGGGGGGGGGGGGGGGGGGGGGGGGGGGGGGGGGGGGGGGGGGGGGGGGGGGGGGGGGGGGGGGGCGTTGGGCTCCGCTCACCCCCACCATGCCCCCTCGCAGGACGCCGCCGGGCCGCGGGAAGCCTCGGCCGGAGGGATGCCCCGGAAGCGGCGGCGACGAGGCGGCGTTCGCGGCGCCCCGGCCCAGGAGGAGGGCCGGGCCGGGGGGCGCGGCGTGTTCCCCTTCGGGCTGCTGCCCGTGGACTGCCAGCTGCACATCTTCTCGTTCCTGACGGAGGCGGAGAAGTGCGCGGCGGCCGAGGTGTGCCGCGCCTGGAGCCAGCTGATGCGCACGCCCCGCCTGTGGCGCACGGCCGACTTCATGCGGCTTGGAGCCTTCCAGTCGGGCCTGGAGGTGGTGCTGGTGTCGGCGCGGGAGTTCGAGCGCTGGAAAGACTGGGTGCACCAGTACGCCTACCACCTCATGGCGCGCGGGGCCAGCCTGCTGCGGCTCCGGGCCAGCTTCGACCTGGCCGACCAGGGCGCCCGCTGGGCAGACTTCCTCAGCGGCTTCCTGGAGGGCGTCCACTGCGGGGATCTGCGGGACCTGGAGCTCAACTGGACCCTGACGCACCTGGAGCCGCCAGACTTCTACCCGCCGGGCACGTGCAGCATGACCCAGGTGAGCCTCGCCAAGCTGGACCAGATCCACAACTTCCAGGTGCTGCTGGAGCGGCTGCTGGTCCGGGCGCCCCGCCTCAGCCGGGCCAAGCTGCCCTTTGACTGGTCGGCCCGATCCGTGGCGCTGCTCACGCGCTTCCAGCAGCTCCGCACCCTGGAGCTCAAGTACTTCTGGAGCTTCAAGGGTGTGTGCCCAGATACGATGCAGGAGCTGACCAAGGCCCTGCCGAACCTCAAGACCCTAGTCCTGCACGTGCTCGTGCCCGTCAGGGAGCTGGGGGTATCCTACGCGCTCGAGTCCCGATCCCTGGAAACTCTAGATGTATCCCAGAGCCGGGGCCTAGTGTTCCGTCACCTTGACCTGCCAGCACTTAAAGCTCTTCGGGTAAAGAAGACAGTCCGGGGAATCATCCTCAACTGCCGCACACGCCTGGCCCTACAGAGCCGCTGGGCCTGCCTCTACACGCTTCTGTGCCGCGGGACCCCCAATCTGCGAGTCCTCAATAACCAGACCCTGCTGCCTCACTGGCGGGAACAGGCCTATAAGGAACTGCACGCCTTATTACTTCAGGCCTGCTATTGTACCCGCCACTCAGATACCTGGCTCCTGTAGGGTCGGGGGAGGACCCCCCCTTTCCCCTATTGTCCTTAGCTCTCAGGGTATGGGCCCACCGAGCAGTAGGGAAAACAGTTACCCTGCCCCTCAGACGCACTGGGTTGGAAGTGAGGGAAGTGGGGTTAGGGCTGAGGGAATGCTGAACAGGGGAATCTGGGTTCGGTGGGACTGTTTGTAACAGGAGACCTTTACATGGATATTGCCTTTATTTTTGGTGTTGTGGTCTGTGAGCGTCTGTGACAGGCGGGCGGGGGACTGACAGGGTGGGGAGTGGGGAAGAACACTAGGGGAGTGACCAAGAAAGTTCAGGTTTTGTGCAGTGATTCATGGGTCCTGGAGTTTATTACATATAAATAAATACCCCCAGGAAAGCAGAGGGTTCCCCTCTCCTTGAAAGCCAGAACTTTTGGCCCTAGAACAACTCTGCCATTATGTCCGGCATGAACAAGGCATAGAAAGCCTATAACCCCGTTACACAACCCATCCAGGAGCATATACTAAGTATGGCCCATTCTGGTTCTGCCAAAGCTCAGAGAAGGAGGCACTCGCCTCCTTGGAATAATACTGCATCAGTAGCAAAGCAGAGGAATATTGCCTCTTTGCACTTCCTCTCCCCACCCTTCTACTCCATAAATATAAATATACTACAGGCTGAAGTAGTCAAAACTGTTGTGGCCGTAGATATCCATGGTCCATAGCACATTGTGGCGCCGTCTGGCCTGTAGCAACTGCTGCAGCTCAGCTTGCACGCTGGCAAGCCTCTCTTCATCCACAGTACCCTCTAGGAGATTGGCTGAAGAGGGTGGCCATGGCAGGTCCTTGTAGCAATCCACAGGAACTGGGTGAACAACCAGCTGGAGCTCAGGCAATGCCTGTGAGTGTTCGATCAAGTTCTTCACTCCGGCACTAGCAAGAGGGTTACCATAGAGCCCAAGGTAGCGGAGATGGGTACAGCAGCATAGGTTAGGCAAGGTACTAACAAGGTTGACATCCATGAGCTGGCACTCTGTAACATCCAGACAAAGCAGGGAGGCTGAGGCTTCCCTCAGTAGTCTCTGAAAAGGTGCCAGGAGGTCACCAGATAGTTTGTTGCCACTGAGGTCCAGCTTCTTGAGATGGGTGGCATGGGGGCTCTGGGCCAAGTAACTCAAGTCCCCAGAGAGAAGGGCACAGAAGGGAAGTTCCAGGCTTTCCAGAGGGCCCTGTAGACTGCTGCAGAGAAGAGATACAGGCACTGATCATTTCAATGGAGAATTCCAGAACAGAAGCTGAGATACACAGACACTCATGGCTAGGTTACGCTACTCCCATACTCCCTCTAGCCAAGCCAGGCCCTAGGAAAATAGAGCTTTAGGAGGAAAAGGCATGTGCCATCCCAGCATTCCTCTTAGAGATTCTCACCCCTCCTGCTGTGCTGAAGCCTCAAGCTCTAGACCATACATACCTGGTTCTATTCTGTCCCTATCCAATGTCCCCAAGCCATACCACCCTGAGAATGCCTCTTTCCTACTGTGTTAACCATCTTCCTCCCTCCCCCAAATACCAAACTTCTACTTGGGGTTGTTTTTGATCCTACAAGAACCCAAGTGCTCATGGGGAGTACTAAGTCCAAGCAACGCATGCACCATCAAATAGCAGCTGCTACTTTCCCTTACTCAACACCCTACTTTCTGAGTTCCAACTTATCTTACTTCCAATTCAGGAGCCAAGAAGGCCAAGCTAAGCCTCCATCCTGTGACCCTTTGAAGGCATCCTGCTTTTCCCCTTCCCAAAAAAGAGCTAGAAAATATTTGTTGTTCAGTCATGTCCAACTCTTTGTGACCACAAACTCTATCCATGGGTTTTTCCTGGCAAAAGTACTAGAGTGATTTGTCATTTCCTCCAGTGGATTAAGGCAAGCAGAAGTTAAGTGACTTGGCCCAAGTCACACAGCTATTAAATATCTGAGGCTGTCGTCCTGACTCCAGGCCCAGCACTTTATCCGCTGTGCCACCTAGTTGCCCCTGTCTCCTAGAAAATATACCTGACGAGAAACCAAGGTAAGGCTGCGGCATGGGCCTCTCACCTGCCTCTCCCACATGATAAAAAGGCTAGTGCTTGGGGCCTAGGTCCACTTACCTAAGGAGCTGATGAAGGCGGCCTGAGAGTCGAGAGGAACCCATGTTGAGTTCCTTGAGGCTCCTCAGCTGGCCAATTGCAGAAACAAAGAGTTGGAAGTTGCCTTCTGCCTCAGCTGTGAGCCTCCGCACATCCACATTGCTGTATTGTAGCTTCAGGCTCAACAGTTGGGTGAACTTTGCCATGTGGGGCACGACAGTACACAGGCCTGAGAGTCCCAGGTTGTTGAAGCGAAGGTCCACCTGGCGCAGACACACTGGGTCCAGCAGCTCCAAGAGAGCTACAGTGCTAGGACCCGACAGTTCCTCAGCCCAAAGGTCCCTGCAGCGAAGGCGAAGGGGGCCACAAGTGCTGGTCTGGAGAGCCTCTTTCAGGACACTGTAAGAAGTTCGGTTCACCAGCAGGTCAGTGTGCACTTCCACAGGACTAGCAACAGGGACCTGAAGATCCAGCTTTCGGCGCTTGGCCAAGCGTTGAGCTGCTCTGGCCTGAGTCTGGGCGCTGAGACAGGTCCTTGCCACTGCCACTGAGCGAGCCCACATGCTCATAGTTGTGGGGTCCTGCCCACAGCTGGCATCCAGGAAGCCAGTCATGTCCAACACTCGAAGCTGAGGCCTCCTGCAAGGAGAGAAAGGTGAGAAGGGCTAAGACCATGATCTGGACAGCTCCCTCTGGTTAGGAAAATAGGGCCAGCAGATGTCCCAGAGGAAGATCAGGACTTTGGGGCCCCAGGCCTAACTAGCCTTCTTCCCCAAACATCTCTAGCTCAAGGTCCTGCTCCCAGTACTTAAAATGCTCTCCCACCACAGTCTAGGTGTGTAGATGTCTGGTTAGTCACAGACCCAACTCTTCCAGTCATATCTTGCCTGCCTTTTTTAGCATTCAAGATTCTAGTCCAAGGGTGGGGAACCTGCAGCCTCCAGGCCACATGTGGCCTTCTAGGTCCTTGGGTATGGCCTTTTAACTGAATCCAAATTTTACAGAACAAATCCTTTTATTAAGGGAATTTGTTCTGTGAAGTTTGGATTGCAAGGGCCATACTTGGGGACCTAGAGGGCCACATGTGGCCTCGAGGCCACAGGTTACCCACCCCTGTTCTAGTCCAAGTACCTCCCTTTCCTTAAAGTTTTCTCCATCCCCACCCTGACTGCCAGATCCCAAGAAGGTATGTGAAAACCTGCCAACCTCCAGAAGTAAAGACAAAATTTAACCAAATAAGGGATGGGGACACTCCTCAGACATCCCAGGAACAACATAAATGTTCAACCAATAAACCCCTTTGTCAATGATTCCATGGTGTTGCTCTCCAGTTCCCCAACTCCTCACATTTAATTAATTCTCAGGTCCTAAGTGTTTCTATCTATACAATTTCTCTATCCTCTCTTCTCCACAACCACCGCCAACACTCAAGTTTACGACTTTATTACCATTGACCTCCGTGGACTCTTGCACCCTATTTCCAGGATGTCATCTAAAATTAATCCATCACATAGGTTAAGTTACAGATGGATTAATATGTCTTTGGTTAAGGGAGTTTAATGACAGATCTTTGATGCAATGACATCAAGGATTCATAGATCCATAATTAGATGGCACAAAGAATAGAACACAGAACTTGGAATCAGGAAGACCTGAGTTTTAATCATGCATCAGACACTTACTAGCCTTGTGACTGTTCGAATCAACTTAACTTCTATCTGCCTTATTTTGCTTGTTGTGAGGATTAAAATGAATTAACATATGTAAAATAATTTTCAAACCTTAAAGCTCCATAAAAATGCTAATTATACTTAGCTGGAAGGGAACGGAAGAGTCAGATCTTCCTCACTTCCTCTCCAAACCAGAAGACCTCGACAAGTAAATGACATGAAGAGATCCCCTTGAGGAAGATGTTGAGGCTCCTGGGACTCAGCCTTGGTTCAGTCCCTAGTTTGGCAGTCCCACGTCAGGCTCCCTTTCTTTGCCTACGCCATGACAAAGGGATGGTGGCCGGGGACCTTACCTGCTGCTGGATTCCCTGCTGGGAAAGCACAAATAGATGTGTTAAGAATGAGCCCAGCCTCAGGGATGACAAGCTTCTTAGCCAATGAATTTGCTCAAAGATACCTCAGTTTCCCCACCGACAGCTTATTAGAGGCTTGTAAAAAGCTTCCCGACCAACAAATACTTGGCCAAAGTGATTCCCCATTAGGCAGCCCCTGGAAAAACCACTCTCTGGTCCTTCAGAGGCTGAAACGGAAGGCTCCAGGGGCTAGCCCAAGACGTCTGTGCCAGGCAATTGCCCCACTCGTTCATTCATTCAACCATCATTTATTATTTTCTGTGTGCAGAGCCCACTGACCTGGTCTTTTCGGACCCTAGACAGCAGGCTTTCTGCTGTGTTTATATGCATGTTTATGCCACCCCTCTCTACCAGACTGAGGAATTTACAAGGCTAGTCGAACAGCATCCCCTTTCTCCATGCCAGCTCCTTGCCCCGGCTTGGCTTACCTGCGCGGCGCGGCGAGCAGCGCCAGGATCACGGCTTGCACGCTCTCCTTGCGGGGCCGCTCGGGCCAGCCGAGCTGCTTGGGCTGGGGCAGCAGCTGCCGGAAGCTGAGGCGCGGGAAGGGCCACGTCTGGACCAGTGCCTGCAGCACCAGCGTTCTGCCGTACATGAAAGCGGCCTGGAATAAGGCCGGATACAGCTCCCGAGGCAGGGAGGCTAGAGACCGACATGCCAGTTTCTGGTGTCGGGTAACCTGCACAGCACACAGAGTCAGCAGGGACTGCATTTCTTCGGAACCGATCCGGCACCTCTGCGCAGGCGTGGCTCGGTGGGGGCCCCTCCGGAAGGGAATCTACGCAGGCGCACCTCCACACATCACACCAAACCCCTTTCCAGTCTGCGCAGGCGTGATCAGAAAAAGGACTCCACGGGCTTAGGTCCGGAGGCCAAAACTGGGAAAAGAAGGCCGGGCGGCATAAGGGACGCCTCTCAAGCCCTGCCTCTAGACCCCGCTCTCATCCTCTTTGCGGGAGAAACCAACAGCCAACTGCCAAAAACACGGCCTGGAATCTAGGCGGGCGACTATCGGTCAGGATTAAAGCGTTTTGGCACTTCATTGGACGGAGACGAGCCGTCCGAGAGCTCGCCCAGGATTGGCTGTCAGGTGTCACATTCTGCGCCGCCCTTCGTGATTGGCCGATGTATTTTCTGGCTACGAGCGGCCACCTCTGGCTCCCGAGCTGCTGTAGGTCGGTTGGGAGCTGCCAGTCTCTCGCCCCCGGGGATACGTGTGACGGGCATTCAGTGCCCCATAGAGGACCCACTTCTTCTCTGCCTGGATCCAGCCCCTTTCTCTGCCCTGCGCAAAGCTGGCCGAAGTATTGCGTTCTGCACCGGGCGACTAGTGCAGTCCATCACCTCGTCTCTGATCTTCCCTGCCTCCGCCCAGTCACTGGCTCCTTCCGGGACGCCTCCTGACATGGATATGCCCATCCTTAAAAAAATTCCTCTTTTGATTCTAACATTCTCGCAGGCTGCTATCGTAAATCGATGCTCCCTTTCTCAGCCAAATTCTCAGCCAAATAGAAAGGGGGACCTCTCTATCCTTTACTGATATTCACCCCATCACTTCTCATTCACTCCTTGCTACTGTCAGGAGGTAATAAAGGCTCCTACTTAATAAGGAAGACATGGACCTGGCATGGCTCTACCTGAAGGCAATAAGCTCAGGGGGCCTGACTGCTTTCCCCTACCAAGTGACTCTAAGCTGCCAGGGCTTGTTTTTTAGTTTTTTGCCTAAGGGTTTAATTTAGTAAGAAACATATAACATACACAGCACAAACTTACATGTATATACATATATACATGTACAGGATGTTCCTAAAGTCTGGACGCAGGCAAAAATGCATATTTTCGAGAAATGAAATGATTGAAATTTTCAACCACATTAACTGTAATATTAACAAATAACGTCCTCAATATGATTTCCATCATTTGTGATGCAAAGGTAACAAAGTATAACATAGGAGATGCTGGCACAGGACCGTCCAGCATGGCGTCCCCATATCAGAGAAGGTGCTGTGCTCTATGAGCAAAGCAGAATTGAAACAGCTCAAAGGAAACATACACACACACACACACATATGTTTCTACAGAGATCCATACTTCTCTATAGTTTAGTGCAGCTTCCATAAAGCAGAGAATGTCTCTATGTATGTGTATATACATATACATATGTGTATATACATACATAAGTATGTATGTGTGTGTATTATACACACATTCTCTGCTTTATGGAAACTTGCACTTGCCTAAGGGTATGATTTAAATATGCCTCCATTGTGTTTAGTCAGTATCTGCCTTTCCTTACCTCCCCCCTCCACACCAATACACACCTCAGTCTTTCTGAAGCAGTGTAATATCAATTGAGTTGGGACTTTCTTACTGTTTTAAAATGATTGTCTTTGAGTCTTACTAGGTGCTAAGTCCCAGGCCCAAACCCCAATTAGGTGCTAAACCTATGTGGCTGTGACTTGGTAACCAAGGTGGGGCCCCAGGTGGGGCTAACTAAGGGAGGGCCTACTTTACACATGAGTTTGAGTGATAGGTTTGGGACATCAGAGGCTCTTAGACCACACGGGTTTGAGTTGCCTCTTTGTGACGATTTTAGGTCACATGGGTGAGTCACATGTGTGACTTATCCTTGACCCTGAAAAAGATATAAAATCAGGGGTTGGCTTTCTCTTCTTTGGAGCTCTTTCCCACAGCAGTGGTGGCGCAAGTGACTCTGGGCCAGCCCACATAATGAGCTCCTGGGCTGAAGCTAGACGTTGGTAACTATGAATCTGTATTTGGTCTGTCTATCGATGTTTGTAATTTGTTTAGGGCTCTCTCGTGCTGGTGTGCTGATGCAGAGACTGCAGAGCAGCTGTAGCTAAGGGCCCTCCATCTTGTAACCCAGATGCTGGGACTTTGTTAAACTCTGGTAACTATGAATTGGGATTTGAATCAGATGAGGTCTGTCGATGTTTGTACTTTATGTTTTGTACTTGTATGTTATGAGCTCCTGGGCTGAACCTAGATGTTGATAACTATGAATTGTATTGGGTCTGTCTGTTGATGTTTGTAATTTGTTTGTATTTTGCTCTGAAGTTCAGGGTGCTGGTCTTTTCCCTTGAACTAAGTGAATGATATTTGTTAAATTAAAGTAAGCTTGTCAACCCCTTAACATTGCTTTCCTTAGTTAAGCAGATCAAAAGAACCTGTGCTTTTGCAGCATATTGGCAGCTTTCTGGGTGCTGGTTGTTGGTGGATCTTACAGACAAGGTCTGTCTGTTGATGTTTGTACTTTGTATTTTGCTCTGAAGTTCAGGATGCTGGTTTTTTCCCCTGAACTAAGTGAATGATATTTGTATGCTGAATTAAAGTAAACTTGTCAACCCCTTAACGTTGCTTTCCTTACTAAAGCAGATCAAAAGAACCTGTGCTTTTGCAGCATGCTGGTAGCATGCTTGTTGTTGGGCCTGTGTTGTTGGTCTTTCACCCCCACAACAGCTGCTGTCTGGATTGTTGAAACAAGCAGCTGTCTCCTATCCTATAGAGATCCAATCCTTTTCCCCAACCTCTACCCATACCATAATTAATCACACCAATGTTTTCCTTTTATAAAGAGTGGAATAAAATAAAAGTAATTAAAAAGGGTTAAAGAGATGCTTTGGGATTTTCAGTCTTCTTCAATTGTGTCCAACTCTTCATGACCCCTTTTGGGGTTTTCTTGGCAACAATACTGGACTGGCTTGCCATTTCCTTCTCCAGCTCATTTTACAGATGAGATTTCTCAGATGCTCTGAGAACAGACCTCCAGGAGAGCCACAGGAGGTGCAGGAATATAATCTGTGTTTGGTTTTTCAGCCAGCCAGTCCAGCACTGAGGCCCCAAGAGAAGAGTGACCTTTGGAATTCAGCCCAACAGTGATCCAGAGATGGAATCATCCAGCAATGATGCTACTCTTGGATTTGAACTCAGTAAGACCAATACTGTGTAGAAACTGTGCTAAATCTGAGCGAAGATGATGGTAGAGGGTGCCCCCCCAGGTGTTGAGGAAAAATGTTGGCACTGCCAGGTAGATAGATAAGATAATCTTAGAAGGAAATATCTCTTTTAATTGATGTTAAATTGATTAAATTCAATTGATGTTAATTGATTGAACTGGGTGTTAGTCATAGACATCCTTAAAAGGGAGGGAACCCACTGGAATTGGGGCTCTAGGCCAATAGCATTAGAAAAAGATACTCCAGCCCCTCAGGGGTACGTCTAGAATCTCAAGAAGGATATTGTAGCTGGAGATTGAGGTGTGTGATCCTAGGCAAAACACTAAAGACTTTAGGAACACCTGTAGTATTTTCGACTACCAACTGAAGTGAATAGTTTGTTAAAAAGATTGTATATGAAAACTGGATTTGAATTTCTGGACCATAGATTAAAATATAGGACCAATAAATACATTTGCCAGGAGTTTTGTAAGTCTGACAAAAAAAAAAAGATCTTAAACTGAAAAGTGGTCAGGGGAAGAAAGTTGCCCTCATAGAGTTGAGAACCTTGCTACCATAGAGAGCAGCAAGTACAGTATGGGAAGGAGAATAACATAAGAGAGAAAACAATGGTCAACAGCAGACACTATCTAAGAAGAGAATCAGCAGTAAAGCTCATTAGATACCTTTATTCAGATGCACAAAATGTATAATATAGCTCACTATATTATACTACGCTACACTATATTACACTAGGTATCTCACTCAAATTAAGTAAATTAAAGTTATCACAGACATTTGGTAGAACGAGATTCATGACTAAAAGAATTCTAGAAAGCTATCTTTTGGAGGGGGGAAGGCAGGGCAATTGGGGTTGAGACTTGCCCAAGGTCACACAGCTAGTAAGCGTGTCAAGTGTCTGAGGCCAGATTTGAATTCAGCTTCTTACTGACTCCAGGGCCGGTGCTGTACTCACTGCAGCACCTAGCAGCCCCTAGAAAGCTGTTTCTTAAAAAGGAATAGAACAGATTTTAAAAGGACAATAGAATAGCATTATATATAATACCAATAGTGGCAGCTGTCAAGTTGGTTTGTGAGCTGAATCTTCTAAACTTACAGGATAATATCATGTAATTGTATATTTAAATTCAGCTAGGGAGTATAATATCATTTTGAGTCATCAGTTCAGTTATTCTCTGGCTCCTGCTTGGGATAACCTCCCAAAAGGCTGCAGAACCCTTTCTGACCACCAGAGGGTACTCGTCCTGCAAACACAGGCTCATCATCCAGTGCCATGGTTTGTGGCTTCTGTTGGCTGAACTGAATCTAAATTTAACTGATATGGAATATTCCTCAGAAATATGAATCTGAAATCCAGAACCTCCAACCCCACCCTGTATCGGGATGACTTCCCAATGGTCATGACCCCAACACATTCATAGAGCTCAGGTACTTCACACACTATAACCACATAGTTTATTGAACATGGTCAAAGTAAAAAGGTTAATCTATCCTATACAAGGCCTACCCATTCCAGCTATCTCTGGAAACTTCCTCCTTCATACCCTCTCAGTCCTTTGGGTGTGGTCAGAGAATTCTGAAACCACACATACCTGCAGTTCAAGGAAAGGGATTAGAAAAGCCGTGTGTGTGTGTGTGTGTGTGTGTGTGTGTGTGTGTGTGTGTGTGTGTGTGTGTGTGTAAGTGGTGGGGGGAGGGGGTGGTCTGAGATGCCAAGTTTGGATCAAAGACTGTTCTAAGGGAAAGTAGATTGGTGAAAGAAAGTAGTCCTCCCTCACAGACCAATAAGATTCTTAATAGCTACTAGTTTTAAGACTGGTTTAAGACTCCTCACCTTCCAGTCCTCATCTCTGCTCCAGGATCTTGTTCATCTTCATAGACTGATCTCAGACAGTCACAGTCACTGGCTGACAGAGTCTACAGCTGCAGTAAGTCATGGCTGTTGCTGCTCTGGTTACTTCATGGAAACCTGGCAGTCCCTAATGGCTCAAAAGGTTGAGGGGTAGGAGGGCAATTCAGACTGCTTCCTTCTCTTGAATTCCGTGTCCAGCTTATGCCCACATGTAGTGTCTGTCCAAGAGAAATGTACAGATGTACCGCCAAATGGGCTACCTATCCAACTGAAAATCATAGGATGGACAATAGGTATTCTTCAATCGACAAGCATTTATTAAGTGCCGGGATACAAAGGTAAAATCAAAACAGTCCTTGCCCTCAAATAACTTACATTCTAATGAAGAAACGTGTTTATATAGATGTTAGGAGAGTTGATCAAGACACATTCTAGATTAATTGATTTCCCCTTAGCCCAAGTGATATGATTACAGAAAGGGAAGGGTAAGAGGGACAACTGGTGTTAAGATTTTATACTCTGTTATCTTCCAAGCAAACAATGGAATTAGAGAGCAGCTTACCATTCACTGCCTAAAGATGGGCCCAAGAGAATGGATGTTGGAGCCTGCAGGGCCAGAGACATGAGTTGCACTGGCAACATGTGTTCCCCATGTGTTTACTTTACTACCAGTGCATTCTGTATGTACCCACTATTTGCATTGACATTGTGTGCATTTGAGGGAGAGTATACTCCAGGTTTAAAGGGGAACCAAAGATTTTAAGAGGCAGAGGAGAAAAAGGATAGCATTCCAAGAATGGGGGCCAAGTAGTACAAAGGCGTTGGGAGGTAGTATCATGTGTGATGGCTGGGCCATAAAGTTAATAAAAGGGAGTGATGTACAGTAAGCCTGGAAAGGGAAGACCAGTTTAGGGTATGCAGAACTTCTAAAATAGAGGTGTATATTGATCTTGAGGATCAAATAATAGGGAGCTATTTGGAGTTTATTGAGTAAGGGGATGACATGGTTAGATCTCTGCTTTAGGAAAATCATTCTGGCAGCTTTGTGGAGGATGGGGTGGGGTGCAATGGAGAGAGACAAAACAGAATGATTAGGAGGCTATTTCAATAGAGTAGATACGTGATGAAAAAGACCTGTACTAGGGTGGTGAGTGGAGAGGAAGGGACATGTGTGGGAGTTGTTGTAGAGGTAGAAATGCTGAGATTTGGTAACTGATTAGATGAGAAGTGAGAGTAAAGAATCAAGAATGATATGAAGGTTTAAAAGCTGGATGGCAGTACTCTCAATAGAAAGAGGAAGTTCAGAGGAGGGGTGGGTTTTTGAGAAAATATGTTCTACTTTGGACATGTTGCATTTGAAATGTCTAAAAGGCAGTGGATGATGCTGGATTGGAGCTTAGGGAGAAACTAGAGCTGGGTATTATAGCATGAGTCATCTATATAGAGATAATTAAATCCATGAGAGCTGATGAAGTCACCAAGTAAGAGAAGGTAGAAAAGGACCGAGCCTAGGGGTACACCCACAGTAGGGTGTGAGATGGATAATGACCCACGAAAGATACTGAGAAAGAGCTGTTAGGTAAGAGGAGAACCAGGAGAGTGTAATTTCACGAAAACCCAGAGACAAAGGAGAATGAAGAAGAGATGGCTAGTAATGTCAAATGCTACAGCAAGGTCAAGGATTGAATATAGGACATTGGGTTTGGCGATTAAAAGATCACTGCCAACTTCGGAGAGCGCGGTTTCAAGATCAGTGATAACATCAGAAGCCATATTTCAGGGGATTACAAGGAGCATAAGGAAAGTGGAGACATTGGGTATAGAGCATCTTTTTTCTTAAAAATATTTTTGTTAGTCTGAATTTGACAAGCACCAACCAACACAAACACTTCTATATATGAGGAAGAGAAAAAGATTGTACATGATGCCACAAATCTCTAATAGGCACAGCTTGGTTTTTTTTTAAGTATATAATGAGTTTTTCCAGGACATGGAGTTAGATTGTCTCCATTTTATATTTATATTCCCAAAATCTATTATTGTACAGTACAATGTGAGATCTTGGCACATTGTGAGCTCTTGATAAATGCTTCATTTTTTTTCCTTCATAACCCAGCACTCTGATTGGGCTCATTAATAAATGCTTGTTGATTTTTTTTAAAAAAAGTAATATAATAATTCAACATATTGGCTTCAGAACTTTGTAGATAGCCTTTTCAAGCAGTTTGGCTGAGAAAGGGAGGAGAAAGGATAGCAACAGTACAATCAAGGTGTTGGGGTTTTTAAGACTAGGGGAGACTTGGGCACGTTTTTAGAGTTCAGGAAAGGAACCAGAAGCTAGGGAGAAATTAAAAGATTAAAGAGAAGATAATAGGGGTAATCTTATGAAGACAAGAAGGTCAAAGATATGTGTAGAAGGATTGGCCTTGATGAGAAGGATCACTTTAAAAAATGAGAAACGTTGGGGAATTATGTCAAGTGGTTGAGATAAGGAGGCAGACAGAAGAGATCTCAGCCAATTGTTTTTCTTTTTTCAGTAAATTAAGAGGCAAGAACCTCATCTGAGAGGACAGGGAAGAGAGTGATGTGGGAAGCTTAAGGAGATAAGAGGTTTGGATGAACTATTATGGAGTGAGATGATTAAGGAGAAAAAAATTGCTTTGCTCTAGCAAGAGCCCATCTGAGATTAGATTACATTTGCAGTGGACCCAGTCAGCATGAATATGTGACTTCCTCTAGCTCCATTCAGCAACATGTAAGAGTGAATGAGGCAGATGGGTAGGAGTAATCCAGGGTTGGGGTAATTTAGCAAGAGATGAAACAACAGAACAAAGGAGCTAGGAATTTGAGAGTAGAGGGTGGTATAGAATTAGAATAGAATTTGGCAAAGTACCAAAGAGTGGAAAGATTGTAGATCATGGTGAGGATAAAGGACAGATTTGATTATAACACTGGAAATGAGGAGATGACAGGAGGTTGTGATTGGATAAAGGAATTTCAGAGGTCTGGATCATGAAATGAACTTACGGGTGATGGCAAGATCAGGGATACAACCATCTGTTTGTAGAACGGAGTACAGATCATGGGAGATGAGTAGGTTGAAGAACTGAGCAGTCAGGGTGTTTTAGGAAAATTCCCTAGAATAAGAGATGATGGAGAATGTGAGCCAGGCATGGAACACATTGAGAAAGGAGGAAGAATGTCTTGGAAATCTATAGATCAGAGCCAGCAGTATCTGGATTGTGTGAACAATTTTTATCAAGGGAACATCAAAGGAGGAGGGGTTAACTGAGTGACAGTGGCAGAGGGAGTGTGTGGAAGTAGTGACAGGGAATGAGGAGTTTCTAAGGACAAGCAATATGGACACTGGGGATGTAGAATTGAGGTGGATGGGGATGAGAAAGCAGGCAGCAGAAGTTGGGTGAGGCAGTATTGTTTTTCCTTTGGTAGGCTAGGATCCAGTAACAAAAGGACTGGGAGAGCAAAAGGGTTTGAGAATTGGCTACTAAATAATGAAACCAAAAAATCAGAGGATGAGAGATCCACCAATGAAGGGAGGTGAGCAGTATGTTCTCCATATGGCCTTATCACCTGGTCTTACAGTCTTGTTGCCTGCTGTAGTACCCTGGGGTTGGTAGAGATGGGCATGGCAGGAGCAGCACTGGCAAGTTTGTGGTCTGGCTAGGCAAATGTAGTAGTAATTTATATATTTATAAAATTATATATATTAATAGGCCATGTGACCTGCTTATATCACAGGAAGCCTAAGTCACATGTGGTAGGAAGAGCTTCCTGACAGGAAGTTATGACACAGAAAATGCTGAGAGCAGTTATGGCTGCTAATGGCTGCCAATGGCTGCTGTGATAGAGCTGAACAGACTGACTTAGCTGTACTGTGAGTTTGTTTTTGGAAAGACCCCAGCAGGGGGTCAGAGAGGTTTTGGGATGTCGAGACTCCAGGTTGTGATATTGTGTTCTAAGTTCCTTGCTGTTATGATAAAGTGGGCTAACTGGCTGTAAGAGCTGAACATTTGGTTATGGGATATGGTTCTCTGGTGTCTGAATAAATGTTATACTTCTATCTGCTATATGGAGAGTCTCTCATATTTTACAGAGTAACTACCTAGGAATATTCACAATTATTATTGATGTTGTGTTTATTACCTTACTGATACAGCAAGGGGGTCTGAGCCCTAGGAGGGTGGAGATATGTGGACTACCATGTCATACAATAAGGTGGATTCAGAACTACTTGACTGAACCCAAAGAATCATCATTAATGGTTTTGTCAACTTGGAAGAGGCCCATTGGCATGTTCCATGAAACTGTCTTTGATCATGTGCTAACAACCCAATTATGCACTGTTCCAACCCCACTGGTTCTAGTATCCTAGATCAGTCCACTGTTTTCATCATTGACTCTTAAGATAAATGCACATACATGCACTAAGAAGAATAATGCCTAGAACAAGGAAGGCTAGTCCTGTACTCTGCCCTAGTCAGATTGCATCTGAAGTATTGTGTTGGGTTTTAGATGCCACATTTTAGGAAAACACTGTCAAACCTGGAGAGTGTTCAAAGGAGTGAAGAGCAAATGGTGAAGAGCATCAGGATCCATGCCATATGATTAAGGGATATTTAAACTAAAGAAGACTCAGTGAGAACACAATAGCTGTCTTCAAGTGTGGAGGGTTATGTGGAAGAGGCATTTTACTTTTGTTTGATCCCAAAAAAGTAGCACTAGAAGCAATCACTGAGAAATACACATGTACAAATTTAGGCTCTATGGATTAGAATACTACCAAATATTAAAGGGACCCAAAAGTGGACATGGTAGGTTCTCCCTCTCTTGAGGTTTTCAAATGAAGGCTGGGTGTTGACATGGGAGTGTTCTAGAGGAGAATCTAAGTTAGTTAAGACTTATGACTAGATAGTTCCTTAAGTTACTACCAACTCTTGAGATTCTGTAATTTCCATCACTCTGGACGGTCTATTTCTGCAGTCCCAGCATTTTTAACTCCTACAGAGAAATAGGAATATCCAAGCATCTCACTAATAGGCCTCTCACTGAATGAACCACAGGGCCCTCCATTGCCTCCTGGTTCTAGTTGCCTAGATCAGCCTAACATGTATAGACAGCAAGGACTGCTTCCAAGACTGAAGTCATAACATTTAAAGTTTAAAGGGACCTAAAAGATTATATAGCCCACTGTAACACCAACGTTACTAGCAGCTGCTGTGGGAATGTAAGACTAATAACATCAGCACACAAGACGGCTGCTAGCACAAGTTCTTTGATCTGTTTTTGCAACTCAAAAAACATATGCTAGCAGCTCTCCTGTGTCTTACACCTCCACAGCAGCTGCTAGTAACATTGGTGTTACAAAACGGCGTAGTCAGCAGGATGCAAACTAAAAGTATAGGGGCTGGGATAATTGATTGTTTCCAAGTGGTGGTACCTAGGATTCTGTGGAGGCATGGAGCAGGGGCAGAGAACTGCCTGCATGCAGAGCCAGGCAAGAGCCAGGATTAGCTGGACGCAATAAGAGAAGGAACCCTGGAGCTCAGAATTCAGCCCCAGGATGAGGTAAAAACTTTGCACCAAAGCCTTAAGTGTGCTTTACTGCTGTGTCCCCCTGGGATGGTTTGGAACTCAGAGGGAGGGTGGAGTTGTCTGTAGTACGTGGGGGGAAGTGCTGTGGACCCCCAAAGACCCCACCCTGTTAGCTTTGTTGCCAAGCTGCCCCTCAGAACTTGGAAGGGGCCAGGCTGGAGCAGTGTGGAGAGAAAGACACATCTCCAAGAACAACTTTATTTGAACTTTTTGTTTTGGCCTGAGGGGATTATAATGTTATGTACTTTGTGTTTAAGGCCATGTGGCCACTCTGGTAAAGAGTTATATTGTGCGTACTGCAAATGTGACATTTATTTTGTGGGGGTTTTGTACTTAAGAAATGTTAACACCTCTGTAATGGATAAGAAAGATCTTGCAGAAGGAGTTTCTGAGCTGTAAAGGCAAATAGAACTGTGGGGCAGAAACCTGCCCAGGGAAGGAGGCTTAGCTTTTAATAGCCCCTTTTGAGGGCTATTAAACTGAGCTGTTAACAGAGCTGTTAACACAGAGGTGGTGTGTGTTGCTGCCCTGTTAAGCTTCAGTTTCCCCAGAAACAGAAGCTGCAGGCAGGAACCCTTGGAGCCTGCTGTCAGGCAGGAGCTTGGAGTGGAGCAGCCCCTGTGAGCTAGGCCCTGGTGCAGGAGCAGAGAGCTGCCTATGTGTGAATCTAGGAGAGAGTCGGGAGCGGTCTGCCTACAGAGGAAGAGCCATGGGACTTGGAAGTCAACCTCTAGTCAGGATGAAAGAAGACCCTTTACTTGCATGCTTGGTAATGATTAAGGAGATTGTTCTTACTGTAACCTAGGAGTCGATGATGTGGCATTTTCTGCTACCCCTTAAGGATGTGTTGTGCTAAGGAACACCTTAGCCTGGGACCGCTGCTGTGTAAACAAGTATTTTGGGGAATGCTACTGAATGCAATGATATATACTATGTACCATATGACATACTGAGTGATATGATATATATATTAGATGATATGTTTTGCTTAAGGATGTTGCCATGAATGTTATGCTATGTTTTATTGAACAATGCTTTGGTTTATTGCTGAATAAATAGAAAGTTCATTATACTATGAGATTAGACCCTTGAAATTATTCACAGCAGCAGTCCTCAGGTGTGCTGCCATGATTGGCGATACACCCACCCACCTCATTTCTGTGCAAGGGTTCTTAACCCTGGATCAAGATCACTCTTTGTTAGTCTGGTGAAACCTATGGACCTTTTCAAAGCATGGTTTTTTTTTTCTTTTTAAGAGTAAAAAAATAAGATTTACAAAGGAAAACAATTATATTAAAATTATTTTTAAAATTTTAAGTAAGTTCATGGACCCATTTTAGAAGAGCGGCCCAGAGAGAAATGGTTCACCCAAGGAAACACAGAAAGTAACTTGTGCTAGAATTTTGTGAATCAGAGTTCAGAGTTCAGCACTAATGGACACACAATGATAAATCATAGGCTGGCCCAAGGAGTGTCATTCCCAAAGGTATATCAGAGCTGCATAGACCTCTCTTGGTCCTATACTTATTCATGCTGGGGTCCAATACCTCTTTTGACATCTATGGACCAGTTTCTTGTTCCAGGGAAAACATATTGGCTGCTGTCTCTGCCCTTCACTGATAGGAGTGAGACATCTCTATAGGCCTAACCAAGGAGCCTGCCTGCAGGAGATGGGATTAGGAACTGTCCCAGAAATATTCAGCCTTTGCCTTTCTCTCCACCTTCATTTGACTAAAGATTTGTGGGGATATTTAGGGTAAATTAGATTCTTCAGATCAGATACTCCCTCTGGGGGCTCAAAGACACAGCTCTTACTATAATAGGGACCCAAGCACACAATCCAGGTTTCAGGAGAGGTGGTAACTCTGCTCTTGGGAAATCTATCCCTCTCCAACCATAAAAGGAACCTTGTGAACCCCCCCCACCCCCCCACCCCAAACACACACCCATACCCCTCCTGATAGCTATGAGTGACATCAAAGGAAACCCCTATCAACCCCTCATTCCAAATTGTTTAAGGGACAATGTGGTACAATAAAAAGACAGCTAGATTTGTAGTCAGGGAGCCTGAATTAAAATTCTAGTTGTCACCGTGTGGCCTTAAGCAAATCACCATCTCTGGGCCACAATTTCCTTAACTAGAAAATGAGATTAGACTGGATGTCTTCTGATTTGTTCCAGCCCTAGATCTATGTGCCTAAGGGCTGCTTGAGTGTACAGAAGTGACAACCACAGCCCAGAGCTAGAGGCCCAAGCTGCATCTGGGCTATGAGAAAAAGAAAACCCTCTCCAACACCCACCCCAGTCTTCAGGTCCTTCTGTCCTAGGCATCTGTGGATAGTCCCATCAGTCAGAGAGGACAAAGGAGTACATGTACATATCACTTGTGAACTGGGACCATATAGACTATGGTTAACTCAAACTCGTCATTGTACATAGGAAGAAACTTGAGGACTGGAAAGGGGGAGTGACTCTTTCAAGGTGTTAACTAGTAATTGGCAGAGATGAGATCAAATGCAGATCATAGGACTCCAAATTCAGCCATTTAAAAAAAATGGAATCTAGTCCTGGCCTCCCTGGGCAAATGCTAGGATGACTCTTCAGCAAACTTCAACTTTAACAAACATTTATTAAGCATAGAGCACCAGGGTTCAGCGCTGAGGGAAATACATAGGTTGGATAAGACACAGTTGCTGTTCTTCTGGAGGTCACATAATCTAGACAACACTACCCAAGCAGCCCTGGCCCTCCCTCTCCAACACCTGAGAGCACAAGGAGACACGAGGACAGCACATACTCATCTCCAGATCCAGGGCACCTCTCCCACCCACCAGGATCCCCCCAGGCACTGACAGATATTTCCCCATAACAAACCAAGTTCTTTCAAGTGTCTTGGCACATGATGAAACAGGTTCAATGGTGAAAACTGGAGCCTTCCCAGTCCAGAGGCCCCAAAGCCAGGGGGAAGCTCCCAAGCAGACAGGGGACGGGGGAGGAGAGACTCTTCCACTGAAGAAATTCAGTAACTGGGAATCCAGGCTAGGGAGCTGAGGGGAAGGCACAGCTGAAGAGGAAGTAGTATAACAGGCAAGGGATGAGCAGAAGGTGAGGAGTTTGGTATGGAAATAAACAACAAGTTGTAGAGGTAAACAGAGTTCTTGTCAAGTCCAGATGTTCTGCTGGCCTCAGGATTTTCTGATCTTGTTGTTTCTGGGCAGCCAAGCTACTTCTCCAAGCTCCTCTGTATTCTCTTCAGTTGGGCAGCTCTAATTGACTTTGCCACCCTCACAGTCTCAGCAGCTATAATGCCAGCAGGCCCAAATTATCTGAACTCTTTTTACAGTTAGGTGTTCCTCCACTACGTCCTCACTTAATAAACTTCTAACAAACATTTAACAAGGGCCCTCTATAAGCAGAACACTGTGCCTGGGTTGAGAGGAAACACAAAAGATTAGGTAAGATATAATCTCTGCCCTCATAGAGCTCACAATCTAGCAAGGGGATGCATCACACACAAATAACTATAAGACTTAACATTCTGGGTTCATAAGTGCATGACAGGTGGTGCAAGCAATGGGCTTAGGGAGCAAGGGAGCAGCTTTGTGGCTTGGGGAAGGGGCGGGGAGGGGGGAAGGAGATAGCATTTGAGCTGGACCTTAAAAAGGCTACATAGGCTTTAAACAGAGACAATTGGGGGTTGGCACAGAGACAGGAAATGACATAAGCAAAATCACAGAAGCTAGACAAAGCTGGACATAGGTTGAGAGAAGAATGGCAAGTAGTCCAGATTGTCTGAAGCACTGAGTGCAACATCTGTGGTCATCTAACAAGTCTGCACAGTGAGTATGAAAGCGTGATAGCATGGAATCTTGAATGCCAGGCTAAGAAGTAGAACAGCAGTGAGAAAGGCTGAGAGAATCAGATTCCTAGGTCCCAATTCCCTCTGATCCAATAACGTTTCAACCTCCCTTATGTGAAAAGCATTTTCCTTCTTAGAAAAAACAAGCAAAATTGAAGGTGATGTGAACTGCTAAGAGGTGACACTGAAGTGGACTTGTAAAAACTCACTCAAATATCTTACTTTGCAGCTTTTCCCTGCAGGGTCCATACATCTTTTCAACAGCATGAGAAGCATCAATGACTTCTCCTTGGGGCCCAAGACACTGCACTGTGGCTCACCCAGCAGGAATATCAACCTCAATATTGGAACACCTAAAAAGCAGTAATCTGAGGAGTGCTCCCCAAGGCAGCCTTTCCTTCTTTCTTGGGGGCCTAATACCTATTATCATCTGTTATTCTCATGTTTCCCCAATTTCTATCTCTAGACCTGACCTATCTCCATGATTCCAGGTCTGTGTTCCCCACGGACACCTCAAACACAATTTATCTTCCATGTCTCTAATCTTGCCCCTCCTCCAGTCATC
This sequence comes from Phalanger gymnotis, assembly GCA_028646595.1. Classification (NCBI taxonomy): domain Eukaryota; kingdom Metazoa; phylum Chordata; class Mammalia; order Diprotodontia; family Phalangeridae; genus Phalanger; species Phalanger gymnotis. Next base: position 72,079,041 of record CM053622.1, on the reverse strand, counting down.
CTCTGATAATAGAGACCTTCTGTGTTTAAGAATGACCTCATCGATTTCTGCTTTCTTACTTATTGAAGTATAGAACTCTGACTCTGTCCTTAACACCCTCCACAATCTGGTCTCCACATGCTGTCTTGGCCTTATCTCATACTACTCCCTTTTATATAATCTATTGTCAGCTAAGATGGACTACTCATTACCAGCTTTTATCTCATCCTTTTCCTTCTCTTTGTCTTTGTTCACATCACCCCTCATGCTTAAAATTCCCCATTAAAATCTCTCAAGATTCAACTATGGTGCCATAAAAAGGTCTTTTCTTTTCCCTAGTACAAAGGGACCTCTCCCCTCCTTAAATCTCTCCTTTTAGAATTGTGTCCATCTTATTTCCTCTACTAAATCCTAACTTCTTGAGGGCAGGGCCTGTGTCTTTATTCTATTTTTTAATTACCTCCCACCCGCCCCAAATCATTGTGCCTTGATCTTATCCTGAATTTAATGTTTGTTAAATGGAAGCTGAATAGCTAAGTAGCAATGGACCACAGAGGTAAGATTCCCAAAGAACTCACAGTCTGGAATGATGGATCAAAAAATAAAATAAAATAAAATTTATCAAGGAAAAATGTGAAGTCCTTCATTTAGGCGAATCAGTTTCCTAAATATTGGTTGGATAACACTGCAGCAGTTCACCTATGGTATACCTCAATTACCCTGACCCCACCCCCACTCAGGTCTAGAAGCCATAGTCATTTTGGACTGTTTCCTCTAAGGGTTCTTGATGGAGGTGGTGAAAGGGAGGCACAGAGTAGGGAAAACAACTGAAATGGCCTCTGACGGGTTAGATTTGAGCCAGAGAACATTCTGGGCTCAGAACCAGGTACACCCAAGTCCTAATCTGGGAGGCTTGTATGCTGGGACATCATTAGTCTCTAAGAGAGACACCAAGGACCTATATTTCTCTGTCTGCCCCAGGAAAGGAGGAAACACTAGAAGAAAAGACTTGGTTTGGCTCTCCCCTCATTCCATACAGTAAAAGCAACCTTTTGAATCCTCCTCAGCACCCAAGAGTTCAAAATGCCTGAGCACAGATGTCACAGGCTTATATGCTGGTATGCAAACCCCCCACCACACACACCCTTCCCCTTGTAGGGCAATGTGGCTACTGAAGGGGAATGATGAAAACTCAAAGATAACAGTTCCAATAGCCAGTCCACAGAGAGCAATCTGAGGACCTGTCACTTGAACTTGTAAATTCTTGGCAGAAAACTGGGTAGCACATAGCTACCCATGAACAACAGAGCTGAGATTCACAAAGATTCCAACAAAATGGACCAAGAAGCAAGGTTAAATTTAACAGGAATGAATGTCAAGTCCTTCATTTAGGTACAATTCCATCAGCACTGGCTGGGGAAGTCAGCAAACAGATCATATGGAGTAAAATCCAGCTACCCTGTTCATAGCTTGAGACTTTCCTCCTGCTCCTTTACTCTCTCACCTTCAGTAAGATGGCCAAGCAAACAGGCCACACTGAGTGAGGAATAGGGGGTCCTTTTGCCTTCCTTTTACCCTGGAATCCTGATAAGTTCAGGTAAGCATTAGGGCTCCAGGGAAAGACAGCAGGTTCACTACCTGTGCTTGCCAGGTTAGTTATGAATCATCTGGGAAGTAATTCAGTTTATGATGTGTCAGCCTGGATAAGCAACATGTCAGCAGGTCCCTATGCATATGTTAGCCATAGCCATTTCTCTCAGGAGTCAGGAAATAACAAAGTCTACATACAAACATATATAGACTTTCCTGCTCCAATGTCTAAGAAAGTAGGGATAAAGAAGCAAGGGCTAGGGGAGGGAACAGGCACTAGTTCTGCCAGACAGCTTTTTCCTCTGGGATGAGGGACTGGGGAGGAAACTGCTGGGTATCACTATGCCCTCCTCTCTCAGTAGGATAAGCACCAACCCCACTCAAGCACCATGTACTCCTGGGATCCTGGGAATGAAAGGGATTGTCTTTTGTGAAATTTGGAAGGGGCAAAATGATATTAAAGAAATATGGAATTAGTCTTGTTTCTGAGTAATGGAAAAATGAAAAACACTTCAGTGATAGGTAGTTCTTTATCACCTGTTCCCCTACTTTGGGCAGAAACAGGGGAAGATATTTAGTAACCTGATTATATAAGAATGTGGGTGATCACTGAGCAACAATCAGGAAGCATTCTGATTACAATTGGGATCTGCTGTCGGAAGAAAATCCCAAATAGGCAGTGAGATTCCGAGACAAGTGTTATCCTCTTTTCTGGGGCCCTAGAGGGTGTGGCGTACATTTGTAGACGAGAGAAGTACACAGGGGCCAAGTTAAGTTCAGAGAACATTTCAGAAAGTTAAATATAATCAAGTCTGTCCTGGAATTTTTGTTATAACTGATTATAACTAATTTGTTATATTATTTCTGAATCAATACCCTTCTCCTTTAACTTGGGAATAAATCTTAGACAATATGTGTGTGGAGCACAGAGAAACAGGGTTAAAAAGAAAAAAAAAGGGACCAATGAAGCAAAACTAGGTACACCAAGATACAAGTGGCAGCAGCAAAAAAAGGAAGAAAGGTCAGTAGATCTGAGCTCAGGAGCAAGCAGGCACAGGGACCAAGTGGTGCTTGGCATCTCAAGCCAAAAGGGTTAAAAATCAGTGACATTTAGAAAAGTGGTGAAAAATTAAAACCCTGGGCTCAAGGACAAAACCACTCAGAATAATGTTCAAAAAAGAACTTGAGCCCTGGGGAAGCTGAAGAAAAACCAGGCCTAAGGTCCAGGGAAAGGTCCCACAGGCTGCCTTTTTCCACTGCCTCTTTCTTCATGCCACTGAAGGATGAGACTGAGGAGTAGCTAAGGCTGATGTAGCTGAGAAGGGGGCTAGCACCTGCCTAAGCTCAAACCCTTCCCAGGATGAGGTAGAAGTTCAAAAGAAAAAAAGAGTTAGAGGGAGACTCTTGGAGAAAAGAAACCAGGAACCTAGGAGAAGACATGAGAAACTAAGTGGGCATCCTTAGCCTGGCAGAAGAGAAGTTCACAGCAGTAGCTGTGCATTCCAAAGGATAGGACAGAAAGGGAAAGGCTACGGCTTACTCTTGACCAAGAGAGCTTTTGAGACTCCAGATTAGTGATCTACAACTCAGAAGCTCTGGGGCCTAAGCTTAGTATATGACCTTCCATTCCTCAGTAATGAATGCCAACTCCCTTCACTCACTGGGGCATAGATAGAACGAACTATGCTCTTCCCACAGAACAATTCATTGTCTGAATGGGGTTCCAGAACACTGGACCTACCCCACTGGCTGGGAGTTCCTCATTCACACTAGTTATCCTTATCAAGGACCCTTCAGGTGAGGCACAGTTTGGAGCTTCCCAGTTAGTTAGCCCCATTCCCCTGTCTGAAGATGGGAGGCAAGGAGAGCAAAGGTTTTGTGGCTCTCTACCTGTCCCCAAGACATGCAGCCCAGAAGGTAAGAAGGCTCTCCTGCCAGGCCCAGGGGGAATGGATGACTGCAAGGGCCTCCCTGTCCCTGGCAGGCAGCCTTCCTGTCACAAGCTAAAGTAGTCGGGCATATTTGGGCCATAGACATCTGTGGTCCATAGCACATCAGCCCTACCTGCTGCTATTAGCATCTGGTGCATCTCTCCCTGAACCTGAGCAAATTTCTCCTCATCAATATAGTCCTCCAAGAGGTTTGCAGAAAGGGGCACACCAGGCAGGTCCTTGTAGCAGTCCACAGGAAAGGGGTATACTACCAGCTGGAGGTCAGGCATTACCTCAGAGCGTGACAGCAAGGCCTTTAGCCCAATGCTAGAAAGGGGATTGTCATAGAGACCAAGATATCGCAGGCGTGTACAGCGGGACAGAAGCGGCAGGGTGCTAATAAGGTGAACATCCATGAGCTGGCACTCTGTCACCTTCAGACACAGCAAGGAGGCTGAGGCCTCCCCCAAAAGAGCCTGGAAGGGGGGCAAGAGGTCACCTGACAAGTTGTTGCCACTGAGGTCTAGCTTCTTGAGGTGGGGCGCATGGGGGCTCTGGGACAAGTAGCTCAAGTCCACAGGGAGCAGGTAGCAGACAGGGAGTTCCAGGCTTTCCAGGGGACACTGTAGGCCACTGCAAAGAAAGACACAGAAATGCTATTACTTCCTATAGGAAATGGAACAAACACAAGGAAGCTAGGATGGTGCTTTAACTTCCTGGGGCTAGTTCCTAAGCACCAGCTGGCCAGGAGGCTTTTTCCTCAAGATGAGAGGGGCAAGTTTTTGCCCAAGGTCATGGTGAGGAAAAGCACACACAGGAGAGAAAGTACAAAGCTTTAAGGCACAGAGTTCTGGACATAATGACGATCAACAACTCTCATTCTCCCAGTCTTTTCACTGTTTACAGAGAGCTTTCCTCACACTGGCTCTGGGAGGGAGCTAGGGTAGCAAGAATCATGATCTCCACTTTACCTAGGAAACTGGGGCTCTAAGATTACCAGCTGCCCAAAGCTGAATGGCCAGAAGTTCTGGGACAAGGATTTGAGAGCAGGTCTCCAGCAGTCCTTTCACTCTAATATGTTTGTGAAAACAAGGAATTTAGATTTAAGGAAAGAAAGAGAAGGGGGCCCTTCGACAAATATTTAGGAGTCTATTTCTCTCAAGCTGAACAGTTTCTATTAGTAAGCTTTGGAGCTGACGTTCATCAGAGACTCCTTTTGAGCTAAGAGGCCTCGGCCGGTTACTGGGAGCAAAGGCAGGTACGTGAACGAGAGGCTCACTCACCTGAGCAGCTGCCGCAGCTGGCCCGAGAGCCAGGAGGTGCCCAGATTAAGCTCCTTGAGGCGTTTCAGCTTGCTCATCTCTGAAGCCAAGAAGCTGAAAGTGCCTTCCAGCATGGCCCAGAGCCGCCACACATCCATGTTGCTGTACTGAAGTTTCAAGCTCAGCAGATTAGTGAATTTCATGATGGAAGCTACAATCTCCCACACACCCCCTGCTTCTAGAGTAAAGAAGGACAGATCTAACCGGCGTAAGCTTGAATGGTCCAACAGTCCCAGGAGATCCACAGTAATGTCTGGCGGGAGGTCTTCAGCTCGGAAATCCCGGCAGCACAAGCGCAGGGGGCTGACAGCATTATTCTGCAGGGCCTGCTTCAGAAAGCCACTGGAGGAGGGGGTCACCCAGAGATCTACACGCACTTCCACGGGGAGAAGGGTACACGGCAGGTCCTCGACCTTCCTGCATTTGTTGGGGCTTTCATTTGGCTGCTCAACTTTGTCCAAGAGGTGGCAAATGCCAGCTTGGGCCATGGTCATGGTACGAGCCCACATTTTCATAGTTTTTAGGTCTTCCTCATAGCCATAATCCAGGAGTCCAGTCATGTCTAATAGCTGCAGTGGATGCCTCCTGAGGGAAGGACAGAGAAGGTGAGACCCTGAGCCAGAACGCATATCCTTATAATCTCATCCCAATTTACCTACCATATACCTGAAATAATTAAATATAAGAATGGGTAACTGCTAACCTTAAGCATCCCAGTTTCCTGGGTAAAGTGGAGATCATAATATAATGAGGCTGTGATAAAGAAGAGGAGAAAAAGAGAGTGGAAAGCTTAAAATAGAATCATAGAATGCCACAATTCAAAGGGAACTCAGAAGTCTATACACATGGTCCGAGCTGTGCCTGAAGAATCTCTACAATATATCCCAAAAGTGATTAATCCAGCCTTTGCTCAAAGACTATCAGTGGGGCCTAGAATGACCAGATCTTAAATTTACTAATAAAGTTGGAAGCATCAAAATTTGGTTAAAAAATAAGAAACAGAACAGATGATGTAAGCCAAGACCAGAAGCAACTGAATCCATAATAGTGCCAAGTGTCTGCTAAAATCAAAGACACCCAACTCCTGAGGTAAGCACAAAACCTCCAATTAAGGGGCAGCCACTGGTCCAGTTCTGGAGAGCTAATCATCAGGGAGCCCATCTGTCAAGGTGAAGTCTGCTTCTTTGCAACTAATATCCACTGTTCCTGGTTGAATCTAGAACAAGACTCTTTGCTCTTTCACCCAACAGCCCCTGAAATATCTGAATAAATATCATGACAGTCATGATGTCTCCTCAGGTCTTCTCTTCAACGCTCAGCAAATCTCCTAAGGAATGGCATCCCACCCTCTCACACCATTCTGCCTGTACTCTGCTCTGGGTAAGTTCCAGTTTGTCAGTGTCCTTGGCTAGGGCATGAACATGCTCTGCCTGTTAATGCTGCCCCTCTCTTGTATCTCATAGGGAGTACACTAAGACGTTCCATCAATAGCGTCCATAATAATGGGCCACAGTGCTTGGTTAGCACAGCACAAGCCTGAGCTTTAGGTATTACTAGTGTCGTTCCAGGATCAAGTTTAATCTAAAAATAGATACAAGGAACCTCCTTCTCAATGATGATTCTCCTAGGAGGCACCTTCTAACAAATCCCAGGAAGCTCCTGAAGTAACTTGTCCTCAAGCTCCAGTGGTCTAACAAAGATTCCACGTAGCCTCTATCTTCTTCCTGGCTGAGAATATCTGCTACTTTAGCAAATGTGTTTGGCTGTGTCCTTTAAGAAGGCCCTGGCCTTGGTCCCAGAAAAGCCGGTACCGCATAATAAATGGTGGTTGCCAGGATTCTTCCCTTTTGCAGCTGTTTCCAAAGCTACTATGGGTTCTAAAAAGGTTCCCTCCTGTAAGCTGAAGTCTTGGCTGCCTCCCCAGCCATATCTACCCCCTACCTCAGGTGAGCAGCAGCTAAGCATTTACCTGTAGAGGGACTGCTGGGTTCCATTATCTGTTGACTCTTCCAGCCGAGCCTTGACTCCCATGATCATTGCCTGTACCAGCTCCTCTGCAGGCCGGTCCTGAAGCAGGGCACGTGGGCAGTTTGGACACTCCTGGAGGAGGGCCCGGAGGCAATGTGGCCAATCCTGCCTCAGAGCCCTGCGGCAGTGTGGCCGATCCTGCAATAATTGCTTAAAACTGAGGATGGGGTAGGGCCACGTATGCACCAAAGCCTGGAGCAACAGTGTCTTCCCATGCATAAAGGCTGCCTTGAATAGGACTGGATACAGGTCCTGTGGCAGAAGCTCCAAGGCCTGGCATGCAGATTCCTCATCCTTGATAACCTGCTGGGCACACAGGAACACCAGCGGACGCATGGCTGAATACGGTGGGCAACTGCCACCTATTACACAGGACAGGTAGTACCTGACAGGAGGAAAAGCATTAACAAATGAGAATGGTTATTTGGGAATTAGACTAAAGAGCTGGGCCTGACAGCTCCATGTGCTCCTCCCCACCCAAATGCCACACCTTGGGCTCCAAGTGACCATATCATTTAGCACCTAATTCCATCACAGACTTCTCTCTGCTTTTCTAGTAGTTATCGAAATCCAAATCAGTATCTGAATGGCTATTATGTACTCTATGTCTTATCCTCACCATCCCCACCCTGTAAGATTCTTGTTCAGCAGCTGAACTATACTTGAATTGCTACAACCTCCTGCCATTGAGGCTTATATTTTCAGGTTCTTCCATCTACATGCCAGGGGATGGCTAGATTGGTTGTGTTTTAAGATCCTTCCCAACACTAAAATTCTAGGTTATGAAGGTTATGTATAGTATGAAGGCTTTGGAGTCACAGCCAACACTGCTGCCCCCGAAGCAAGAGGTTAAGGGCTAGGCACCATGGGGGCACAATAGTAGTCAATGATAGGCAGGAGGTACATAATAGAATAGATTGGGTTCTGAGCTCAGCTCCATCAACTACAAGTTATGTAACCTTGTTCAAGTCCTTTGACCTTACTTAGGTCTTGGCTTCCTTATTTTTAGTGGTCAGATTTGTGCTTTGGGAAAATTAGTTTGGCAGCTTTATGAAGGAGGGTGAAAGATTTAAAACATGGAGACCAGTTAGGAAGCTAGTAATAGTCTACGGGAGAAATGATGGTTTGAAACAGTGATGAAGTGTGAAAGGAGAAGGAACACAGTCATCTGCATTGAGGAGTTAGAATTGCTAGAACTTGGAAATTGATTTGATACAGGAAATGAGATTATAATGATTATAATTCAAGCTTAGGTACGACCACTGAGTTTTAGGGGAAAGATGATCAATTTCATCCTGAACATGTTAAGTTTGACATGTTAGGGGACATCAAGATAGAAACACCAAGAAGGCAGCTAGTAATGTGGGGTGGGAGATTCTGGGAAAAGGTAACAGTCATCTGTATACAACTGGTCTTTGAAGCCATTTAAGTTACATAGTACAAACATCATCTCACTGACAGGAAATTTTAAGTCACTCATTGATCACCACAGCTGTAAGATCAATGTCTACCTTTGTTTCCAAAGCAATGACAGTGCTGTAACTCTTCCAGGTACTGCTGGTGAGCTGTCACTATATCAGACCCGAGCTGGAAAGGCTGCCCCTGGAGCTCAAGTGGCTGCACCTCAGCATTGTTAAGGGGAAGCAATATCAGAAGGCACCTCAGGGAGGTGAGGAAAGGAGAGAGAGAAAGGTAGCAAGAGTGGAAGGAGAGTGGGAACAGCAGAATGAGGTATGGACAAGATAAGACTAGAGGGAAAGATCTCAGAGAGAAGAAGTAAAGGCAGGATGAGTAAAAAGAGGTTGCTGAAAGAGGGAAGAAGCTGTGGGGTAAAGGGAACTGAAGGTGGAGGAAAAGAAAAGCTCTGGGCTAGCAAGGAACAGGAATACCTGGTTTCAAATCACACTTCTTAAGTCAGCTGTGTGATCTTGGAACAAGTCCCTTCCCTTCTATGATGCTCCATTTTTACATCTACAAACAAGATGGAACTCTAGCATTCCTTCCAGATGATATTTTGTGACCACAACCAAACCAAAGAGCAGTTAATGATTCAATGTCACCTTAAAAGAAAGTCTCTAGTGAAGAATATCATAGATGTATCCTTGGCACTGGGCTATGTAATATATATACATACACACACACACACACACACACACACACACACACACACACACTGGCTGTGTGACTTGAGATAAGTCAGTTAACTTCTCAGCAACCCAGGATATTTATTCTCTAAGACTATAAACTACAGATGAATTGTCAATTTGCATTGGTAGAGGGAGTTTCCATACTGGGATTTCCCTCCACCCCCATTGATGAAATCATTCTCTCACACACAGAACCTTACACAATGATTTTAATAAAGGTAGAATGGCATACTTATCAAATTTGTAAATCATAAAATAGATTGCTAACACATAAGTACTTAGCACATAAGTCAGAATCAAAAAATAATCTCAACAGGTTAGAATATGGGTCAAAATTAAATTGAAATTTAATGAGAATGAATTAAAGTAGCAGATAGAGTAGTAGAGCCTGACTCCAGAAAGACCTGGGTTCAAATCCTTCCTCTGACACTTACCAGCTGTGTGACCATGGACAAGTCAATTAACCTCTCTGAGCCTCAGTTTCCTCGTCTGCAAAATAGAGATAATACCTGTAGTACCGACCTTACAGGGTTTGTTGTGAGGCACAAATGAGATAATCTATATAAAGTGCTTTGAAACCTTAAAGCGCTATAAAAATGTCAGTTATTATTACAAATGTAGGCTTATAATTAAATTTTTAAAAATCAACTTTTAAATAAAAGACAAGCTAGACAGCAATTCATGTTAACAAGACCTGGGGTTTAAATGGATTATAATCTCGATTTAAGACCAAAAGTGTGATTACAATAATAATAATAAAAAAAGCTAATATAATCTCCCAGTCAAATCAACAAGCATTTATTAAGGGCCTACTATGTGCAGGCACTGTGCTAAGGCTAATGAATCGAGACTAGAGGCAATAATACCACTATGCTCTACCTCGGTCAGAAATCTTAGTACCATATGTTCAATTCTAGGGTACTGTATTTTAGAAAGGATATTGATAAGCTAGACCCAATCCTTAATCGTGACCAGGATAAAGAAGGACCTTGAATCATACTCTGAAATGGCTGAAGGAACTAGAGAAGAAAAGACACAGGGCAGCGAATAGTAGTTATCTTTAAGTACATGAAGTGTGGTCACATGGAAGAAGAATTAGGCTTGACTTTAAAGGATAAAACCAAGGACAATGGATGTTATTAGAGAGGTCTATTTTGACTTAATATAAGGAAAAACTTCCTAAAAACTATTTTTAATTTTTATGCAGCAATGGAATGTACTCCTTCAGGACATAATGTTCTTCTTCCTCATCAGACGTTTTTAAGCAAAAATTGAATGATAACATGATGTAATAGATGGAATTCTTATCTTAGTACAGTTGGACTAGATCGCTTCTCTGAGATTATGTGAAATGGCTAAGATGATGATAAGAACAGTCTGATTCTTTTTAAAGAAATAAGGTACAATCATTAAACTATAGACCAGTAACCTTGACTAATACCTAGCTAAATTCTTACATATTAAAGACATCGTTCATGAGTTTTCAGAAAAGTTATTCACTAAAAGTCATTTAAGCATATCTTGATGTCAGCAGGGTTATGTGATAAAAAAAAAAAAAGCTCATGCTGTCTACATCAATGGATACAGGCAAAGCAATGTCAATTTGGAGGGAAGTATCTAGTCATTTGCCCCAGGTATCTGTCCTTCAGCCTGTTCTGTTCCATACTTTTTGAAAATGAAGGTGCAAGATTTACTGTACTACTCCCCTAGCCAGACCACATCTGGATTACCATGTTTAGTTCTAGCCACATTTTAGAAAGCACACTGACAACCTGGATCATATCCAGACCACATCTCTTACCAGCAAGGGTGGTGACAGAGCCAGAAAATACCATAATAGATAAGATGGGCAAAAGTGGGGATATTTAGCCTGGAGAAGATACTATGAAATGGAGATGGTTAGACTAGAAGAGCTTTGGGGAAAGGAGAGCAGCAACATTTACTAGCTTTGTTTGTATCACAGAATCTCAGAGATAAACAGAAATTCAGAGATAATCTAGTCCAACCTATACCTGAGAAGGAATCCTCATCAATTGTTCATGATGCTACCACTTAAAGACCTTGAATGATAAGGAATCCATTCATCTACTAAGGCAATTCATAACACTTTTGGATAGCTCAAATTGTAGTTTTTCTTTATAAGCCCAAACCTGCTTCTGAAACTTCCACCCATTGCTCCTAGTTCAGCTAAGATAAAAGGAGAACAAATCTAATCCCTCTTTCCACATGACAGCCCTTTTAACACTTGAAGACAGCTGTCGTATCACCAGAAACCTTTTATCCTTTTTCCTAATCCTTCCTCTTATGGAAGATTTATGGGAAAAATGGACACTAAGCAAGGTATAGTTAGGTTGCAATCTGATAGATGGAATACAAGACAGCAATGAGTTCATACACCCAAAGACCACATTAACACTTCTGTCATGTCACACTGTTCACTCGTATTGATTCTGAAGTCCATATGGTCTATTATCTAGTTATAAGTCCCCCTCTCCTACTGTTAGACAAGTGATTTGTATGCCTTTCTGCAAGTCACTGAAAAGAATATGGAGAACACACAAGGACATGAGTGAGGCAAAACCACTAGTGGAGAGTAAAATGGGGGGGACCCCCCCCCCTCACTTCACAGAATTTTTGTGAGGAAAGTGCTTTGTACACATAATTGGCATCACCATCTTCAAATGTATGATTAGAATTGTTCTAATTGTCCCTAGAGGGCATATGTAGACTATAGGAGGCTGCATGCTGGAGAAGACTACCTTATGGCTAGTGAGCTAAGAGCTCTCACTAGAAGTCTTCAAACAAAGTCAAAGAAAGGAATCACAATTTGTGTAGGATTTGAACTAGATGATGACAGATCAAGTCCTCTCTAATTCTATGTGAGTAATCCAACCTTCCAGGTCATGAACAAATTTCCTTCTGCATCATCTCCAACCTTTTTAACAATTAACAGACAACAGGCAAATTAATTCCATAATAATTTTTTTTGGACAGGTCTAATTCCTACAGTTTTTTTTTTCCTACAAAGCTAAAATCTGCATCTCTAACTTCCAACCACTGGTTTAAATCCTACCCTTTAGGACCAAGCAGAACAAGTCTAATCATTATTATGTATGACAACCAACCCTGCTAGCTACCTGAAGACCATCATAACCACCCATCTATCCCACCCTAGCCCCCTTCTTTTCTTCCCCATACTAATTATTCCCAGCCTATTCCTAATGACATGTTTTAACTCCCTTTATGACATGTTGGCTCATGTGGATATGCTTCAGCTCATCACAAGACATATGCTGTGATACCAGGAACCAATCACAATAATAACCAGTATAAAACACAACAAAACTCACTACCTTTACTCTGGACACTGATGTTCTTGTCCATTTTATCATTATTCCCCAACCATCACCATGTACTCCATACTTCAAAGCCAAACTGGCTAATTTTTTTTTTGCCATTTCCTATATATTTCTTGAGTTTTTCTATCCTTACAAGGTCCCACCTCTGCTGATGACCAGATAAGGCCAAAGAGTAAGGTACCTCCTCATATGTCATAGTAATTAAATATTGTATGATGGTCTGAAGACATGGCTCAAACTCACACATGCCTACCCATGAGCCAACAGAATCGATATATCCAGAGCCAAGTAACATTAGCCTTGATGCTAAATTTCCATTTGCAATAGCTACACCCCAAAGGTTTTTATATACACACACATATTGGCCAATGAAAGCTATCTTAATGCATGCTCCAGTAAAAACTATACAAACTACCCCAAAGAGTCACATAGCTTCACCAGACCACCCTACAGAAATTCTAAGAAAAAGGAGCTAGATCAGCAAGATTCACTTCGCTGTCCTGACTGAATCAGCTGTGTACCTCAAAATCTGCGATTCATGATTGCTATGTAACTGATGCTACTCAAATACCTATATAATTTCTTTTTGTGATTTCTAAAGGATTCAACTCTTTCACTGTGTGTGTCAAGTAGTTTTCCCCCAAACCCAGGAAGAAATCAGTCAACAGGGCTATTTGATTTTTTTTCCTGAATGGACTGCAGTATCTTTCTGAAAGCATTTATTAAATGCCTATTATATGCCAGGCACTGTGCTAAAGCACTGGGGACACAAACATGAAAAAAATCTTTGCCCTCAAAGAGCTTACATTCTATATAAGGAGATAATATTTACACATCAAAGCATATACAAAATAAAAAATAATTTGGGAAAAGAGGGATTAGTGAAGGTTTCATGTATAACACAGCATTTCAGTTGTTGCAAATTAGGGGCAGCTAGGTGGCTCACTGGATAGAACACTGGGCTTGGAATTAGGAAGACTCATCTTCAAGAGTTCAAATCCAGCCTCAGAACTTACTATGTGACCTTGGGCAAGTCATTTAACCCTGTCTGACTCAGTTCCTCATCTGTAAAAAGAGTTGGTAAAATGCATTCTAGTATCTTTGCCATGAAAACCCCAAAATGGGGTCATGAAGAGTTGGACACAACTGAACAAGAATTTTAGAAGACAGTGGTGAGGTGAGAGTAAATTCTAGGCATGGGGGAATGCCAATGTAAAGGCAGCTGAGATGGGAAATGGAATATTATTTGGCTAGATTGAGTACAGGTAAAGAAGTGGAGGCCAGATTGCAAAAGGCTTTGAATATAACACAAATAAATTTGTATTTAATTCTAGAGGTAATAGAAAAATACTGGAGTTTGAGTAGAGTAGTACTTTAGGAGTATCACTTTGGCAATTGAGTGGAAGATAGATTAGGAAGGGTAGAGACTTGAGACGGGGAAACCAATTTTAGAAATGGCAATGAAGGTCTTACACCTAGGATGGTGGCCACATAAGTAAAGAGAAGGAGACTGATTTAAGAGGTTGTGAAACAGTGCCAAGGTCTGACCAGAAGATGTGCTCAACCAGAGAGGGTAGGAAGATGATCACATCTCACCCTCCCTGCAATAGTCAATCATAGTTTGTTTCCAATATAACCACAGATACTCTTATCCCCCAATACTCCTCAGCTTTGCCTCCTCCCTATGATGTGCAAACTCTCCAATTTCCCCTTTTCAGGGACCCTGTCAGTCCCTCAGGGCAGTTATAACCCAACAGCCATACAACAACAGGTGAGAAAATACAAACCGCCACCCTACACACACCAGGTCATTTCATGGTTTTGACAAGTGCCCTTAAGTTCTATATCCTTTACATTTTAGATGAAACAGAATGAGTCATAACAGAAGAGCAGGCCTGGAAAGGTTGTGCTCTTCATCACGTATTTCATTACATTACGTTCCCTTCAAACCTATCCTTCTTTCAGACATTCTCTTTATTTTCAAGGATACTACAACCTTACAGTCACTAAGGGTTACAACTTCAGTGTCATTTTGGACTTTCCCATACTCTACATTTATCAATCAATGGCCAAAATCTGTCATTATCTATCTCTACAACATCTCTCACACATTTCTTTCTCTTTTCTCACATGGCCAACACCCTATTTCATGTCTCTATTACCTATTGTCTGTAATATTGTAATAGCCCAATTGCTCTCTATCTCAAGTCTCTTTCCACTCAAATCCATGTTCCACTGTTGCCCAAGTGCCTTTTCCATAGCAAAAGTCTAATCATTACTCTGCTACTCAATAAACTTCTCCATCTCCCTGTTGTCTGTAGGATCAAATAATTTGGCTTTATTTCATCCTTTTTAATATTTTTGTATGTCACAACATACACAATTATTAGGTATAACAGTACATGTATGTAAATTTATATCTCAGTAAATACACACCTATCAGGAATACATACTCAAAAAATTTTTTATCATTAAGGATGTGTTATCAAATTTGGAGGCCACTATGGTAAAAATAGAAATAATATCTGGCAAGTAATTGGCTATATGGGGTGAGACTAGGAGTCAAGTATGACCCTTAGGTTCATATGATATGGATCTCATTGAGGAAGCCCTGAAGATTCTTGGGGATCAAAGCACTCAGCAGAATTTTATCTACAAATAAAAGTATTTCAAGTACTTCATCTACACAGGAGCCCTTTTCCACTTGGACTTTACAAAGACCATGACAGCAAACATCTTTGGTAAGTGTGCCTTCTTGGTTTCATGTTTGCCTAAGATCAATGCTCAGGATCATTAAAGTCCTCCACAATTTTATCTATAAAGGAATCTTACATAATGTTAACATATGAATAGGAGAAATCTCCCTAGATGAAAACTTTAAGTCTGTATTTTGCTCTACTAAGTCAAATGCTTTTTAGTAATTAGCAACAACAGGAGCAACAGAATCTCTCAGTCAACTTTAAATAACAAGATGCGGTCAGCTGTCTACAAAATCCTGCCTGTCCCCGTTTTCATGTTTTCATCAAAAACATCTTCTAACTTTATAAGTTTTTTTAACTTTATAAGCTTTTATAAGTTTTATAACTTATATTAGTTTTATAGCATTTTTAGTTTTATAAGCTTTTTAAAAAATTTTTTAAAATCCAAAGACTTTACCTAGAGGTAAGTAGAGACCTGAGTCCATAGCTACTAACTTCCTGGACACCTTTTTAGGCACTAATTTTTTCTTTTGGACATTACAGCATGTTGAAAAACCAATCCTTATCCTCTTCTGAGGTAGTCACCTCCAGTACAGTTTCATCTGTTACACGTGTGGTCAGGTCATCTTTCTTCCTAAGCACCTCTACTTTATCTGCTGTCATCGTTGGTGGGAACAGACTGCTATATAAACATTTGGCAAATCCTTTCCATTTCAGATGTCATCATCCTTCCAGTTTTATCTGTAGTTGCCCTCAGAATGATCTGGTTTAGTTAGGTTTCACTCCAAGTTTTCAGCAGGTTTGTTTTCCCATCTACCTTTTCATTCTTTCATACTGCTCTGAATTTTCTTTCCTCTTCTACGATGTTTTGCAAACAAAATTGGCCTTTGAACAAGTGTTACCCTTGGCTGTCATAACTCCCAGTTTACTGAGACTAAATAGATACTTGCTGGGTGAGATGGTTTGTCGACTCTTCTAGCTGCCTGGTTGTAGCGGATGTTTTATATTTGTTAAACTTCTCTAGGAAGTGGTGATAAGCAGAATAAGTTTGTTTACTTTTATCCATTTCTCGTAGCAAATAGCTTGTTCAAAGAAATTAGGCTGAAGATGCTATAACTTCATGTATTCTTCTCTTCATTAGTTTTTCATGTTGGTGCTTTTTGTAAAGTGCTGATTTAATCAAACAGATGGCCAAATCAGTAATGCCCAACCTTCAAGTACAACATCACCCATTTCCCTTCTGTACGTCAAAAAATTTCACAGACTGCCACATGTTGTAGCTGCATTGTTAGTATAAGTTTTGTTCTGTGTCTGGATCTAGGATTTCATTGGTATGGGTTACTGCTGTTTTTCAAACTCCTTTCACTGATGCAAACTACTCATTTATTTCTAACTTATAGTCTTAGAGAATTGCTTATGGCACTGAGAAGTATTTTGCCCATGGTAACACAGGAAGTCTGTGTCAGAGGCAGGACTGGACCCAGGGGTTCCTGACTCCAAGTCCCACTCTCTATTGATCACACCATGCCTCTTCAGAGAAAATGACAGAAATGTAAATTCAGTTATGTCTTAAAATGAATTTTATTAGCCAGAACAGCATTTACATACATTTGAAAAATTATGGTACACATGTACTAGACATTTAATAAGTCTACAAGTCTATTTAGTGGACTGACTCATTCAATAAAACAAACTCGAAATAATTCCAAAACCTCTATGGCCCTTAAGTAGGAGCCATAGATACTATTTTTTTTTTTTTTTGTGGTGGTATTCAGGGTTTACTACATCCAGCATCTTTTGACTTTTCTTGGGAAAAAAAAAAACAAAACCATTCATGATACACAGTACTCAAAAGCCTCATGTCTTTGGTCTTTCATTTCTTAAGCTCAAACCAAAATTTCTAACTTTTTCCACTATTCCTCCCTGTGCCCACCTTCATACTGAAGTTACCCTAAATATATATTGGCTTGGTATAGAAAAAGCTGTCAAGTTTTTCATGTAACAAATGTTGGTACATAAGCTGTAATTATCTTCATAACGCTCTGTTTATACTTACCATAAATAGTGATGGTGATCCATGACCAAGTGTCCCATAAAAAGCTTTTATTTTTGTTGCCTGAGGCATAATTCTATTCCCTTCAGCAAACATTTAAGTGTTTATAATGTATAAGAAATTAAGGATACAAAGACAAATGAAACAACCCCCTTCCTCACAGAATTTATATTCCACTGGATAACATTAACACCATTAGTTTTTTTTCTCATGGACAACTTTCTATTTACCATATTCTCTTTAGTTTCTTGTGTAGCTTAAAGCAAAAATGTCAATACTTGATATAGTTCAGTTCTTCTAGTCACAGGAGACAACCTCTTCACTGTTAAAAGGATAAAAATCTCCAATTTAAGAGTATCAGCAAATTTAAATTTGTATAACTTTTGTGTACATTCTATCTTGTATCATGATTAGTTGTTTATATTTAATCCTCCTAGAGGTCTACAGGAGTCCTTCAAGCCTAGAACAATCCTCTACACATAGTAGGCATTCAATAACATGTTTGTTAAAATTAAACCAAAACTCCTAAGTCTTTTTCACTTGAGCTACCAGTGAGTGTTGGAAGTTTCATGGAGGAAGGACAGGACATGTGAAGCGTAGGGAATAGCATTAGCAAAGGCAATTAGGTAGAATGACACCTACTGTACTTCAGGAAGATGTGAAGAACCAGGTTGTCTTTTGATGAACTTAGGGGTAACAAGCGTAAAGTTAAATTCTGATCTTGCTGAGGTGATGGTGACATGCTCCCTGTTTATATTACCTTGGTTGGAGGGAAAAGCATTGAAAATTGTTAAGTAACAAATATGCATAATAAAGTAAAACGTTTTGTTACAAAGTCCCTGCCCCATCTCCCCCAGGGGAGCTATGAAAGAAAATAAATGCTTAGTGATTGTATGTATATATATACAGAGAGAGAGAGAGAGAGAGAGAGAGAGAAAACCAAGTGCAAGCCTGACATGTTATCAGGAGGCTTCCTGTTTGAGTGTAGGATTGGGAGAATGAACTGATGAGATCCATTCTGCAACCAAGAGTGGGTGGAAATATTGGCTTGGATCTTTTCTGTAGAAAAACTTCAAGTTGACTGATTAGGGGGACTTAATAAGTGAAAGGCAGAGCTAATGCCAAATAGTACTTGGCACATCATAAGCTCATAACAGATAGGCATGTATCTATGTTACAGTAGAGAGAGCATTGGATTTGGGAGTCAGGGAAGAACTGGGTTTAAACTGCACCTCAGATACTACATCACACTGTTTATCTACTATGTTGCAAACTCCAGAGTGAATTACTAAAAGGGTTTGTAAATATTAAGAGAAGTGGTGATCCCCAAGACTAAGCATTGGTTTGTCCAGAACAGGTCATGCCAAGTTAACCTTATATCTTTTTTTTTTTAAGATACTTAATAGATTAGATGACATAGCACAGTATACTTGGGTTTCAGCAAAGTTCCTCAAGATGATCTGGTAGTCAAGATGAGTGTTAGTGAACTGAGAAATGGT
Organism: Phalanger gymnotis; assembly: GCA_028646595.1. Taxonomy (NCBI): domain Eukaryota; kingdom Metazoa; phylum Chordata; class Mammalia; order Diprotodontia; family Phalangeridae; genus Phalanger; species Phalanger gymnotis. The sequence continues at coordinate 72,060,434 of CM053622.1, read as the reverse complement.
ACACAGTCCCAAAAAATAGTGGTAATAAGCAGACTGGGATATATCAATATGAAGATGGTCTCACGGAATGTCTAAATGATCTGATTGTGCCTCTGGGCAATTCAATACCTTTACAAATGACAGTGCCTAGCAAATAGTAGGTGTTACATAAATGTTGGAATTGAAAATTACTTGGATGACAACATATTTTTCTAATTTGTATTGGGTGTCAGGAAGCTTAGATGAATAAGTACCATTCAAGGTAATATTACTAGAATCTGAGAAGAGACTAGAACAATGAATCAAATTCAAAAAGATGAAATGTAATCAGGATGAATACCAAGTAACCTTCATTTGAGTTTAAAAAAATATAACTACAGTTTGAGGGACACATGGCTAGATAATACTTACTATATGAAAAAGGCCTGAGAATGTCAGTTGACTGAAAATTCAGTGAATCAAAACTGATGATGGCCAAAAGAGCAACTGCAATCTTAGATTGCAATACCAGAAGTACAAGCATGGAATAAAAATCAAAGGATTGTAACAGTCTCACTGTGATTAGCACTGGCCAAACTGCATCTGAAATATCTTCTTCAGCTCAGCTACATTTAAGGAGGACACTGAGAGACCAGAATTCAGATTTACATAAGGATCAGGTGAAATAACAGAGGCACTTCAGCAGAACACCTTGAGTGGAGGGAAAGGAGAAAAGAGGTATATAGAACAGTCTTCACTTTTTAAGAAGCCTATCGCGTGAAAGCAGCACTAAATTTATTTTATCCCAGGGACAAAATTAGGCAAAATGGGTAGAACTTACTTAGAGGTAGTCTTTGCAAAACTTACAAAATCAGAGCCATCTAGCTATGGAAAGGGCTACTTCAGGAGATATCTCAAGAAAAGATTTTCAAGTGGCCACTTTATCAGTGAACATAGAAAGTATTCTGTTCAGACACCTGTTGGACTACATACCTGGAGTTTCCTTCCAACACCAAGTTTCTATGATTATTGTAGAACAAAGACATAAATGCTAAAGGGTCTATATGAATGGTACAATATCAATACTCTTTTTCTGCCCTCTCATCTTCTTGAAACACCTTAAGATGGTTATTTCTCAAGGTTCAATTCTCAGCACACTGTATCTTCTTCAACAATCCCATTCACTCCTGTTCCTTCAACGATCACCTTTATACCAATGGCTCTGAAATCTATCTCCAGTTCTGATCTCTCTTCCAAACTCTACCCTATTTCCAACTACTTCTAATGAGGGCCTACTACTAAAGAGCACTGTGCTAGGCACTGGAGGAAATGAAAAGGCCAAACGAGACATCTAACCAGCAACCTCAAATCATTTTAATGTATCCTTCAAACTGCTACCATGCTAATCTTTAGGGAGATGACTAGATGGCCATGTCAACCCTGCAGTAAAAAACTTCAAACTCAACCTCACACTCTACAATCTGATACCACCTTATCCTATGAGTCTTTTCTCATCTTACTCCCCTCACAAGTGTATCTATTAGCTAACTTGTTTGATGTTACATCATGTCAAGGTGTCCCAGAATGCCAAAGTGTCCAAATGCCAAGAAAGAGAGATAGAAAGTTTAGCCTCTGGGCACAAGTGACAGCTCTTTGGCCCCAGTGGCAGGTGAACAACAGGCTATAAGGAGAAAATAAATTGCTCGGTGAAACCTTCCAGCTAGTCTCACCTGACCACAGGCAGCCAACTACCTGAAGTGTCCCCAGGGGATATACTGGCAATATGATGTAGAAAAATGTATGGACTCAAGAGACACCTGTTTTCAAAACCTTGCCCAATATTTACTAGTTCTATAACCTGGACAAGTCACTTCATTTCTGAGTTTTCTCACCTATAAAATGAGAATACTTGTGGCACCTCTCTCAGGGGGATGGGGGTTATAAAACTGAAAGAACTATAGGAATACTTGGCAATAGTTCTTAACATTACTTCTACTTCATGCAGTTGTGAGGAAATTGCTTAGAAAATATTAAAAGGTATAAATCCAAGTATTAGTGATAACTCTTACACTACCTCATGGGGATATGTGAAGGAGAGTATAACAGTAAGTCTTAAAATATTATATAAATGTGATCCATTTTTAATCATCATGGTTAACATCTTTTTATTAAGAACCACTTTTGGGGGCAAAATATAAGGTATTATCATCCTTATTGACTCTTCTGGCCAAAAGCTGCTTTGAAGCTCCCTCTTCTCCCATCACATCTCCTACTAGAGGTCACTCTTACTCTTAGATAGGACCTTCAGCTTCTGTCTCCTCCTCTGATATCCCCCTCCCACCAGAGGCCTTTCTGCCCCTCCTCCCCAGGCCCCCTCCCATGCCCCCTTCCATCGGGGCTGCCCCGCCCCCTCCCACTCCCCTCCCACCAAAGGCCCTTCTGCTCCACCCCCCTCGTACTCCCACCCCCCCATCACCAGAGGCCTTTCTTGCCTTCCCTCTCACACAGCCCCTCCTACTCACACCCCACTTCCCAACATAAAGGCCTTCCAGCCCCTCCCCCCGGAATCTCCCCCGCTGAGGGCTCCAGCTGGGCCTCTCCTCCCCGAGGTTGGTGCCTCCTCAGGTTCGTCCCCCAAGCAGGCCTCAGCGCCCCACTTCCCCGCCTTCCCCACTCCGGGCGGGCAGGCCCGAGGCGCAGCCCAGGGAGCGTTAGGCCTCGGGCCTGGCAGACCCCCGCCCCCGCCCTTGGCCCAGCAACCCTCACCTAGCCCTCGGCCTGATCTTCGCTCTTCTCCCGGTCGACGCCGTCTTGGCCGCCGTGGTAGTAGCCGCCAACGCAGCCCTCACCCCTCACCACCTTGGCCGCCGCCGCTGCCCAGCGAGCGAGAGGTCGCCCGCCCCCAATTCCCCGCACCGCCGGTGAGCGAGGGACCGCCCGCCCCGAGCTTCCGCCGCAGGCTGGCGAACAACCGCCCGCCCTGAGGTCTCCACCGCAGGCCAGCGAACGAGCACCGGTCCCGAGCTCTCTCCGCTGTCGCCGCCGCCCCAAAGCCTGCACCCACCCGAGCTCTCCCGCACCACAGCCGCAGCAGCCAGCCGCTCCCACAGCCGCCTCCCCGCGCTCTGAGGGCGAGGCTGTCACTGGCGTCACAATGAATCCTGCCCCGCCCCTCGCCCGGAGGCGCGAGCTGGAGAGGCTCCGCAGTCCCCATTGGCTGCTCACCGAAAGCTCCCCCGGGCATTGGTTGGCTCTGTTCCTCCTCTCTGGACTCTTCCCCTCCCTCCTTCTAGGCCCCAGGCGCTTTAAGGGGATTAGCTGCGGCGCTGGAGCCTCCGCCTCCGGCTTCTCTTGCCAGAAAGCGGGGGCTGGGGGACTGGAACGGAGGCTCGCGACCCCTGCGCGTGCCCCTCCCACACTCGGCCTGGCCGCCCCTCCCCCACCTCCCTTTCTGAGGGGCGTCTGCTGATCCCGAAGAACTAGCCTAGCGAACTGCTTTCCTCCGGGCTAATGGGCTGGTCCTCCAATTTTCCTGTTGGAAAGACTGAGAAGTTGGAGTGGTGTTTGTGTGTTTCTGGGTGACCTTGAACAAGTCCCTTTGTGGCCCAAGCAGTTCCCCAAAACTCGAACTTCAATCCCTGCCAGAGTGCAAGTTACCCATACGTCCCAAATCATACGTAATGACCAATAAAATAGATAAAAATGAGCGATCTATATTCGATTGTAAGCTCTTTGAAGGCACACTGGTTTTGCCTTTCTCTATAGAGCTTAGCACAGTACCCGAAACGTAGCAATAGTCCTATAAGAGATATTGTGAATTGTTACATTATTTCATCCTTCAAAGATGGTGTATGTCCGTTTGACCATTTCTTCATTGAGGAGAGCCTATTTCTTTCAAGCAGGTTTACAGGTCCCCTCGGAGAACTGTGGACAGACTTCAGGGGAGTCCCTGAACTTGGATAGAAAAAAAAATACATCTTTATTTTCATGAACCTCTAATTGAAATTTAGACTTCAATTATAAATTACAAATTTTAATAAAAAAAAAAACTTCTGAGAAGGGATCCATAGGCTTTAACAGAATGTCAAACGGTCCGTGCCAAAAAAAAAAAAAAAAAAAGGTTAAGAACCTCTGCCTTATAGACCCTCCTGGTTAAGTCAACAAGCAATTATCAGGCACCTGATATGTGCCAGACACCTTGTAAACTCTGGGATACAAAGAAAGTAACTGCCTTCAAGTTGTTCACAGCCTTTTACATGCAAACAGCTATACACAACAGACTGAAGTCACTAGCATTTCTTGTAGAAGGTGGGACTTTAGCTGAGACATGAAAGAAGCCAGGGAAATGAGGAGATAGAGATGTGGAGGGAGAGAATCACAGGCCTGAGGGACAGCCAGTGAAAAGGCCCATTTGGGACATGGGAGTGTTATGCCTGAGGAACATCATGGAGACCAATGTCACTGGATCACAGAGTATGTGGAAGGAGCTAGGGTGTAAGAATACTAGAAAGGTAGAAAGGGATCAGGTTATAAAGGACTTTAAAAGCCAAATTAAGGATTTTTATATTTGATCCTAAAGATAATAAAAAGCTATTGGAGTTTATTGAATAGGGAGGTGACCGAGGTCAGACCTGTGCTTTAGGAAGATCACTTTGACAGCCAAGTAGAGGATAGACTGAGTTAGGGAGAAACCTGAAATAGGGAGATTGTGACTCTTGCGATAGTCTAAGCATGAGGTGATGAGGGCTTGCACCAGGGTGGTAGCAGTGTTAGAGGACAGAAGACAGTGAATATGAGAGGTGTTGGGAAGGCAGAAACAACAGAACATAGCAACAAATTATATTTGAGGGGGTGAGAGAGTAAGAAGTTGAGGATGACACCCAGGTTGTAAGGTATATGGGGTGTTCAGGGAGGACTATCGCTTCTGGTGTGGGAATGGTTGAGCCTTTTTCAGGGCTGCTGATCTACTTTTGGTGTCCACCTTTCACTCAGCTCTCACCTGTGGCTCCAGGAAAGCTGTAGCATGTGCAGTGGTCACAGCCCAGTAAAACCATCTAGGCAGACAGGCTAAACCAGGTTGAGGGTAACCAATGAGCCTCAAACCCATGGGTGAGTTTGAAGGATGTCTACCTCAAGCATGCAAAAACTTCCACTGGCAGAATGGGCAGATGAGAACAATTTGTTCTAAAGGCCATGAAGCAAGTACTATAGGGTACTTAAAGCTTGGTCAGCTATGGAAGTTGCCAAGGTCATTCACTATGTCTCCTGCCACCTGCAGTTGTCCTGTCTTTTGTCCTGTCACTGGATTTTGATGACTATAGAGGAGAGAGTGAAGCCGACAACTTTGTGCAACTCAGCCTCTCTTAAATCCAATTCACTGGAAAGTCAAGACAGTCTTCTCTGTTGTCATTGGCCCTCTTCAAAAACGAAGGACAAACAACACACTTCGGTGACAGAGAGCACAGCAGTATGCTTGACAGTAAATAGGAATGTTGGGGAGAGGAGGGCAGAGGTGGTAAGGGAATTAGTTTAATTCTGGACTTATTTTAGTTTAAGATGTCTATAGTACATCCATTTTGAGATGTCCACTGGGCAGTTTTAGTTGTAAGGCAGTTCAGGAAAGAATTGAGGGTTGGATAAACAGATCTAGGAAACATCTTCATAGAGATGATCATTAAATCCATAGGAGCTGATGAGATCATCAAATGAAATAGCATAGAAGAAGAGTAAGACCAGGACAGAGCCTTGGGAAATACCCAATTAGTGGGTGTGACCTGGATGCAACAAAGGAGACTAAGTAATCAGACAGGAGGAAAACCAAGAGAAAGCAGGGTCACCTAAAAAAACCTAAAGAGAAGAGAGTGATTAACAGTGTAAAAGCCTTCAGAGGGGTAAAAAAGAATGAAGACTGAGAAAAGGCCATTAGATTTGGTAATTAAGAGATCATTGGTAACTTTGGAGAGAGCAGTTCCAGTGGAATGATGGGTCAGAAGCCAGATTTCAGAGAGTTAAGAAGAATGACAGGAAAGTAATTGAGGCACCTATTATAGACAGCTTTATAATAGCAAATGGGGATGAATAGATTAAGAGGTTTTTTGAAGATGAGGAAAGACATGGGCATGTTGGCAGTAGGGCAGTAGCTAGCAGTCAGGGAGAGACTTAAGATTAGGGAGAGTAGGGATGGGACACTGCTAGAGAAGATGGATTGGAATGGGATCACTTGTGCATGTGGAAGGGGTTTGCCTTGGCAAAGAAAAGGACTACCTGTTTGTGTGAGACAGGGGCATAGGAAGAGATATTGGAAGAAGGCATCTGAGTGATGGCATGAGGAGGGAGTGATAGAGGGATCAGGGAACAAGCCTTGATTTTTTTCAGTGAAATATGAGGTCAGCTTCTCAGCTGAGGGGATAGGGAAAGGGGAGCCATGGGAGATTTGAAGAGGGATGAAAAAGTTTGGAAAATACGCTATGGCAAGTAGGATGATGAGTCACTTAGGTAGATTGAAAAGGATTGCCTTGCTGCAGTTGAGGACCCTGTTGAAATTATGCAACAAAAAATTTATAATAGACCCCAAGTCATCACTGTTTTGTGATTTTCTCCAGCTTTAGTTGGCCCCCCTTGAGCAGGAGTGAAGGCAGTGGATAGTGCCACTGGATGGTGCCAAGGTTGAGGTTTAGCAAAACAAGATCAGCAAAGGATAAGGAAGCATGGGAGTCAAGAAAAGAAGACCGTGTACAGCTGAATTGGTTCATCAACAGAGCAGGATGGGGAAGGTGAGGAGACTGTAGCCAGTGTAGGGGTGATGATCTCCATGAGAAGGAAGAACACGGTTAGGGGTTGCAACCTAGAGGGAGAGATAACAGGGCTGAGCCCTGGAATGGAATACTATTTTGACTGTTTGCTAACCAATGTGCCCCTTGCTGTCAGGATAGAGCTACTTCTTTTTGGCGAGTCCGTTAATGGGTAAGGGGAAGTCATGGGATTATTGGCCACAAGATCTGAAAAAGCCAACCACTTGGGCTATAAAAGGAACTCCTCCTGCATTTAGCAGGACTTCCAGAAAAGGGAGAGGGAGGTATTCCTTTGCCCATCTTCTGCAGCAATGACCAGAAGACTATGTACTTGTCTAAGCAAGACTGAGTCCTTATGGCATCTTTCTATTTCCCATTTTCTTACTGGAGCACAGACCCATGACCAATGAGCATGAAAATTAGACATTTCCTGACTTCCAGTGATAGAGAAATTTGGTGCCAATTGCTCCTGCTGACTCCTGCAATGGAAGAGAAATCCTTTCAAGAAAATGCAGCAGGAGAAAAGACAAAGAAAGTTCAAGGCCTGCCCAGGGTGGTGTTAATGAATGCTTATGAGTTTTCTGTTTTAAGTTTTTCTGTGATAGAAAAAATAAACCACTGTCCTATACTTGATACATCTATTGTTTAGCTCACATGGTGGTCAGAAGAAGCAATATAACACTCCCAAGGTCTCTCTTAGGAACTTTGGAATTGATTGTGTGACATGGAAGATGCTAGCATAGGACCACCCAGCATGGTGTGCCCTCATCAGAGAAGGTGCTGCGCTCTGTGAGCAAAGCAGAATTAAAATAGCTCAAACAAAAACACAAGATGTGAAAATTTAGAAAACACACTCCAAATGGTCCCATGGACTATTTGTGCCTGACCTGTGGTAGAGCATTCTGAGCTCATATTGGTCTAATCAGTCACAGGTGAACACACAGTAATTTGTCTCTAACATAGTGATGTCATTTTAGTTTTCTTTGACAATGAAGGACAACAACCACCTCTATTATAAATCTTTAATAAGATTTTAATTTATAGATCTATAAACCTTTCCTATCATCCTTGTGCACTGGCCATGCTAATCTTTCTAACTTTATATGTATATATATACTGCTGAATTGAGAACCATTAAGTACTTTTTCTAGAATAGACCATGTTATCCACTTTTAGAGGAGATCCTAGACAGAAGCCATATCTAAGTTTTGTTTTAGATATGTCTGGAGTTATTCTGAGGTGGGGGCAATGAGCCAGAAAGAATGAGAGAAACTTGACCCTCTTCTTTTAAGGGTCAGGCTTCCCTCAGGTTGAATCTAGACCCTGTGAATTCAGAGCCAAACTCCTTTGTGGACCACATCTTTCCTTATAAATTCCAGGTGTCAGAGTTTTATCTGATATATTTAATGTAAATATTTTCTTTTTATTAACAAAAAAGAAAGCAGATGGTACCACCCAAGGTATTTCATTCTATGGCTATGAAGGCATTTCATGATGACTTTGGACATTTGAGTCTTGATCCTAGAATTTCTCCACGTGACTTCTAAAATGATATTGCTAAAGCTCAGGCCTGACCATGTTACTTCCCTGCTCAGGAATCTCTAGTGGTTCCCTCTTTCCTCTAGGATCAAATACAAATTCTTCTGTTTGACTTTTAAAATCCTTCACAGTCTGGCCCCATTCTCCCTTTAAAAGCTTATTCTATACTACTTTCCATCGCACAATGTATGTTTAAGCTAAACTGGCTTGCCTGCTATTTTCTGTACCTGATTTTCCATCTCCTCTCTCCATGCCTAAGCCAAGGCTATCTCCACCACCTGGAATACACTCTCCTGACTTCGAATTCCTAACTTCCTTCAAAGCTCAGCTCAAATATCACCTCCTATAGGAAGTCAACCTGATTCCTCCAGTTGCTAGTGTCCTTGCCCTAGAAATCACTTCGAATGTATTTTGCATTTAATTTTCTAGGTATGTGTTATTTTCCACAAATAAGAGGTAGGCTGCTTGGGCACAGACATTATTTTATTTGTCTTTGTAATCCCAGTGCCTTCCACTGTACCCAGCACACAGTAGATGCTTAGTAAATGCTTGTTCTCTTTCCTCTCCTTGCCGCCTCCCTCAAGCAAATGTTTACTTCATAGGGTTGTTTTGAGGATCAAATGAGATATTTGTAAGGTGCTTATCGCAGTGCCATGGCACATAGTAGCCCCTTAATAAAGGCTTGTTCCCTTCCCATTTCCCCTCGGAAGTTTATTGAAAGGGATCGTTAATCAGAATTGAATTCAAGATGTTTAAAGAAAAACTTTTTTTGTTTTACTAGTCCAGGATGTCAGCAGTCAAAAAAAGTGTGTTGTTTAAAAAAAGAAAGAAAGAAAAAGAAGGAGCAAGGGTGCTTATAAGCAACATCTCAGGTGCAACAGACACTTTTACCTGATATGAACAGGCATGCCCAATCAGAAACCACTGAACTTCCTTGTTGAATTATTGTTTGAGAAATGTTTTTCTGCATGTAGATTCCCTGCCAGAAGGCCTCTTACCTAGACTTTTGCAACATCCTCCAGTTTGGTCTTGTGCCCTCAACCTTCTCCCTTTTTCAATCCACCCTCCACAAAGTTGCCAAAGTATTTTTCCTAAAGTGCAGGTCTGGTCGTGTTACCCCACCACCCACACACTCAATAAACTTTAGTGACTCCCTACCTCCAGGATTAAATATAAACTCCTCTGTGGGGTATGTAAAACTCTTCACAACCTGGCCCTTTTCTACCTTTTGGTCTTCCTACACATTACTCTCTTCCGCAAAGTAAGCGATAAAAATCACCCTGGTTTACTCACTGTCTCTCACAAAGGATCCCCTATTTCCTATCTCCACACCTTGGTACTGGCCGCCCCCCATGCCTGGAATGCCCTCCCTCTTCACCTCAGCCTTCTAATCCTTGCTGAAGCACCTACCTTCTATCTCAGTGATTCTCAAACTTTTCCACAGTGGAAGAGATCCTCTAAAACTATTGTTAATACCTATTAGCAAGAAACATAAAGTTTATTTAAAAAAAAACAAACTTGAAAACATGAAGTCTTTCCTGATCCCCCAAGCTCCCTCCCTCCCCAAATGATTTTCTATTCATTTTATACATGTAATCCATGTGTGCGTATATAGACATATTATTGTATTGTGTATTATACAATATTGTATATGCCATATACATGTGTATATCTTAGAATTGTATATTTATAAAATATGCATACATATGTCATAGGTGTATAGACATACATGTATGTAATATATACAGTACAAATATTATGAGTACATATCATTTATGTATATAAATATGTTACATATATTATGCAGATATTTATGCTAATATATGTACAAGTCATCTTGTTAGCTAAAATGCAAATTTCTTAAGGGTAAGAACTGTTCAGTTTTGCCTTTGTATCTTCAAAGCTGCTTAGCATATGTGTTATCTGGCACATAGTAGGCCTTTAGTAACGGTTGTTGCTTTATCACAACTCTAAGAAATATTGGTTTGGGGAGAAATCATTGTTTGACCACAGTTTGACCTCATTTTTGTTAATGTTTGAGAGAGGGCCACACTTTCTTATAGACTTGAACTTTGGAATTTCAGAAGATAGATAGAGACCCACAATTATTATGTCTCTTGGCTAAGTACTGGCTAAGAGAAGCCCACCATTTAGCCATGACTTCATTTCAGAAGAGCTCTGACAGAAACAATGTTCTAAGATGTGTGTATTTGTCTGTCTGTCTATTTACATACATATTATGGCCCACAAGGAGCATGGATAGATATGATCTGAGGTCTGGCTCACCTTTGCAGAGGGTAGGATCAGGACTGTGCAGGGACTGCCAACATGCTAGTGTAATATCAATTAAGTTGAGTGTCTTTGATTGAGTCTTATTAGGTGCTAAACCCCAGGCCCAAACCCTTATCTACTAGGTGCTAAGCCTATGTGGATGTGAAGCCCTCAGGGTCCTAAGGGGAGTTGCTAAGAGCAGAGTCAATAGTAGGAGCCTGAGTTCTGGTTGCTCAGATGATGTTTGATGATGGCTGAAGAGTGTATAAAAAGAGAGAACAGAACTACTTGCGATTAGTGGAGTGCTGATGTGGAGATTCTGGGCAGCTGTAGTTAAGAGCCCTCCAGCTTATAAACCTGGATGTTCAGACTTTGTTAAACTCTGGTAACTATGAATCATGATTTGAATTAGACAAGATCTGTCTGTTATGTTTGTAATTTGTTTGTGTTTGCTCTGAAGTTCAGGGTGCTGGCTTTTCCCCCTCAACTAAGTGAATGATATTTGTATGCTGGATTAAAGTAAGATTGTTAACCCGTTATCGTTGCTTTCCTTAGTAATGCAGATCAAAAAAACCTGTGTTGGCAGCTTTCTGTGTGCTGGTTGTTGGCGGGTCTTACACCCCTTCAGCAGCCACTAGAAGATTGTTGTAACAGCTAGCTTGAGGAGAGGCAGATAAGATCCAAGACCACTGAATGCTAGGAAACTTCTCTATCTCTATGGAGTACTGGGCTAGAATAACACCTACCTGCATCTCATCAAATATCTCTAGTTTAGGGAATATGATATTTAGGGGTTCAGAACAAAAGCCACTTCTCTAGGGTATCACTTTTAAGTGAGGAACAGAGCATACCACCTAGCTAATAACTGTAAGATTAGCTCCTTTCCACCAAATGCCAGTCATAGAAAAGACTGTCACAAGCAATAGCAAATAAACCTATTTGTCCAAACAAAACAGCAAACAGAAATTGGAAAAGTTCTATAGATTAGAATGTGCCAAAGAATACATGAGAGCAAATGAGCTCTTCAGCTGGAAGCCAGATAAGACTTCACCAAGAGAGAAAGAATGATCTCACCTAGGAGAGGTCCATCCTCAGCAATCTTTAGTATTGCTAGCTCCAGAGGTTAAGGAATATGTTGGGGCTTGGCCTCCACATGTGTTTGTGACTCCAAAGTCTCCAATCTGACATTCAGAAGTCTCTCTCAACAGCCTGTCTAGAGCTCCTCTCTCCAATTGTGTCTATAAAGTCACCCTCTGAAATCATTGCATGGAATGGAAGTAAATCTCTTATGTAGCTACCCAGTGTTATGCTCAGAATTCTCTCAACCAATTTGGAGTCCCATCTCACTCTGAGTATACAGCACAGGGCTTTCCCTCTGCAAAACCTCTCTACACCTGGGCAGAAGCAAGGTTAAAATGATATGATGCTTGAGTTTATTGTCAAGAACTTGAGCAAGGTGGGAATACCGAGAAATCTTGGTATTCTAGGAACAAACAAGAGAGTGGACTGATCTGAGGGTTTGGGCAAGTTGTCAGTTTATAGAATAACCTCATAAAGTGGTGAAGACCTTATAAAGATAATTAATTAATTGCAACCACCTATCACCCATTGGAAAGGTAGTTAGACTTTCTGTTGAGTAGGAAGAAAGATGCAATAGACAGCCAGCCAAGCTAATTCCGAAAAGAGACCACTCACTAGGCACAGAGAAACTGAACTAGGTAGTAACACTGAAGGTAATAATTCAGAAGAAAACATTATGTACTGTCACCTTCTTGGAGATCTACTGAGAATTTTTCTCAGCCCCAAGGGAACCTGGGTGGGAAAATGGGGAGAGACAAAGACTGAATCCTGAGGCAGCTAGTTTTCTGACAAGTGCTTCAGTTATGGTGACTCATAGGTTATATAGAGACACTATGTTATCAGAGGACACTTACAGCTAGTCTGGGCAATCCCTCAACACAAGTTGGGGAATGCAAAGCCTACAAGTCTGAGGATACTATGGTCAGCCTAGACCATCAATTAACTCAGGTATTGGAGCCAAAAAGTGAGCGGCAGATCACCACCATATGGCTGGAATTATCTGGCAAGTGAACAAAATAACTTAAGAATATTGCAGAAGTAGAATTGATTGCACATCTCAAGAGAACTCCATCAATGTATATTGAATGTTTTTTTCTTTTCTCTCTTTTTAATGATTTCTTGTTATTTGCTTATACACTATGACAGGACCAGTTAAATTATGAATACCACAAGGTATTATCACATGCCTGGTTTGTGATTGCTATACATTTTTTCATAATTGACATAAGAATATGTTCGTTACTTAAGATTTTTGAAAACTGTGGAGGTTTTCTTCCTTTGTGAATGAATTGACATTGATTACTAGAAAATGTACCAAGAGAAAGCTGTAAACTATTTAAATAAAGGCCCTTATTGCCTCTTCACCAAAATAGCATGCCTCAAGGCCATTTCCAAGGCTACCACCAAGGCAGTGGTCCAGTTATGTAGTGATAAGTGAATCCCATTAGGATCCTAGAGTTTTTACTGTCTCCCTACTCACCTATGCAATTTATGGCTTTTCCACATTTTTATTTATATTCCTAAACTGCTGATAGAGTTTTCATGTTTCCCCAAATTAAAATTTCATAAATGATCCTGTCTGTTATCCCATTTAAATAATCACTGCATTATAAGCTCTGAGAACTACAAAACTGAAACATTACTGAATTATGTCAGAGTTACAGCCTTTTCTGTATAAAAAGGAAAGGTAGGAAGTCTTCCTTAGTGCTACCTCTGAAACTGGGGTGCTGCTAACCCCATCAATTATTTAGGGTATTGTAATCTGCTTGAATCATATGGGGATGAATCTGCCATCTCCCACCCCATGAACCGATCTGAGACCGTAGGTCCCTGTGATGGCCAGATAGCTGGTACAGACCCAAGTCAAGATGCAAACCTGACAGTCTACAGCCCTATCTCCCTATCTCCTACCTTCCTAAGACCTCTGGGGTTATTAAGAGCATTTTTTATAAACTTCATTAAGATACATAAACACTGTGTAGGGATTTTTTTTTTCTCTTTGGTGTGGCAAGCTTATTAAAAAGTCATGCATTTAGGAAGCGATTGCTCCTAAATGTAGGAAATAATATGGAAAGGAGAATTTTACCCATTCCACTTTCTAATTACTCCTCAGGATCCCAAAATAACCCTAATTTATGCGTCACTGGTACATGGGTACCATTGCTTCATATTCATATGATTTGTTCTACATGCAATTTAGACATTTAGTCACTAAAGAAGCTCTGTCAAATGATGTTTGGTGTTGTGTTATGGTGCTTCATAAGATATTAATGTAGATGTTACATAACTTACAGTATAGGATAATGTCCTGAATTAGATGTATTGAGTCCTGGGTAATATGTGGAAGAAAAACTGGGTTCATGTTGCATTCTTAGCTAAAATCTGTCAGAGACACGTTTATTAATGTACATATAATTTGCTTGGAGAAAGGTTCTGTCAAATAGATTTATGTAATCAGAGACTTCCCTGACCTCCCCCCTCCCAAGCAACTTCCAACTCACATTTTATAGTAATAGTGAAACAGATGAAAGATTTCAAAGCAAAAACAAAACAAAAGTACAGAGTTTTCAGCTATGATTTTTGAATTTATCAAAGGGAGCAATAGTTATGTGAACATACCCTTGGGGAAAATCTGCCTTCTCAGGAAACAAAATTAGATACAGTAGAAATAACATACTGGCTTTGAAATTAGAGGCTCTGGTTTCAAGTCTCCCTCTGACACTATCTGAATAACTTTGGGCAAGTACCTTAACCTCCTTGGGCCTTCTCTTCACTAGTAAAATGAGGGGTCTCTGAACTCCCTGCCAGCTCTAAATCTATGATCCTATGCTCTTCTTTTAACCTAGGCAATGATAAGCTAAGGATACTCTGGTAGAAATATGAAAGTATCAAATGTATAGGTAAATGAAAATTTAAGAAAGCATAATACCAAGTTGAATTTACTAGGTCTCTAGTTTTTTATTCCACATAAGAATGTTCTATTTTTTCCAATTACATGTAAAGATAGTTTCCAACATTCACTTTTTTAAGATTTTGATTTTGAGATTAAGATTTTCCAAATTTTTTCCCCTCCCTTCCCCAAGACAGCAAGTAATCTGATATAGATTATACATGCACAATCATATTAAACATATTTCCACATTAGTCATGTTGTGAAAGAAGAATCAGAACAAGAGGGAAAAATCAAAAGAAAGAAAAAAAAGAGAAAATAGTCTGCTTCGATACACATTCAGACTCCATAGTTCTTTCTCTGGTTGTAGATAGCATTTTCCATCATGAGTCTTTTGGAATTGTCTTAGATTATTGTATTGCTGAGAAGAGTTAGTCTAACAAAGTCATCGCACAATGTTGCTGTTACTGTGTACAGTGTTCTCCTGGTTCTGCTCACTTCACTTAGCATCAGTTCATGTAAGTCTTTCTAGGCTTTCCTGAAGTCTGTCTGCTCATCATTTCTTATATCACAATAGTATTCCATTACATTCATATACCACAACTTCTTCAGCCATTCCTCAGTTGATAGACATCCCCTCAATTTCCAATTCTTTGCCACCACAAAAAGAGCTGCTGTAAATATTTTTGTACATGTGGGTCCTTTTCCCTCTCTTGTGATCTCTTTGGGATACAGACCTGGTGGTGGTATTGGTGGATCAAAAGGTATGCACAGCTTTATAGCCCTTTGGGCATAGGTCTCTAGTTTTAAAGGAGACTAGGTGTTGATCAAAATTAATGGCCTATTTGTCAATACCATCATATGCTGTAAGGTATCAGAGCACAGTAACAGTATTTGGTGTATGACCAGATACAATTGAACTTTTTCTCATTATTTATCACTGTTTGAATCTTTGTAATTTAGACTATTTTTATATCATTTTAGAGTTGTTGAGGTATATATTACTGACTGTCACGTTCTTACACCACATAATATGTTTGACTTGTTTTTCCCCTCTGTTAGAGACTAGCCTCTTCTTAATTTGTACCTTTAATAAGGGCTTTATATTCTGAAAACAGTTCACAATACTCTGGGAACCTCTGGAAGGGTATTTAAAGCCCAAATATCTCGTGCCAAACATGACACTTGGTTGATGGACATAGAGATCTCCATGTCAGACAACAATCCAAGCAGATGATTGATGTAACTAATAAATACTGTTTCTAACATACCTAATCCCTGAACACAGTGCCGAATGATTCAGTTTATTTCCTTCAACAGTATGGCATTAGTATGACATAGAGGCTGGTACTTGGTACAGACTGTTTGTCACTGAACTCTTATAAGCCCAGTGACCAGAGGTAAGGGAGACTAATTTTTTAAATCTTCCTGAAGTTTTCAGTGAGAAATTGTTGGTAGTTGCTAGAATTTGCTTGGGTCTATGTCATCAGTTTTATGACTCTGTGTGTGTGTGTGTGTGTGTGTGTGTGTGTCTTAATAATGAAAGACCAGCATTAATCTAGAAGGGGCTTGAAATGCCCTAGGGTCCTTGGCTCTGGGCTCATGGTAGGCCTGGGGTTTAGTTGTAAGGAAGCCTGATCTCTAAACAGAAGAGTCAGGCTCTTCCTTACATTTTCTGGTTCTTTACGCCCCACCCGGAAGTCCCAAGGAAAATTACATAAAACTTAAACTTGGCTCATGTCTAGGGTATCTCCACAAGGGAATGGAAAGACACTCAAGGTATAATGTAGAGAAGGTATATGGCACCTATTTATTTGCTCCATACCACTGAAATGCTTAAAACATAAAACTTATAAGCACACAATGATGAAGATTTGAAACAAGATGAAGTAATCATAGCTCCTTCTTCTTCTCCCAGGGGTCAATACTTAAAACATGGAACATTTAGTGGGACTATCAGATAGACATTTCTCATTCACTTGGCTCTACTCTATTGGACTAATTCCCTCAAGGTCTGTGTCTTCCGGCCAGACCAGGCCAGACCAGGTCTCATCTTGCAGCTGGTGATCATATCCCCCAAGTAATATTGTAGCCTTTCAATGGGTATCTCTGGAAGTAAGTCCAGCGGGCCCTGACTGAGGGACTCAGGAGCTCTTTATCTCTCCAGCTTATGGGGTAGCTTTGCAGACTAGAAATATCCATATCGGTATTGCTTTTTGGTCTCTAAGCCCAGGAAAAGAAACACAAAGCATCAGAGGCAGCCAGGATCTTGACATTCAGTCTCAGGCTCACCCAGCCAACACATGTGCTCAATGCCATGTGAGAGCAGTTGCCATTACCAAAAGGGACGAGAGAAGCTTCTTAACAAGAAATCCTAGAATGAGGAAGAAGTAGAGAGTGAACTAAGGTCTCTTTTCCTTTACAGTCTAATGTGTGGGCCAGTTCTTCTTGGTTCAATGGTCAATTCTTTTCCTCCTGAACTAATGGAGAACAAGGGAATGTTGAGTATCCCAAAGCACTAAATCTTTCAACAGTGAGCACTATGAGCTGTATTTCAATCCACCCACCATATGTATACACACACATATATACACATGCACATATGTGTATACACATGCATTGTTTATACACATAGCTATTCTGTGGTTTATGTGCATATATATGCATATATATACACAATACACAGAATAGCTCTCTGTGTATATACATATGTATCTACGTGCATGTTTATATGTATATATATATACATATATACATATTCACAGACTAGCTTTCTATATATATCAATATATAATATGTTAGAATAGCTAATTAAATAATAGTTTTTTGCTATAGGAAATACTGAAATTAGATCTAAAGTTTTTTTTTTTGTTTGGTTGTTTCATTTTGTTTTTTTTGGTTGGAGTCAGTGAATTTTTCCCTTAGGAAACTGGGTTTTTATCTCACGGGTAAAATGAGAGATTATCTGGAATGTATATATCCCTCCCTTATTTCCTGTCATCAGTCCTGAGTGAATTGAATTGGGTCCAGAGAGTTCCCAAGTGTTTTCTACCCCAATATGAATCACTGGGCAAATCACTTAATCTATTTCAACCTCATTTTCCTCTTCTATAAAATTGAGGGGGCTGGGCTTCATGATTTCTAAGGTCCCTTCTAGCTCTAAGAGCCTATGATCTTATGTTTTGTTGTGTGAACTCAGACACATAGACACATATGTGTGTACATATCTATATATAGTAGTATATGTATATATATATATACATATATAGAGAGAGAGAGTGATTATATATGTGGGTGTGTATGTATGGATATAGGTGTGTGTGTATATTATATATGTGTGTATTCAGATTGTGGATTTCTTTCCCACTCCAGTGAGGAAATGAATAGGTCTTCCCTGAAGCCATGCCTGTGACATTCCTTCCTTTAGCAAAATCAGCCTGTAGACAAGATCTAAACCTTGACCATTGCTAGTTACACGTGACTGTGAGTTTGGTACCATGGACATTTTGCTACAGCACAAAGAGTAATGGCGAAATCTTATGATCTGCTGGGTCAGGATGACCCCCTTGATTTTGAGAGAAGGGAACTCGGTCTAGTACTATGTGTTTCTAGGTCAAAGGTAAAGAGCAGCTCTGTTCCACTTTCCTTTTGCAGCACTGAATCCTTCAACCTTCCATCTCAAATTACACAAGGCGATACAAGTAGCTCCCTTAATTTTTTTTTTATCCCTTGTGCATCCAGTATGTAAGCCTGCATGAATCTTGAGTTAGGGTGCCAGGGGTTCTAAGGTTTGGTAGGTCCTAGAGAAAAGGCATTCTAGCCTCATTCATGAATGTTCATTATGATTCTGGGGTATGGATTCTGGGATATGACTGAATGATTCTCTTGCCTGTGATCATTTTAAATGGGACACAATGTAGCTTTGGCTTAGATAAAATTATTCTTTCTAAAAGTACACTTGAGGTCTGAGGTTCTAAAACCTGAGACAGATGTTGACATGAGAAAATTACTAAAAGAGAAGAATCTCAAAGTCATAACTTTAAAAACTCACAGTGTAAATTAATGGAAAAATTAAAAGCTTCAAAACAAAATACTGACAATTAGATGTATAAATTAATAATAATGAAACATAAAGTAAGCCAGTGATAAGAAGAAAGTCTCCAGATACACTAAAATACTTAGAGCAGTACTTTTTGTAATAGTAAAGAATTGTAAATAAAGTTGATGCTTATCCATTGGGGATAGCTAAATAAATTTACTACTAGTCTGGAACAAAAGATGAATATGATGATTACAGAGAAGTATGGAAAAATCTATATGAACTGAAGTGAAATAAGCAAAGCCAAGAAAGTTTTATGCACAATGACAATAGCAATGTAAATAGAACAATTAAAAATAAACAAAAACGAATGTTGCAAAATTACAGTGAACAAGCATGGCTTGAAAGAAGAGACATGAGAAAGCATTTCTATCCTCACCCCTTTGAGGAGGTAAGAGGTCCATGAGCAATACTGAACACATTTTCAGACTTTTTTGATGTATTAATCAGTTATGACTTTTTCTTTTTTGTCTTTGGAAAATATTGTTATATGGGATTGCTCTTTGGGAAGGGAGAAGGAGAACTGCAGGAAATTATGGTCACATAAAAACAAATGATGTCAATAAAAACTCATTTAAAAAAAGAAATTGAAAGCAAAAAAATGGTGTCCTTATATCATCAATTGTTAAAATATGTAAAACCCAAAGGCGGAAAACAGTTGAAGACATGGTGCATTTTTTTTCGTATTTTAGCCAGACTGCTACCCATTTATAAGCGACCTATTCAAGTTGAACCAAACAGACACTTCTGAGATGATTCTTACTTCCTTATCTTTAGATCCTGAACCACCCTATAGAATGATGGTTCTCAAATTGTGTTTTCCAAGGACCTCTGAGGTCCTCTTTCAGGGGATCAGTGAGGTCAAAACTATTTTCACAACGATACTAACAACGAAGATGTTTTAACTTCTTATCTGTCCATATTTATATGGACAGATACACCTACATTAACAAAAGCTCTTGGGTAGCCTCAATAATTTTTAAAAGTGTAAAAGAGTCCTGAGACCAACAAGTTTGAGAAACAGGCCCATCTCCTTAAATGCCCTACATTTTTTTCTTTTTTGCAGAATCTGAAAGAAAAAAAAATCCAAGCCACAGCCAAAGAAAACGTGTGTGTGTATACATGCATATACATACGTGTCAATATAAATATACATATTCCCTAGCCTGCTTAAAATAGAATGTATCTGATTCTCAAAGATGATCAAAGAGATCATAAAAAAGGGAAAAGGACATACATGTGCAGAAATATTAATAGCAACATTTTTCATGGTGGCAAAATATTAGAAATTGAGAGGATGCCCATCAATTGGAGAATGGCTGTGGTATATGACTGTAATGAAATACTATTGTGCAATAAGAAATTATGAACAGGTAGATTTCAGAAAAACCTGGAAAGACTTATATGAACTGATGCAAAGTGAAATGAACAGAATCAGGAAAACATTATATATAGTATCAACGACATTGTGTGATAATCAACTATGAATGACTCAGCTCTTCTCAGCAACACAATAATCTAAGACAAGTACAAAGAACTCATGAAGGAAAATGCTGTCCACATGCAGATAAAGAACTAAAGCCCTGAATGCAGATCAAAGCATATTTTTTTACTTACTTTATTCTTTTTTGTGGATTTTTCCCTTTTAATCTGTTTCTTCTTTCACAACTATGACTAATATGGGAATATGCTTTACATGATAGCACATATATAACCTAGATCAAATTGCCTACCATTTTGGGAAGAGGGGAGGAAAGAGAAAAAGGAGAAAAATTTGGAACTTAAAATCTTTTAAAAATGAATGCTAAAAATTGTTTTGGCCTGCAATTGGGAGAAAAATACTATTTAAAAAATATAATGTCATGTTTTCAGAATAGCTTAAACAACTTTGTTTAGTGCTACAGACTTGATAAGGAAAAAGAAAAAAGAAAAAATGTTATATGAATGGGCATGTATATCAGAAAATTAAGATAACTCTGGTGTTTATTTTAGGTGAATGAGAAAAAAATATCATCCAAGTGTTTGTCCATATTTTCCAATATGTGTATTATATACACATGTGTGTATTAGACATATATGTATTACACACATATGTGTGAATGTAATAGATAGATAGACAGATAGACAACCCTCAAATGAGAAAAGGGAAACTAATTTGTTTTGGATCTTAATTTGAATGGAGATATCTACTTTTCTAAGGTACAGCCAGCCATAGAGAAAGGGATTGAATTTATGACCCCATAGATGTATAAAATCTATGGAGCACCCCTTTCTCTGAGCTCCTCCTCCCAACTCACAGTAAGCTGGATCTTCCTGGGGCTCATTACCCCAGGTTTCAGGTACTCTGTCAGTATTCCTAAAATTGTAGCTCATAGTCACTCACCTCTTCATTCACCATGATTAGACAGTTTGCACAATTAGTTCAATGGAAAAACCTTTACTTTACTTTAAGATAGGAAAGCAAGAAAAGTGAAAACAAAACATTTTCCATTCTCTGTTGAAGATACCATAGGAGAGAAAGGAAGAAGAGATAGAAATTTCCTCTCTTCCTTTTTGCACTCTCCAAGAGGTAAAAGGGAAAAAGGAAAAGTAAGTCCTTAATAGCTAAGTTTTTTTCTTCAGATCTGCCTCTTTGCTCAGCAGTCAGAGCTCCTCACTTAACTTATTCCATAGCAGGCTAGGTGGCGCAGTGGATAGTGTGCCAGGCCTGGACTCAAGAAGACCTGAGTCCAAATCTGGCCTCAGACACTTACTAGCTTGTGTGGCCCTGGGTATGTCACTTAACCCTGTTTGCCTCAGTTTCCTCATCTGCAAAATGAGCTGGAGAAGGAAATGGTAAACCATTTCAATATCTTTGCCAAGAAAACCCCGAAGAGGGTCATGAAGAAACTGAACAACAAGAAGGGTAGTTTGGAACTCAAAATCTTAAAAAAATGAATGCAAAAAACTATCTTGTACTATCCATGTAATTGGAAAAAAAATCAAAATACTAGTAAATGCAAAAAAAAAAAAAAGAAAACAAGGGGAATTGGCTTGTTTTATTGGCCTAAGGGACTTTGCTGAGGGGAGTGTGTGTGTGTGTGTGTGTGTGTGTGTGTGTGTGTGTGCATGTGTGTGGTTAGTATTTCACTCAGATTGTTAATTTGGATATTAAAAATTCAAATATTTCTCTCCAGCCTTATGGGAACTTGTTCTGGCATTTTTAACTATCTCTTGATTGATAATGTCAGATCTCATTATTACAGAAATGAGGATTATGGATTACAGAAATCTCTTCCCCACCCCAAACCTTGTACCAACCCTATTGGCCTCTTTTATAATAGATATGTACTCAGATCTTAGTTGCTATTTCCCCAGAATGGTAAAAGTATTTTTTATGGATCTAATTCAGAACAGAAACTGTGGAGTGCGTAATATATAATTAGAAACTGTTCAGGTTAAGTTCACATATGAATTCATCAAGTTAATTTTCATTTTTTTGTCATAAAATCATTTGAATATTCCTCTGTGGGGTGGGACTTCCTGATATGACCAAAGTATATTTTGTTTCTGAAAACATGTACAGATAAACTATTTATTAAGCACTTACTAAGATGTACCTGGAAACAATATAAAATGCAGGTGTGATTAAATGTTAGGATTTGAAATGCTTCAGGTATAATTTCAAAATGAAAGGCAAATATGTATCTCCATTATAGAAGTGGGAATTTTTTTTAATGGAAAAGTTGTTGTAATATAAACTTTTTGGAAGCCTTAGAAGATAAAATTCTAACACCAAGAGTTTAATCTCTTAAAATAATGCATATGTATTTATTTGAGAACACGATGTTTCCTCTGAAGAGAAATCTTGCCGATTTCTAGTTCTGAGGAGTAGTTTCTGTACAAATGGAAAATGTTTTGTGATTTAAAACATTTAACTGAAATCAGAAATGCCCTCTATATTTTAAGGGACCTTTACAAATATTCAGTAATCCTCATATGATGATAAGGAAAATGGTTCTTGGATTTCAAAATTTCAGATGAATTATAATTAAAGGATACATGGATATTATAAATTTAGGTATGAGAGCACCACTACCTTTTTGCTTGTTGTCTTTGCTACTCCAAGCATCTCTCCCCAAAACTCGGCATGAGAGAACAGGAGGGGCAGTAATCATGAATTTTGTACAATAGAGACAGCTAGATGGTACAATGGATAGAGTGCTGTCCTTAGAGTCAGAAAGTCCCAAGCTCAGATCCAGCCTTACTTACTTATTTACTAGCTGAGTGACTCTGAGAAAGTCATTTCACCTCTGTCTGCCTCAGTTTCCCCAATCATAAAATGGAAACAATAGTATGTCACCTACCCACTAGGTTGCCGTAAGGATAAAATGAGATGATATTTGTTTTAAAAAATGCCTTGCAAGTCTTATAGCACTAGTTAATATTGTTATTTGGGGGCAGCTAGATAGCTCCGTGGTTAGAGCTCTGTGCCTGGAGTTAGGAAGACCTGAATTCAAATCTAGCTACTAGTTGTATGACCCTCAGCAAGTCACTTATCTTTTATCTGCCTTAATCTACTGGAAAGGAAATGGACACAAACGAACAACAACCAACAATGTGCTTCTATGCCGTTAGTTTTATTGAACTGCCAAGCACTGAAACTGTACTGCAGAGAGAGCAGCTCTGATAAGCTGGCCACTTTGTTCGAATGCCAAACGCGCACTCGCCTAAAAGATTATTTTCCTGAGAACTCACACAAGGCAAGCGCTCGCATGGTGGTCAGAAGAAGCAATACAAAGACACTCTCAATGTTTCTCCGAAGAACTTTGGAATCTGTTGTGGGACATTGGATCACCCAGCTCAGCATGCCTGTATCAAAGAAGGTTCTGTGCTCTTCGAGCAAAGCAGAATCGCAGTAGCTCAAAAGAAATGCAAGATGTGCACATTCAGAGACATCTCCACTCCAAACGTTCACATGGACTATTTGTGTCCAACCTGCGGTAGAGGCTTCTGAGCTCGTATAGGTCTGATCAGCCACAGTCAGACTACACTGTACATTGACCCCCAACATAGTGATGTCATTTTGGTTGAAGGGCAATAATCAATTTGTTACTGCTTTGTTTTCTTTACCAGATTAAGCAATGTTATAAATGTATAGCAGAGACCTGGAAACCTGTTGGGCCTGCCTGCTAAGATCCTCTGTCTGTGCCTAGTTATAATCACTGTTTACAAACTATTTATACTATGACATGAGATATGAATTATGATGAATTCGTGACATATCTCTTTGCTGTGGCTTGTTTAAAATAGTGATTTTCCCCATCGTTTTCTATGTAAAATTCCATGTCACTTTTATTTTTGTAATTTATATCATCAGTGTTTGATCTGGTAAGTGTAATGAAAAGGAGTACAGCATGTCATATATATGAAGGAGAAATGGGAGTTAGGAACTTAGAAAGCTAAGGAAAAAAAAGGGAGCTGGCAGCTTTTAGAAAGACTCTTGCAGACTTAATAGGCACAAAAGATGGATATGTAATGAGTATCATGTATTATGCCGCAAATATAAACCAATTCTAAGACCTGTTAGTATGGGTAGTAACAGTTACCTGTTAGAATTGTAACTAACACTTGTTAGTAACAGCCACAGCAAATTAAAGTAGGAATTCTTAACCTGGGGCCCACAAATCCCCTAAGAGGTCCATAGACAGATTTCAGGGCATCTATGAACCTGAGTATGGAAAAGTTATGTCTTTATTTCAATATAATTGGGTTCCTTTTAAATCCTACATATATTTTGTAAAAACATTCTTTGGTGGGGCAGCTAGGTGGCACAGTGAGTAGAGAACCGGCCCTAAAGTCAGGAAGACCTGAGTTCAAATTTGGCCTCAGACTTACTAGCTGTGTGACCTTGGGCAAGTTTCTTAACCCCAATTGCCCTGCCTTTCCCCCTGCTTAAAAAAAAAATTCTTTGGAGAAGGGGTCCATAAGCTTCACCAGAATGCCCAAGGGATCCATAAGACAAAAAAGGTTAAGAAACCCTGACTTAAAGATGATTGCACACTGCTTTGATTGCAAGCGTTGGAACTTGTGAATGGTGGAATATTCGTGCATCGTAACTGTGATTACTCTATTTCCTATATGTCCAGATCTCATTAGTGTAAATAACAAATCCCCTAAATTGGTCATATTATTCAAATTTACACACTGAATGTTTTGATTGGGCTAGGACCAGTGACCATATTTTATATAATTATAACTTTGAACAGCATGAATTTCAATGCATGTGATGACTTTAGGGGCTTCGTTATTTGGGACCTAGTTATATTTTGGAAAGAATGTTGTTTATACTGATGAATTAGTAGCCCATCATTCTTAGAAGGCCTCTTCTGAAACACTGAAGTTTTAACCTAGACTGGAGTAGATATACTGAATTGCTGAGGTTGGGGACATGATTTTATAACAGCAATGCAGGATTTCCCAACCCATTTCCTGCTATCCTGCTTCCTTCTTTTGAATCTATCACCTGTTTGACCATTAGCCTGACTACTATACCTCTTAAATCATGTTTCAAGGCTCTGATTCTTCCAAGGAAATTTTCTGATCCAGAATCAAATAGAACCAAGAAAGTCTTATTCCAGCATGCTGATGTTAGGTCAATCTAAAACTTTTAGATCCAGACATGATAAAGCAGTTTAATATTATTAAAACAATGTCTTGTTTCCTTTGTATAGTATAATTCTGGTATTACAGGAAATACCTCAAATGCCTTACGATATATTCAATTTCACTATGTATACCTAAATACACGACAACAATAATAGCATTTATAAAGCTAGTGGCAAAATTTTATCTCGTTTTACCTCTATAACAAGCTGGGGAGGTAGGCACTATTGTCATTCCCATTTTAGAGTTGAGGAAACTGAGGCAAACATAGGTTAAGGGACTGGCCCAAAGTCACATAGCTCATCAATGTGTGAGGCCAGATTTTAACTCAGGTTGGTCCTGACTCCAGGTCCAGCGCTCCATCTCCTTCGCCACCTAGCTTCGTGGTTGATATTAGGCATGGTGGTACATGTCTATAATCCTTGCTACTAGGAGGTTGAGGCTGGTGGATCATTTAAATTGCAGAGTTCTGAGTTATAGTAGAGCAAAAGCCAATTCAGTGTCTGTACAGTCTGGCACCAATATGATGAGACCCTAGGAAGGGAGCTTCCAGATTAACTAAGGAGGTTTGAGCTGATCCAGGGCTGGAAAGGTTATGTCGAAGCTTTGGAGCCCGTTAGCACTGGTATCTGTCCAGTGAGTAGTCCACTGTCCTTCCAGCCTGGGCAAGAAAGGGAGACCTAGTCTAAAAATTAAATCAAAACAAACAAATCCATAATGATAGGACTGGAAAAGTTTTCTTGTAAAAATCAGTCATTTTTCTTAATTGTCCTATAATCCTCATCCTTAGCCTCTCTGCAGTCGATGACACCATCAATGTCCCTCTTTTCCCTTTTCTGAAGGCTTTTTGTGATGATACTCTCTGCTTTGGTTCTCTTCCTATCCACTGGACTGCTCCTTCTCAGTCTCCTTTGCTCAATCTTTCCCCCCATTAAACTGCAGGTCTTTCCTAAAACTTTTTTTCTGGGAAGGAAATAATCATTTATTAGGAAGCTACCATGTGCTAGGCACTTTACAAATAATATCTCACTTGATCCTCACAACGACCCTGGGAGGTAGGTACTATTATTATCCCCATTTTACAGATGAGGAAACCAAGGCAGACAGGGGTTAAGTGTTAAACTCTGAATCATAGAGTTAATGTCTGATGTCAGATTTGACTCCCAGCCTACAGCATTATCCCCTGCATTGCCTACCTGACTCTGGGCCCTCTTCTCTTCTCCCTCTATACTTTATCACTTAGTAATCTCATCAGTTCTCATAAATTCCATTCTTATCTCTATTCAGATGATTCCTAGATCAATTTTATCCACCCTTAACCTCCCTTCTAACCTTTAGTTTTGCAACTTCCATTGCCTATTGTACATCTCAAAATGGATGTCCTGTGGACATTTCAAACTCACTATGACCAAAAGTGGACTGATTATCTTCTTCCCTTCTTCCTAACTTTCTCATTATTGCTGAGGACACCGTCATTCTCCCAGTCATCCAGGCTCACAACCTAGGTGTCATCCTCGATTTCTTACTCTCTCTCATCTTCCGTATCCAATATGTTGCCAAATCCTATTGATTCTGCCTTCTCACCATTTCTCATATGCACCCCTCCTCTCCTCTGACATTGCCATCAACCTGGTGCAAGCCTTTATGACTTCCTGCCTGGACTGTTGCAGTAGTCTTCAGAGTGGTCTCACTGCTTTAAGGCTCTTCCTATTCAGTTCACCTTCCTGTCAGATTGATCTTTCTAAAGTATATGGCTGACCATTTTACCCCACCTATTTAATAAAGCCTTTAATAACCCGGCCCCCTCCTAACTGTCCGGTCTTCTTATACCTTGGACTCTGCACTACATGCTCCATTTCCCAACCCTGGGCATTGTCACTGGCTGCCCCCTCATGCTTGGAATTATCTCTCTCCTCATAGCCATCTCCTGCCCTCCTGGCTTCCTTCAAGTTCCAGCTAAAATTCCATCTGTAAGAAGCCTTTCCTGAGTGTCCTTAATGATGCTAGTGTCTTCTCTCTGTTAATTACCTCCAATTTAGCCTGCATCTCATTTGTACAGAGTTGTTTATGTGTTATCTTTCCTCCTCTCCCTCTTTTGAGATCAGGGATAGTTTTTTGTATCCCCTGCCTTTAGTGTAGTTCTTGGTACATAATAAATGCTGACTAACTAACCACTTCAGTAATTCTTAAGAGCAGGGATACTGATGTGAGGTAGGCATTCCATCAAAGGAAGATGGCAGATGAGCCTTCGTCCAGGGACCATTTTGGAGGATCTCAGGGGCTTTTTTTGATTACAGGACCCATCTCTCTTCTGAGTCATACTTTTATTCATACAGACCATGAAATGGCACATGTGAGCAAAGCAGTAATGATTATGATGGAAACAATTAGCTCCTTTTGTTCAATGGTACTTCTTAAGCTATCCTATTTGTCCAGAATATAACGTCAAGAAGACTAAATAAAAGTGAAGGAAGCACCTCATTCCCATCATGAGGATCTTTTGTTTGAAGTTACAGAGTGCTTTACGTGTGTTATCTGATCATCTCCTTTTATAGAGGAGAAAATAAGCTGAGAAAGTCTAAGTGACTTGTCCAGAGTCATAATGGTCACAAGTATCCGTGGCAAAAGAATTTGAACTTGGGTCTTCCTGCCTACAAATGCCTGAATATTCTTTTAAATAATATATTTGTAATGATTTATTTCTATCTAAGAGGGATTGATATATTGCTGACGGATTTATAGCCCAGATTCCCTTGTAAGAAGGCAGATACTGTTATTCTTAGTAAAATATATTTAAAATAATTTATTAAGAGAGTTTATGCATACAGGTGTGCCCACCTTATAGGAAAGATTGTAAAAGGAAATCAGCAAGACTTTGGGAATTCATTTAGATTTTCACTGCTCACATGACCCCAAGTCTGTAGGGGGCAATAGAACAGTGAAATGGAATTCTTAAGAATCATAGGGCTAAAATGTGTGTTGAGACTGGGTTTAAGCAGCCAGATACTTTGCCTTTAGCCTTGATAAGTTTAATTGTAACATCAACAACCAACAGGACAGGAAGACTGGATTTACTTTACATGAGATGTTGACATGGCTTTGAATTATTGTAAAACATTATTGAAAAGTCTCAAAGGTTTTTCGTCCACTGGTGCAGATTGCCTTGCCCAGAGAACCAGAACCATTCAGCCTGGGGATTGAGTTCACATGAAGGCACATCAACAGAAATTCTTCCTGGAGACCCGCTGAAAAAACCCACACCATGATCTTCTCCCTAGCGACACTGCAGGAAAGCATTAAGACCTCTCTACTTGGATTCGCATTTCACCCTGTAAGAAGACATCCATTCCAAGGGACATTGGATAACTATCATCTGTTTCGCTGGAATAATCCCTGTCAACTGGCAACAAGCCTCATGAGAGCCAGCAGGGTAATATAAGTCTACTGGTCAGCCAAATGCCTACTGGTATGCCCTCTAGACAAAGACAAGGTCACCACCCAGCTCCTGGTTTCTGAAGTGGACATGGCTAATTTTCCGATGGCTGTTTCTCATTGGACTGTTTTGGATTATAATTATTGTTTGATACTCACTGAAATCAGAAACTGATCAGAATTGTCAAAACAAGTATGTCTAATTGTCCTGGAAAAGATCATCACCTTATAAGTGACTATAACAGTGCCCTCCTCTATCTTCTTCCCAGTTTGCTAAAGATGTGAATGTTTCTAGATGCTGAGTGCAGTCTTACGTTCTTAACTCTATGGACATGGTATCCCATTGATAGCTATGCTTTCAATACTTCCAGACTTTATGTGCTTTTTGCTTACAGTAAGAAATTAACCCTAAAGTAAAGATGATAATGAAGCGGCTAGGTGGCATAGTGGATAGAGCCCTAAAGTCAGGAAGACTCATCCTCCTGAGTTTAAATTTGGCCTCAGACATTTATGCAATTGTGTGACCCTGGGAAAGTCACTTAACCCTGTTTGCCTCCGTTTCCTCATCTGTAAAATGATCTGGAGAAGGAAATAGCAAATCACTCCAGTATCTTTGCCAAGAAAACCCCAAAATGGGGTCACAAAGAGTTAGACTAAAAGCAATCAAACAACAACAACAAAAAAATTATTAACTATTTTAATTATTCTGAATGGGAGGATAGAAATTTTATTGATGTTATCCAAATCCATGAAAGAAAAATGCTACTAAATTTTTTTTTCTATATTTGTCTTTGACCTAATAACTTAGGGGTTTTTGTGTATTGCTCCCAGAGGGTCAGTCCTAGAAGATCTTAGTCACTATAATTAAACTGTAACCAGATCTAAATCTATCACCATCAAAAGACTTATGTGCCTGAATTTTAAGTTGGTTCTCCACATTTACTACTGTCAATTTAACCTTTAAGGGCATTTATTATATTTGTGGTCCTCCTACTTTCTCCTGGTTACTTATGAACTGTTCAAGATTGAGCTTTTTCTAGGTCAAGGACGGGGAACCTGCAGCTTCAAGGCCACATGTGGCCCTCTTATTTCCTCAAGTGTGGCCGGCCCTTTGACTGAATCCCAACTTCTTTCACTGAATCCAAAATTCACAGAACAAATGTTTAGATTCAGTTTGGATTTAATCAAAGGGCTGCACTTATGGACCTAGAGGGCCACATGGGTCTTCAAGGCTGCAGGTTCCCCACCCCTGATTCTAGTTCGACCTTCTTTAACTCCCATGAGGACACATTAGAGTTAAAAGAGTATTTATTTTCTTTTCTTTAAAATTTTATTTTATTTTCAGTTTCAAATTCTCTCTCTCCTCCACTTGTCCCCCACCCATTGAGAATTAACAAATAGAACAAATAGAAAACTGTTACACATAAAGTTGTGCAAAATAAATTTCGGTATTGTCCATGTTCTTAAAAAAGGAAGAAAAAGAAAGAAAAAAGTATGCTTTGATCTGCAGTCTGAGTCCATCAGTTTTCTATGTGGGGGTGGATAGCATTTTTCATTATAAGGCTTTTGGAAGTGTGGTGGATCATTATGCTGATCGAAGTTCCTAAATTTTTCACATTTGATTATCTTTAAAATGTTGCTGCTACTGCATAAACAGTTCTGTTGTAAATTGTTCCCCTGGTTCCACTCACCTCACTTTCCATCAGTTCATGTAAATCTTCCCAGAGTTTTCGGAAACCACCCTATTCATCATTTCTTTTTTAAAAAACATATTCCCACATTAGTCATGTTGTAAAGAAGAATCAGAACCAAAGGAAGAAGAAAGGAAGAAAGGAAAAAACAAAGAAAAAAAAGAGACTCCACAGTTTTTTGGAATTGTCTTAGATTATTGTATTGCTGAGAAGAGCTAAGTCTATCAAAGTTAGTCATCACACAATGTTGCTGTTACTGTATACAATGTTTTTCTGATTCTGCTCATGTCACTTGGAATCAGTTCATGTAAGTGTTTCCAGGTTTTTCTGAATTCTGTCTGCTCATCATTTCTTTTTTTTTTTTGAAGGTAATAAGCATTTATTAAACACCAATCATGTGCCAGGCACTGTGCTCCTTTCTTTACAAATGTTATTTCATTTGAATCTCGCAACAATTCTGTAAAACAGGTGCTAATATTATCTCCGTCTTGCAGTTGCTGCTCATCATTTCTTATGGAACAATAGTATTCCATTACATTCATATGGCATAATTTGTTTGGCCATTTCCCTCAATTTCCAATTCTTTGCTACCCCAAAAA
Source organism: Phalanger gymnotis (assembly GCA_028646595.1). Taxonomy (NCBI): domain Eukaryota; kingdom Metazoa; phylum Chordata; class Mammalia; order Diprotodontia; family Phalangeridae; genus Phalanger; species Phalanger gymnotis. The sequence goes on along the minus strand of CM053622.1, from coordinate 72,029,439 downwards.
GAATTGCTAAAAATGTTTTTGTACATGTGGGTCCTTTTCCCATTTTTATGGTCTCTTTGGGATACAGACCTAAAAGTAGTATTTCCGGATCAAAGGGTATGCATAGTTTTATAGCCCTTTGGGCATAGTTCCAAATTGCTCTCTAGAATGGTTGGATCAGTTCACAACTCCACCAACAACGCATTAGTGTTTCAAATAAAACAGTAATTTTTAAGGGAAATGAACTTAGTAGTATATTACTTCTATTTTATAGAAATGTTAGAGCTTTTAAAGAAATAAAACTTTTATCTAGTGTAACAGTTCTTCTAGTAAGGCTTGGGCTCAACCCCAAGGAGTCTCAATCACTAAAGACCCTGGAACTTGTATTTCTTCCCAGAGGAAGCTAATAGGAGATCAGAAGTGGAGGGTGGGGTTTTCCCCCTACAGTGAGGGTATTGAGAATCTCTCCAGAGAGAGGAGAGAGGGCACTTGGAGAAGAGAAAGGTTGTGAGGGCTTTCCTCTAATACAAAAAGGCCCCAGGTTTATGGAAATTTTGCCCTTGGAAGTGAGGTCATGAAACCTATGAATGGCTCATGATGATAGCCCCAATTAGAGAATGAACACTCTTTAACGATGGCCAATTTTCCTCTAGGTAAGCTCACTCTCTCCTGTGCAGCTCCTAAAGCTGTCCTGTGCCCTGGAACTGCTAACAAAGGGACACAAGGAAATTCAAAGGATAGGGTCAGCCACAGGTATTTATGAGAAATAAAATTTGATCAGTCAGATGCAGTCTTGAACAGAATAAAGTCACACTTAGAAAATCACACAGTGGTACGCATCCAAAGTAACTTAGGGATAGGAGTAAGGCTAACCAGTTGCTCTGTATTTGGTTTTTTTTCTTAGAGTTCTAGCCATCTGAGTGCTTGGGATAAACACAAAATATATTAAAAAAACTCCACTTCTCCACTTGTCCCTTTAGCTTTCACCTTATAGTTTTCTTTAGAGGCTTAAATTTGAGACTGTTTAGATTTTGATGGCTTAGAATGAATGTAAATAGCAGTTGCTTTCTGCTCTGGCCAGAAACTTTGAGGGTCTTCCCCTCCCAGATTGTTATTTTTGTGATCATAAATTAGGCTATCTTTTGTCTCAATTCTTACCTAGCTCTTAGTCATTGAATGGGCATTGCCTCAGACAAACTAAGACATGAGAAAGCCCTTAATTTAGAAAAGCCAAGGTGACTCACTACATCCAAGGCCATTGCCAGTCATCTTGACTTTTGTCTTGCCATTGGACTTCAATGACCCTGGAGGAGAGAGTGAGGCTGATGGACTTTGAGCAGCAATGCCTCACTTAAATCCAGTTCACATGCAAGTCATCATCCTCATGATGTCTTTGGTCCTCTTTGAGAACAAAGGATGAGTAACAACAACAAAAAATTTGGCGAAGAGAACTGAAGATATCACTGTCACATATGCAGTTTAGTTACTGTTCCATACATTAGGAGAAAGCCCCCAGTCAATACAAATTTATTAGATGTTTATTATGTGACAGGCACTGTGTGAAGCACTGGGGATACAAAGAAAGGCAAAAGACAGTCTCTGTTCTTTAGAAATTCATACTCTCTTCAACAAGTGTCTGCTCTCCTCTCTCTGGAGAAATGCTCAAAACTCTCACCATAAGGAGAAAAGTCTACGCTCTGGTCTTGATCAAACTTCTAGGGTCTTCTGTAAATTGGGCTCCCTTTCAAGAAGGCCAGCTTAAACCTTACCAGAAGGTATTACACTAAATTCCTGGAATAACTAAGCAATGGTATTGATTTTTCTCTTAAGACAATTAAAGAAGTAATGTTGGCTATTAGGACAATGGTCCTTCAAAAATCAGTTGGCTATAGATCTCATTCAGGTTGAAATTTGAGACTTCTTTATTGGGCCAAAGAGGATCTCAACAGTAGATTACATAAAAAGAAATTCGGTCTCAAATTTATAAATAAATGAAAATTCAAGAAAGGCCTAATACAAATTTAGTAGGCCCCTAATTTAAGCAAACCAAACTACTATCTGTGGATTAAAATTAATTATCTACATGCCAATACTGGCATATGTTTGTAAGTTATCAGAAGATAATAATAATGAGCTTATATTACTCCATACAATTGGACTTGGTCACATAATTAACTGTTGTTTAAATCCTTATTATTTACAATACCTTCATCTCACCCTAGAATCCTTGAAGCTATATGTTGCTGACTGCTATGATCTTACCTCATGAAACATATCTTTTCCTTGTCTGAGGGAAGTAGAAAGTGATTCCCTCCCCAATTCAACGGATATAGTCATGGATGAGGATGCGATTTTGATGTGGTAACAAGGCATTAAATTAACTATTCAAGTGTCACTGTGCTTTTGTGAGTTATGAAAAAGTCCCTTGGGTGACTCAGAAGAGAACAATATGATTGGATGAATAAACAAATTAGCCATTCCTTCAGAAATAGATAAGACCTATGGGAGTTCAAGGCAAGAGAGGCATTGGGACACTTTGTGGAAGAGGTATCAGTAGGGGGATGGAGATTTTTATCTCTACCTCCCTCCCACTGACCATAACACCCAGCAGCAACTTGTCCCAAGGTAGATACCTCCTCCAGAAATTCAAGAATTCATTCATTTGAAAGAGTTCAAGGCACAATTGAGGATGCAGGGACAAATACACCAGAAAGTCAAAAAGGCAAGTTACTTGAGGAAAGAATTAGCTTTGAGGACTAAGACTCCTGGAAGCAGAGAAGAGAGTTAGCTATGGACTCAAGAGAGTTTATAAATAGTCTAGAATCAAAGCTCTGTGTGTGTGAATTGAAGTAAACAGTCTGCTCAGCAGACAGCAGAGACATTGCACTCGAGGGGAGCTGCACAAAGATTCTATGAAGAAAGAAAGGATTTTCTGGCTCTGTAGTACCAGGAGCCGTGAGTTGCCTTTGCCACATACGTATCCCATACGTGTACCTCACTATCATTGTACTCTGTGTCCAATCTATTTATGGTCACTGTGTCATTTATGGAAGTGTGTGCGCAAGGTTGGGAGAGTTGGGGAAGAATATTTTGTAGCTATTATTTTTAGTATACCATCTTAGGTCATGCCTTTGCTAAGAATTAGTTGTGTCTATGGCTGATTAGTAATAGAAAACACACCAGTGTGGGCTCATGAGCTAAAATGAAAGTGGCTTTACTCCCAACCTTTGAACCTACAGGAAAAACTGCATAATTATAGGTTGGAAGGGATTCCTGAATTGGTATGTTAATTATCAGACAATGTTTGATAAGTGGGGCCACTAAATATGATTTAGCTGGTCATTCAAGAAAAATCTAACCCTCAGAGCATGTTCTGTCCCATTGACCTGCCATGGAACATTCAACAATTTTACCTATTAGGAAAGAAGAAAACATGCTATTTATAAAGTAGCTTTGAGGTACTATGGTAAAAGCTTTACATATATTATCTTATTTGGGAGTTCTTAGGTCATTACCTAGTACAAAAATGATGTGAACCTCTCCCAGACCCACCTGGAGCTAATTCACTTAGGCTCCTGTCATAAAGTTGGTAGTAAACTCGTTTCTTCAACAGGTGGTATCTTTCTAAGCCTCCCTTTTCTACCCTAGACTGAGAATGTAGTGTTGGCCTCATCCCAAAGGGGTCCATTGAAATCTCTTTACCTCTTCCAATCAATAAGGGCTCCCAGTGCTAGTCAGGTGTTTGGGTTGTGCCACTTGGGGAACTGCCCCCTTGAAGCAATGAGGGCACTGAAAACCAACATGAAAGGTGATTAAATAAAGGGTAATTTTATAAACCCTAGCATAGCATTTGTAGCCATCCACCTCTTCCTTCCTATTTTTAGACTTTGTAATGAGATAGTAATATGGCCCCACCCCACTCATATCATCAGTACCAGGAACCACAGCTATATCCATTCCCTTAGAAAATGCAGTGAAACCATTATAAACAACAGGAGGGTCATCAGTGGTGGCAATTTGCACATCAATCATTGCAGACCTATTTGTATAACAGAGCATACACCTGTCAAATCCCTTCTTAAAGAATTGCTCAGACAGTCAGCTGTTCCAAAGCTTGGGTAATAGATCCCACATTCCCAGCTGAGCCTTTTGGAATTCCCTTTAGAAAAGATTAGTCAGAAAGGCTTCATTTAAGGTCTTTCTCCCTTGGAAGTGATAGACCTTACTGCTTGGCAAATTCTCTTCTTTGTGGGCAGGGGAGAGGTTACTGGCACAGTCACCTTCCCCTCCTTGCTTTAAAATCTAAAGAGCCAGAAGTTATTTTACCAAGAGAAGCTTGAATTGAGCATTGATGACCCCATTAGAGGTTAATGGTATCTGGTTACAAAGTCTTTCAGCAGTTTCTTTCTAATTGCTTTGAAGAAGGCTCCAGGGGAGGAGTAGTAGGGTGGAGATGCCAATCTATGCCAAAAAATACAGATTCATAATCATAATTATAGCATTTAATCAATTAAATAAAATTAAAGGGCATGTTATCAAAGACCACATAAAAGGGACACTCCTCTTTTTGTTTTGATTGGTTTCCCAATGTTATGTATCTGGTAGATGGGATAACTATGGGGATATTTTTGAATTATTAAAGAATAATTAGGTCTGTACCAAATAAGGGGGTTGAACTAGATGACTTCTAAGATCTCCATGATCTCATCAAATCAATTTGGGTTGTAGCAAAAGGACTACCTCCTCACTCCATGGCCCACACCTTTGCTCAAGTGGGCCATGGTGGGAAAGGAGCACAAGATAAAGGAGAATCAGTTTAAGATCAATCAGGGGTCCTGTTGCTTGCCTATGGCCATGACACTTCAGACAGAGCCTTGGAGGAGGGATGTGACTTGCTGGACAGGCAGTTGTTCCCGTATTACCTAGATCTGGTGGCTTGGAATAAGAGTACCCCAGAATTTAAACTTAAATGGCTTTGCAAGAAGAAAAAGGAGAACGCTACAGAGAAAATCCATCCTGTTAATCTACATGAGGGAGCAGGAGAAGACTTGGGGGTAGGTGTCAGAGTGGGCAATGTCACTCCCCTCCCCACCCTCTTTGTTCTTCTCTGTGACCCCAGTTTTAATTGGCAGGTGTGGACATTGGGTAGCAGGGATTTCGTGGGATGGTCCAAGAGTGCTGGGAGCTTATAGACATACTTGCGAGACTGAGCTGTAGGGAGCTCCCTAGGAGATTTGTTGTTTCGTTCTGTCTACTAAAAGACTTTAGCTCAAAGAACTCCAAAGACAGCTGAACGGTGGGGGGGAAAGGGGGGCGATCACTTCCTATCACCTTTCTGTCCAATGAAGGGAGAAGGGGGAGGGGGTGAGAGACAGATGATTTGTCCCTCCTGGGCTACTACCCAAAAGTGGAAGGTGTTTACGTTTCTGTTACCTTGACTATTAATCCTTTTAGTTCAGATGCTATTTCATTTATTTGATATAAAAAGAAAAGCTAGTGGCCACCAAAAGCCTGGCTGACGTAATTCAAGGACAAGTGGCTCAAGGCAAGATTTGGAACAGCATTTGCCCTCAAAGCAACAGGAGACATTTTTAGCCTCCAATAGGAGCTGAGGTGAGATCAGGGTAGGAGATGGGGAAGGAGGGAGAAGGAAGCCCCTAGATTCCTATTGGAGAGGGAAAGAGAGAATATAAATCGGAATCATCCCCAAGAGACCATTAAAGCTAAATATGTATTATTATTATTCCTGGGACTAGCATCATTATTATATGTGAAGTTAAGCTTGGAAATTATTAGAAGTTCATAATAAATATTTCTTATTGGTTAGAAAATGGGAAAATAGCTGAGTGGTACAAATGAAATAAGAATGAATCGAAAGCAATTGAACCAACAACCCCATGTTTAACAACCCAAGAACATAAGTTACTTGAGGAAGAACACTATCTGACAAGGATTTCTAGCAAAAAACTAAAAATAAATTTGACAGAAATTAGAGATCATCTTGTACTACAATAAGATCAAAATGAATACGTAATCTGTATGGTAAAGATTGTACCATAAAAAAGATAATTAAATCAGGTACATTTCACAATTATGACTAAGGCAAGAATTTCAAAACAAAAAAAAAAGGAGAAAGGGGCTGGGGACATACTGGAGTCAGCTCAAAACAGCTTGTGAGAGCCGATTGTTAAATTTCCAGTGTGATCATTTACATCTAGAAAATTGGCAAACACTACAAGTCAAGGCTTGTTTTTTTATTGTCTGTACTTAAGAAAGTGACAGAAAAATGTTAATAATGCAAAATAAGCTTTAAAAATATGTCATGCATAACACTTTTTCTCCCAGAGTGCCATTATTAAACATTAATCTCTATATTCTAGATAGCGAAGATCACAAACGATTCAATGACATGAAACTGGAAAGCTTTTGGACAAAGAAAGCCAATGCAACTATGATAGGTAGTTGAAAACATATCTTTACATAAATTATCTTTGATAGGGGTCTGATATCCAACATATGTAGAGAACTGACACCAAAAATTATTCCCTAATGGAAATGAGCATAGGATAGGAATGATTGTCAAAAGAAGAATTGAAAACTATTACAAATCACTCCTGGTTCGTTGCTTATCTTCTCACCAGCCCGGAGACCAGAGACCATGCCATGCATGTTTTTAGCCCTTTCATCTTCAGAACTTTCAAAATGGCACCCTGGCTGGTGACTGCCCTATCTGGCATACTATTTCAATCAGGCCCCTGTTCATCTCCCTCTCCCAGCTTTCCTGGCTTTCTTCAATTCTCAGCTAAAGTCCCAGCTTCTGCAAGAAGCCTTTCTAGATCCCCCTTAAGGTGAATGCCTTCCCTCTGAGAGTATCTGCAGTTTATATATATATATGTACATATATATGCATGTGTGTGTATGTATATATATATGTATGTGTATGTATGTATTAATTGTACATAGGTTTTTGCATGTTGTCTCTCCTATTGGACCATGAGCTCATTGAGAGCAGGGACTTGTTTTTGCCTTTCTTTATATCCCCAGTGCTTAGCACAGTGCCTGACATGTCATATGCTCTTAACAAATGTTAGTTGACTGACTGGCTGACTGATTCTGGGAGAGTGGGCATGGATTCGCCTCCTAGACTCCTAGATACCCAGATGGCTTGCTCTCTTGACTTTTTGAAACTTGAAAGGTCTTAGTCTCCAACATCCTTCAAGCTGATATACTTTGGACAGGTTCATAAGCACTAGACTTACTGGGTAATACCTCATTACACATATAGTTTGCTTTAAAAACATGTAATAAGTGCTACATATTATTTTCAAACCTATTCTGCTCATGTGGTTTTCCTTCTATTCATTTTGTGGATTAAAAACAATGTTACAATGGCTCCCTTTGGGGGTTGAGGTGGGGAAGAACCTTGCTTGCTACCCTTTCCCCACTAGAACCAAGTGAAAGGAAGAAAAAAACTGTAAAAAAAAATAAGCATAGTCAAAAAGAGAAAAAAATCCACATAATGGCCATATCCAAAAATATCTTTCTGTACCTTGAATCCATCACCTCTGTTAGAAGGTAACGTACTTCATCATAAATCTTCATGTTTGATCATTTGATCATCACATTGATCAGGGTTCTTAAAATCTTTCAAAGTTGTTTTTCTCTATATTGTTACTATCCTTGTATAAATTGTTCTCTTTATTCTACTAACTTAATCTTGGGTCATTTCATATTATTTAGGATTCTTTGAAATCACCTTTTGTCTGTTCTTACAGCTCAGTTATATTCTATTACATTCAAATGCCACAATTTGTTCAATCATCCCCTAATTGTCTAAGAGGCATTTTAAGACACCCTCTTAGATTCTAGGTCTTTGATTTTCTTTTCTTCCCCTCTCTTTTATTACCTCCCCCTTTTGAGATCAGGAAGGTCATTTTGCTTGTGAATATTCCCTTCCTAGTATTGTCCTTTTTCTTAACCCCTTCCCCTACCCCTACTTGTTTCCTTGGTGAGTTTAATGTAGTTAAACCAAATTGTGTGTGTATGTGTGTGTGTGTGTGTATCTCTGTGTGTATGTGTGTGTGTGTTTTCAACCTACCTTTGTTTCATATAAGAGTGAGGTTCATCTGAGGCTAACTTCCCCTGCCCCTTCCTCTGTGTTTGCATATTTTTCTCACATACCCCAGTTATGAAAAATAGCAAGGTTGTTCTCTTTATTCCTTCTTTCTACATTAATGTATTCTTTTACTTTTCTCTCTCTTCAAACCTTAAGGATGGGGAAAATACACCACCCAAGATCTCCTTTTTTTCTTATTTAACCCTCTCAATGTCATTTGAAGACATTAAAATTCTGAAGGGATGCTTCTTTCTTTCCCCTCTATTAGAATGTTAGCACTGCATCATAATATAGCTCCTTCCAATTGCTCAAATACATTTACCTTTCTAGGCTTCTCTTAAGTTTTTGCATTGGCATTTCAAAGGTCTTACTAAGCTCTGATAATTTCATCAAAAAGGCTTGAAAGTCTTCTCTTCCATTAATGGTCCATTTCCCGCCACCCCCCCCCCCCAATAGAATTGTATTCAGCTTTGTGGGATAAATTATTCTTGGTTTTAAACTAATATCTTTTGCCTGTTGAAATATTGTATTCCAAGATCTCCTCTGGTTTTTAGTAGGAGCTATCAGGTTTTGTGTAATCCTAACTATAGTTTTTTGGTACTTGGATTCCTTCTTTATGGATTCTTGCAGCATTTTTTTCTTTGACATCAGCGTTTTGGATTTCAGCTATGACATTTCTAGGACTTTTTTGGGGTTACATTGAGGCTGTGGTCAGTTGATTCTTTATTTTGCTCCCAGGTTCTAATAGATCTAAGCACTTTTCATTTATGATTTCTTGAAACACAGTGTCCAAGTTTTTTTTTTTTAAATAATACTTGACTTGTTCTCCAGGTCAGTAATTTTTGATATCTTATACTTTCTTCTATTCTTTTAATCTTTTAATTTTATTCTAATATTTCTTGCTACCCCATAGAGTCATTGCTTTCTCTTTTTTATACTCTAATCTCCAAGGATTCTATTTCTTGAGTAAAGTTTCCTACCTTCTCTTCTAAGCTGCTTATTTTCTTTCTGATGTTTTTCTCCAGAGTCTTTATTGATTTATTTTTAATCTCTTGCTTCATGTCTTCTATGTATTCATGCAGTCTCTCCTCGTGAAAAATCTACTTTTTTCCCTTTTTCTGCTCACTATTGTTACGGAATTACTTGAGACTTCTTTTGGGGGAATCTAAATTTGCAGTAATTTTTTATATTGGTCAAAATTTTCTCTGATTTACTCACTTTTCCAGCTTAGTTCCTGAATTGAGGCTTTGTGCCAGGGCCAGGCTGTACTCCTGTTGTGCTTTTGGATGGGGTGGTTGGCCTGCTTAGCCTTGCCTTGGGTCCCCTGGGTTCTTGCACTCTCCTCCACCCTCTGGAGTAGGCCTCCCCTAGAACTTCAAGGCTCAGAGCCTTGGGTCCTCAGGGCCCTCTCTGCTGTCTCAGGATAGAGTATTGAGGATCTTAGAGCTTCCAGGCCTGGGCTATCCTGGTTTGGGCGCCGAAGTATAGCACTGGTTGATAGCTGCTACCTACTACTGCTCCCTCAGCCCCCAAGTTCACTGCCCTGGAACTTTCTCAAGGAACTGTCTATTCTTGTTTCTGGATACAACTCTAAGTGTCCTGGACCCGTCTCATCATATTAACAAGTTAACTTGTGCTGCTGCTGGCTCTGTTGGCTGACCCTCTTTCTTATCGTTGTCCTGCATCTGGCTGACTTTTTGTGTAGCTCTGGACTGAAAGAAGTCACTTACTGTATTTATTGGATTCATTGATCATTATTTAGTTTGGTTCAAATGTCAGGATTTTGTGAGAATAGGTATATGGTAGGTGAACAGTCTGCCTTCCCTTCACAGAGCATTTTTGCCCAGAAATCCCTGTCTTTGCTTCTGTATTTTTATCTCCCATGCTTAGTACGACACTTGACACATAAAGTACTTAATAACTGCTTTTTCATATAAAATATTGTTATAAATCATTAATAATAAGAGAAATGCAAATCAAAATGATTTAGTTTCACCTCATACCCAGAAAATTGGCAAAGATGACAAAAGATGGGACTAGTCAATGTTGGAAGGGCTAGGGAAAGACAGATATACTGTTGAGAGAGTCATGAATTGGTCCAACTATTCTGGAAAGCAATATGCAATTAAGCTAAGAAGGTAACTAAAATGCCAATATACCTTGGCCCAGAAATCCCACCAGTAGACATGAAATCCTGAAAAACTCAAAGAGAAAAATAAAGGTCCAATATATGCAAAAATATTTATAGCAGCACTTTTGTAGAGTCATAAAGAATTGTAAACAGAGTAGTTGCCCACTGATTGTGGAATTGTTGAACAAACTGTGGTACATGAATGTAATGAAATGTAACTGGCATAAAAAGGATGAATATGAAGAATACAGAGAAGCATAGGAAGACTTGTGTGAACTGATACAAAGTAAGCAGAACAGGACAATAATATGTACAATGACAACAACAATGTAGATAGAAGGAACAACCACACCCAAAATTGCAATTGGACACTTCTATTTTCATGATCAAGCTTTGCCCTGAAGAACAGATATGAGAATTCGTCTTTCCATTCTCCAGTTGATAAAAATGGTCAAAGAACATGAACAGGCAGTTTTCTAAAGAAGAAATACAATCTGTCAATGGCCATATGAGGAAAATAAAAAGTTCTAAATCGCTCATAATTAGAGAAATGCAAATTAAATCACCTCTAAGATTCTACCTCATCCTTGTCAGATTGACAAAAATTTAAAAAGAAAATGTCAAATATTAAAAAGCCTGAGCGAAAACAGGTATACTAGTGTACTCTTGGTGGAACTGTGATTTGGTCCAGCCATTCTGGAAAGTACTTTGGAACAATGCCCCAAAAGAGGAAAAGGAATCATATGTATGTATGTGTGTATGTATGTATGTATGTATACACACATGTGTATGTATCTGTAGCTCTTTTTGTAGTAGCAAAGAATTTGAAATTGAGGGGATGCCCATCAGTTGGGGAATGGCTAAATAAATTGTGATATATGAATGTAATAGGATCTCCTTGTTCTATAAGGAATGATGAAAAGGGTGGTTTCAATGAAACTTGCAGACAGGTATGTACTGATGCAGAGTTAAGTGAGCAGAACAAGGAGAACAATTTATACAATAACAACACTGTAAAACAAGCAACTTTGAAAGACTTAAGGAATTTTGATCAGTGCAATAACCAACCATGATTCCAGAGGATCGGTGATAAAATGTGCTACCCTAACCCTGACAGAGATTCAAGGCGCAGAAAAAGGCATTTTTTTTTAGAAATGAGCAGGTAGGTGGCATAATGGGTAAAGCATATGACTGGGAGTGAGGAAGATCTGAGTTCAAATCTGGTTTAAGAGACTTACTAGTTGTGTCACCTTGGGCAAGTCACTTAACCACACTATTTCACTCAGTTTCCTCTTCTGAAAAATGGGGATAATAATAGTACCTACCTTCCAGGGTTGCTGTGAGGATCAAATGAAATAATAATTGTAAGGTACTTAGTACAGCACATAGTAGGTGCTATATAATTGTTAGTTACTATTACTATTATTGTTGCTTTGCTTGACAGGCGCATAGTAAATGTTTAACTTACTGACTGATGATCCCAAGGCAAGCAGAGGTGACCAGGTGTGTGGAGTGAGAAAATAACCAAGCACAAGCTAAGAGGAACAGATTCCAGGGGTGCTGAGAAGCACTATTCCATTAACAATGTCTTTCTTTCTTCCTTCCTTCCTTCCTTCCTTCCTTCCTTCCTTCCTTCCTTCCTTCCTTCCTTCCTTCCTTCCTTCCTTCCTTCCTTCCTTCCTTCCTTCCTTCTTTTCTCTTTTTTCCTTTTCTTTCTCTTTCTTTATTTTTATTTCTTTCCCAAATGTATTTTGCTATAACATCTGAGTCTAAGTATGTGTTTTTATGGATATTGTCTTCATCATCTGCACAATTATTTGAACTGGTGTAACATGCCTTTCTCAGAAGCACAATTATCATCCAAAAATGTCTGATATCCCTATTTTTTTTACTATTGTGGCCTATTGGATCAGAGTAGCTGAGTCTGACACAAGTTCAATACTTGATACAAGTTCGATTTCTTCAAGAATTAACTTAGCTTGGGAGGCCTGACATATGGCACAAATTATATCTGATGTTATGTGCACTATTCACATATACTATTTTCCTAGAAATTTTTTTTATTTCAACAAGTGAGCCATTCTCTTGAATAACATTAGTGGGATAAGCAAGCATAAACCTCATCTTGTACTGAAAACCTTTGAGTATGTTGTACACATGAGCGTGGAGGAGAGAAGGGCCTGGCATGCCATAGTCCATGGGGTCACAAAGACTCAGATGTGACTGAACACCATCAACAGACTGTAGGGAATATTTGATTTCCTCACCACTTGTCAACCTAGACCTTTTCTTCCTTCTTTCCAGGGACACTGAATGTAATGTTGATATGGCTGAGATTCCTCTGGGACCTTTCACAATAACTGTTATAACACTTACTCTGAGCTCATTTTTTTCAACCCCTACTTGTCTTGGCAGGTTGTATCCCCAGAGGGTGGCTGACCATTTCTCCTCACAGGGTTCTAGGATTAACCTTAAGGAATTGGTGATTCTAGTATTCTTCCAAACAAGCCCCCATCTGGAATGCTACTCAGTATCAATATATCAATAAATACCCTTTTACCAAAGGATATTTACTGAGAATATATTACAAAGATAGAAGTTACAAAAACATACCTCAAACCTGGAACAATCTGGAACTTCAAACCTGGAAAACATTCTCCTCCTGCTTACGCACAAGGTGTCTGGAGGGAGTTGGCACAAACATAAAACACAAAGGTAGTGAGGCACACGTAGGGAACGTGGGCTACTCCTGACCCTTCTCTCTTCAGGGTCTCCTTCACCTGCAGGCATAGGATGATGATGGACAAATCACTCCCTTGCTCAACTGGGCTGGCTCCTTTCATGTATAGTGTCTCAGCTACCAGATGAATTCATCGATGGGCTGACTCCTCACTAGGTTCAGCTACAACTGTAGCTACCAGCTCTAGTGACCTCTGCTACCATCTCCATCTTGCTGAGGTTAACTTCAATGGTTCTTCTGACCCTTGGAAACTCATCATGTGAGTTCTGTCTCCAGACCGAATAACGTAAAAGAAACGAGGTGTCGCGTGTTCATGGAGGCTGGCACGGGAATGTTGTGGTACCTCACCCACCTGGCAAATCGCAGCAGTATTCCTTGATCAAATGTCACGAGTGATGAGAGAGAGAGATTGTCTTGTCCACTTGAATGTTTTCTATGCATTCTTAGCTCCAGCTTAAAGTCTCTAGGGTTATCAATCCTTCTGGCCAACCAGGAGACTCTTTGTCACTCCATAGAACCACACCATCATTCTCTCATGGCCAGAAGAAGGCTCATTAGGTTGTCACATTTTGGATTATAACCAAATGGGGAATATTATGCATTCTCTGAAGTAGGAAGAAGGGTTCTTCCAGCAAGAATACCTGGAAGCTTCCATGTACTTTCCTAGAATGCCAAATGAGCATGTGCCCATGGGCATGCCAAAGTGGTGCTACACTGTCCTGCCCTTCAGAGACATGTCAGCATTTTATGGGATGTCAACAGTCTAGTTACTGAGAATGCTCTTCATTCTCATCATAGATTGGCCAAAGAGGCAGCACCCTTTCCCATCTCCCCACCCCCATTCCTATAGTGGGAAAGGTGTTTTCTTATTTGCCAGTCAATCATTCACTTCCTATTTTTCTTTCCAATCCAAAAGGAAGCATGAGAGAAAGAAGAGCTTCCCTTCTCAGCTGTCCACCAAAGTAGCTGGCTTACTTTCTTTTTTCTTTTAAATTAGATTTTTTATTTTTCGTTTATAACACTTAGTTTTACATGTTCTCAAATTTCAAATTTTCTTCCCTTCCCTTCCCTCCCCACTCCCCCACAAGAAAGCATGCGATACGATATAGATTCTACATAAACCTTTGTGTTAAACTTATTTTCACAATAGTCAAGTTGCAAAGAAGAATTATGACCAAAGGAATGAATCATGAGAGAGAAGAAACAAACCCCCCCCAAAAAAAAACCCAGAAAAAAAGAGGGCAAATAGTTTGTCTCAATCTGCATTCAGACTCCACAGTTCTCTCTCTGGATGTGGCTCACTTTTTGCATCATGAGTCCTTTGGAGCTATCTCTGAGCCTTGTATTGCTGAGAAGAGCCAAGTCTATCAAGGTTAGTCATCACACAATCAATATATCTGTGGTTGTGTATAATGTTCTCCTGATTCTGCTCCTCTCACTCAGCATCAGATCATGTAGGTCTTTCCAGGTTATTATGAAGTCCATATCTTCCCCATTTCTTATAGCACAATAATATTCCATTACATCCATATACCACAACTTGTTCAGCCATTCCCCAATTGATGGGCATCTTTTTGATTTCCAATTCTTTGCCACCACGAAAAGAGCAGCTATAAATATTTTTGTACATACAGGTCCCTTTCCCACTTGTGTGATTTCTTTAGGATATAGCCCTAGGAGTGGTATTGCTGGGTCAAAGGGTATGTACATTTTTTTTTTTTTTGCAGGGCAATTGGGGTTAAATAACTTGCCCAAGGTCACACGGCTAGTACATGTGTCAAGTGTCTGAGGCCGCATTTGAACTCAGGTCCTCCTTAATACAGGGCTGGTGCTCTACTCACTGTACCACCTAGCAGCCCCGGTATGCACATTTTTATAGCCCTTTGGGCATAGTTCCAAATTGCTCTCCAAAATGGTTGGATTTGTTCACAATTCCACCAACAATGTAACAATGTTCCAATTTTCCCACATCCTCTCCAGTATTTATCATTTTCCTGTTTCATCATATTAGCCAATCTGACAGGAGAGATGTGGTACCTAAGAGTTGTTTTGATTTGCATTTCTCTAATCAATAGTGATTTAGAGCCTTTTTTCATATGCCTATAGATATCTCTAATTTTTTCCTCTGAAAACTGCCTGTTCATATCCTTTGACCATCTCTCTATTGGGGAATGACTTGTATTCCTATAAGTTTGGCTCACTTCCCTATATATTTTAGAAGTGAGGCCTTTATCTGAGACATTGGTTGTAAAGATTTTCTCCCAATTTTCTGCTTCCCTCCTAATTTTTGTTGCATTGGCTTTGTTTATACAAAACCTTTTCAGTTTAGCATAATCAAAATTATCCATTTTGCATTTTATAATGCTCTCTATCTCTTGTTGGGTCATGAATTCTTCCCTTTCCCATAAATCTGACAGGTAAACTATTCCTTGCTCTCCCGAATTGCTTATAGTATCAGCTTTTATTCCTAAATCATGTACCCTTTTTGACTTTATTTTGGTATATGGTGTAAGATATGGGTCTATGCCATACTGCATAGTTTCTGCCATAGTGTTTTCCAATTTTCCCAGCAGTTTTTATGAAATAGTGAATTCTTAACCCAGAAGCTTGATTCTTTGGGTTTATCAAAGAGTAGATTGCTGTAGTCGGTGACTTCTGCGTCTTGTGTACCTTACCTATTCCACTGATCTACCACTCTGTTTCTTAGCCAGTACCAGGTAGTTTTGAGGACTGCTGCTTTATAGGGCTGGCTTACTTTCATATCCATACTATTTAACCTTTTAGAAAAGAAACTAGATAGTCATGAATCTGTTGGTTTACAAATGGAGTCAGGAGTAAATGCAGAGACCAGAGAAAAAGAACTATTTCAGGAGCAAGGGGGACTTTTATTTACATCCTACCTTTGTTGCTTATTACCTGTGTGAATTTATTTAACCTCTATAAGCCTCAGTTTCCTCATTTGTAACAGAAGGTTGTTAGACTAGCTAACTGTAAAGTCCCTTCTTAGATCCTATGTATAGAACAAGATTCCAAAAGAGGAGAAAGCCAAGGCCAGAGGCTTGGGGAGGAAGCCGACTGGGAGGAAGGGACCTTGTTTATTTGTTTTGTCTCTGAACTTCATTTGAAGTGGAGGCCAATGCAAGAATCTATTTTCATAATCTTGACGGGAGCATTGAGTTCCCATCATACCCTTAGACATACTTCCTTTAAAAACCTTCATGAAAAATAGGGACAAGCCAAAAAGCCTCCTGCTGTAGAGAAACAGCTGCTTTTTTAACTGAGGTCATCTTCTGGCTGCCAAATCCAATACCCTGGCCTGGGGGGATGGGGAGGTGTGAGGACTGCCTAGTGTGAGCTTTGGGGAGACTGCAGCTGATTAACTACTCTTGTCTGGGTTCTAGAGGATTCCTGGCTTTGCTTAAGCACTCCCCCAAGTGTCTGGATGTACCCTGCTGTAATTTGCTAAGCAAACCAGATTGGTCCTTATGGCAAATCAAAATCATCTTACTTTAAACATATTTCCTTTTCCCCCAAATATTTCTTCAAAGGATCAAACTTGTTTCCCTGGCAAGGCACCTTGTTTCCCTGAGACTATTTTCTAAGGGTTAAAAAATCACGTCCATTTCAAGTAGAAGAGAAGGAAAAAATGTTAAAAGGGCAACGCCCACAAAGTGAGGTTCTTATGCACAGGAGAAATGCAGCTGGTTCAGAGGCTTCTGCAATGTATCCTGTAAAACTGACTCCAATTTTCTTAGGGGTTGATTCCCTTTATTCTTACATAAATTCCAAGTAGGAGCAGATTCCTGGATGATATTTTCAACTCTTAAAACATAAATTTGGTAAAATCCTCCTAGATTATCTGAGATGATCTCTAATTTATCTTGTAGCTATCTTGTTTGTACATAGCTGTTTGCATGTTGTCTCCCTGACTGGATGGTGAGGTCTTTGAGGGTATGTACAGTTTTTGTCTTTCTTTGTTTCCTCATGACTTGGTATAAAGCCTGGCAAATATAAATGCTTATTGACTTAAGATGATTATACTTGTAAATATTTATTATTGTCTTTGGGCTTACATCAAATTATTTCACTAGCCCATAGTATTTTTTGTGATCAGCAGTCATTTTTATATATTTAAGTCCTATTCACTTAACCCAGGTCATAGTGGCTGTTACCTCTCAGCCTCCAAGCCACTCTTTAATTCAGCATCTGGCTTACTGTCTTACTTTCTTCCCCATCAACATCTCTGGAGACCCCAAACTATGAGCAAAAGTACAAGTTGTGTGAATAGTCCCAGAAGAGATGCTAAACATTTCCTTTTTGTTTTTTTTAAGCCAGTTATTATGAAAAAAAGTGACTAATTATTGCATTACTAGCCTATGCGTGTCATTGAGTAAATGTAGCAGACGGACAATAGGGGAGTGCTTGGGCAAGGAGAGGAATAAATTTTACAATGGCAATATACTTCACCACAGCAGTTTCCCAGAGCAGATAGAGAATTATTCCAGGATCTATCTCTAGGGTCTTATCTAGGGAGAGGCTATAATTCCACTTTCCCTCCCATTATTATCTTGTGGAGCAGAGGGGCTGCAGGAGTGTGAGAAGGAAGCTTTGTTTACATAAGGAGGTTAGTAGAAGGAACCAATAACCTGGCTTCCAGCACATCATAGACACACTGTAGCTGCTGCTAGATATACAAAAGGAACACTTCAGCGAAGAAAGCTTCAGTAGAGAGTACAGTAGCAGCTGCAGCAATCAGGAAGCCTTCATGTGGCCAGTTAGCAGAATTTTGAAAGAAATTAGGGATTCTAAAGCGGCTAAAATGATGAGGGAGTTATCTCCTCTGGGGGCTCTCCATGCCTGGAATGTACACTCTGCTTACCTCTGCCTCAGGGACCTTCTTTTCCTTCAAGACATCACACAAGTACCACTTAATTTTGTTTTTGTTGTTTAGTCCTTTTTCAGTCATATCTGACTCTTCATGGCCCCATTTGGGGTTTTCCTAGGGAAGATACTGGAGTGGTTTGCCATTTCCTTCTCCAGCTCATTTTATAGATGAGGAAACTGAGGCAAACAGGGTTAAGTGACTTCCCCAGGTCACATAGCTAAGAAGTTTCTGAGGCCAGATTTTATTTGAGGAAAATGAATTTTCCTGATTCCAGGCTTGGCACTCTAACCACTTCATCATCTAGCCGCTTAAAACAGAAAGCTTTCCCTGATTCCTCAGCTGTGTGCCCTCACTTCCTCCCAAACTACCTCATATTTATTCTTTTTTTATTTGTTCTATGTACACTTTTAAGTGATGTGCTGGTAAGGTTTCACAATCGTCTCTCTAAGAAAAAAAATGTAGGCAGGACACAGTTTTCAGTTTACCCTGAATTATTAACATTTTATCCATCACTTTCTTCAGCCTAAACAATCTGAGAAACAGCAAATCAAGCCCTGATTTGTATCATTGGCCAATTTTTGAAATGTAAATGCTTACAATGAATAACTATCATCTCTCACATCTAGCACACCCCTCCGAATACATATACACACTCACACATATGTATATATATACACATATACATATATGTATGTATACCCATATGCATATAGACACACATACATGCATACATGTACATACACTTGCATATTATTTATATATATGTATGTATATATATATATTATACACACACACACACACACACACACACACACACATTTGTCTTCCTGCTATAGAATGCAAGCTCATTGAGAATAGGGATCATTTCATTATTTGTAGCTCCTGTGCCTAATAAACGCTTCTTGATTAATTGAATGCACTCTAGGTATGGGAGACAACCAATATCAAGGTACAGAGACATGTGGTGGTGGGTCATGGGTATAGACACACGAGTAGGCCAGTATGGCTGGATGTACAGTGTATGGAGGCAGTGATGTTTAAGATTAGAAAGGTAAGATGAAACCAGATTGCAAAGATCTTTAAATGCCCAAATGAACAAAGGAGTTTATTTTCAATTCTAGAGGCAATAGGAGGCCATTGCAGTTCATTGAGTGGGAGGTTGACATGATCAGACCTGTGCTTTAGGAGAGTGATGGGTGTCAATGGATGATGGATTGGTTGGAGTGGGAAGAGGCTTACAGTAGGGAGACCAAATAGGGAGACCATTGCAACAGCCCAGAGGAGAGGTGATGAGGGCCTGAACTAGGGCCCAGTGATTGGGTGAGTGGCGAGAAGTGGACATGTAAACATGTAAACAAGATGTGATAAAGGTAGAGACTTCAATATTTAGCAACTGGATATGTGAGTTAAGTGAGAGTGAGTTTGAAAATGACACCAAGTTGCAAACCTGGGTAACTGGGAGGATAGTGGTGCTTTCCACAGTAACAGGAAAGTTTAGGAAAAGAGATGTTTTGGTGGCGGGGAGAAGATAATGAGTTTTGTTTTGAATGGGTTCAGTTTGAGATGCCAACAGGACATCCAGTTCTGAACATCCCAAGACAGTTGGTGATGAAAGACTTGAACTCAGGAGAGAGACTAAGACGGGATATATAGCTCTGGAAGTCATCTGCTTAGAGGTAGCAATTGAATCCATGGAAAACTATGAGGTCATCAAGAGAAGTTGAGATTCCAGAATTTAATAGGCCTGGTGAGCTGCTCCTAGGAGGGTTTTTTAAAAATTACATAGCATGTGTTTCTTAGAAATACAACAATTTTAAAATACAAGGGGTGACCAACTTTAAATCATGTATGCAACATATTTTTCCAATAAATACTTCCCATTTATTTCCAACAACAGTAATATCAATAGCAATCCTACCTTGTTAATACAAAGTATTGAAATCATTTTTTTGGTGCAATATCATGTGGTATATTTTCCCCATTCACCTTTGGAAGTGTGGTTGAAAGCAACACCACTAAAAAAATTAATTATATTGAAATAAATGTGGTGTATCAGCATAAACATCCTTTATTTTTTAATTAATCAATTAATTATATTGAAATAAATGTGGTGTATCAGCATAAACATCCTTTATTTTTTAATTAATCTGTCCCTCCCATAACTCCCTATTGAGCAAACTTTTTAAAACCCCCAAATAAAACCTTTAATACATAGTTTCATAGTCCAGCAAAACAAATTCCCACACTAACCGTGCCTAAAAAACACAGATCTTTATCTGCATTTTAAGTTTGTCACTTCTCATCTTCCTTGTTTTGTATTTGTGGTTTATTATTGTGTTGATCAAAGTTCTAAAGTCTTCCAAAATTTTTTTTTCTTTCAAAAGTTTTCATTGTATAAGTTTTTGTTTTGGTTCTGTTCCCTTTGTTCTGCAGCGTTGTAGCACAGCGCCTGACACAGAGTAAGCACTTAATAAGTGCATATTGAGAGACAGAACCAAGATGGCAGAGTAAAGGCAGGGACTCACCTGAGCTCTCCCCCAAGCCTCTCAAATTCCTTTAAAAATGACTATAAACAAATTCTAGAGTAACAGAACCCACAAAAAGATGGAATGACACAAATTTCCAGCCCAAGACAACTTGGAAGGTCATTAGGAAAGGTCTGTTGCACCAGGGTGAGAGAAGAGCACAGCCCAGCGCAGGCCATGCCAGTGCAGCCCCAGCAAACCAGAAGCAGACCTCGGGAGTGACTGAATCAGCAATGGCAACAGCTGCTTCTTGAGTTCTCAGCCCACAGATGGTAAGGGAGTTGAACAACTGGTCAGAAGGAGATTACAGGGGTGTTTTGTTTTGCTTTGTTTTGCTAGCACTGAGCCAGGACTCTGTTGCTTTGCCCATACTCATATTCCAGTCACAGTCCTGGGTGAGGAGGAGCATTAGCATACCAGAGCTTGTGGCAGGAGTGGAGAGGGGACCCTACTCATAGTTCCAGGGCAGAAAAGAGTGCTTGTGGTTGCTCACAGATCAGAGCACAGGTCAGGAGAGTAGTAAACATCTCTCCTTAGATCATACCACTTTGGAAGAACTGAAAACTTACAGGTATCTAGAAGTATTTCTGAAAACAGCTGCACAAAACCCTTGAAGTTTGGGACAGTGCACCCTTCAACCTGGAAGCAGAGCCATACTTTAATAAAGAGTTAAAAGTCCAGTAATAGGATGGGAAAATGAGCGAACAGTGGAAAAAACTCTTGACTATAAAAAGTTATGGTGACAAGGAAGATCAAAACACACATTCAGAGGAAGACAACAAAGTCAAAGCTCCTACATCCAAAGCCTCCAAGAAAAATAGGAATCGGTCTCAGGCCATGGAAGAACTCAAAAAGGATTTTGAAAATCAAGTAAGAGAGATAGAGGAAAAATTGGGAAGAGAAATGAGATTGATTCAAGAAAATCATGAGAAAGAAGCCAACAGTTTGGTAAAGGAGACACAAAAAGTACTGAAGAAAGTAACACCTTAAAAAAATAGTCTAAGCTAAATGGCAAAAGAGGTCCAAAAAGTCAACAGGGAGAAGAATGCCTTAAAAAACAGAACTGACCAAATGGAAAGGGAGATGCAAATGCTCACTGAAGAAAATAATTCCTTAAAAATAAGTGTGTTTTGAAATGAATTGCATCAGTTCATAAGAGTTCTTCCCAGGTTTCCTCAAATTATTCATTTCATCATCTCTTATAGCACGATAATATTCCATTACACTCGTACACCACGATTTGCTCAGCCATTTCCACTTGTCTGAGAGACTTTCTAAGACGGTCTCTTAGAATCTAGTTCTTTGCTTTTATTCCTGCCCCCCCACCCTTTCAGGGGATCTTCAAGATCAGAAAGGCTGTTTTGCTTGGGACTGTTTCCTTCCTGATGTTATCTTCTTTCTTAACTGTCCACTCCTTATCCCATCTTGTTTCGCTGTTCTATGTATTTCTAAACTAAAGTGTGTGGGGGTAGTGGGTAGGGAGGGTGTGAGTGAAGTTATTCTGATGGCCATATCCCCCACCCCTTCCTCCATATTTGTATATGCTTCTCATGCTCCCCAGTTATGAGAAGTAGCAAGTTCTGCACTCTTCTTCCTCCTTCATACACAGGTATATTCTTCCTTTTATTTTCCTCCCTTCTCTTTCTCCTGATCAAACTCTTAGAACAAAACTCACCTACCCCAAGACCCCTGGTTTTCTTAATGATTTTCCTCTATATCCTTTAAGGTTCTAAAATTGCACATGTTTCTTTTTTCTTTATTGGAAATTTTTTCTCTTAAAACTACCATATAGCTCCTTCAATTTTTCAAATAAATCCAGGTTTCTCTGGATATGTATTTGTATTTGAAAGTTTCTACTTACCCTGCTCTTTTCATCAGAAATACTTGAAGGTCTTCTATTCATTAAAGATCTCTTTCCCCCTGTAGGATTATAGTCAGGTTTGCAGGGCAGGTGGCCTTGATTTTAAGCCTCTATATTCTGCCTTTTGGAATACTATATTCCAAAATTCCTATCATTTTTAGTAGAAGTTGTCAGGTCTTGTATGATCCTGACTAGTTCCTTGATCCCTTAAACTGTTCCTTTTTGGATGCTTACAGCAATTTTATTTGATGTAGATTTTGGCTATGATATTCCTAGATCTTTTCCTTTTAGAGTTTCTTTCAGGAGACAATTGTTGGATTCTTTATTTCTTTACTTTGTCCTCTAGTTCTAATTGGTCTGGGCAGTTTTTATTTAGGATCTCTTGAAATATAATAACTGGGCTTTTAAAAAATTTTTAGGTGGAATTCATTGATTCCTAAATTACCTGTCCTTGACCTGTTTTCCAGGTCAATTGTTTTTGATGAGTTATATTTTCAATCTTTTGATATCATTCTAATATGTTTTGCTACTATAGGAAGCCTTCTTCAGCCCCTCTTAATTCTAGTTTCTACCCTTTGTGAATTATTTCCTATTTATCCTGTATGTAGCTGGCTGTCTCTTCCATCAGATTGCAAGGCCCTTGAGGGCAGGGACTGTCTTTTGCTTCTTTTTGTATCCCCAGTATGGTACCTGGCATATAGTAGATACTTAGTAAATGTTTGCTGAATTGAATCAAAAAATGGCAATGGTGTATTTTAGTTTTCAAGAATTCCATTTTTTTTGGAGAATGCTTGTTACTTTATCTTTTAAGCTACTTATTTTCCTTCCAATTCTTTTCTTCAGAGCTTTTATTTCATTTTTTTATATCTTGCTTCATTTCTTCTAGGTATTCATGTAGTCCCTGTGGAAAATCCATTCCATTCCCCCCCCCACCTTCTTGAGACTCTGCTTACCATGGTTAAGAAGTTACTTGCTCCTTCTTTTTGAAAATTTCTAGATTCGTAATGGTTTTTAATACTATTCAGCATTTTCTTTGCTTTGCTTATCTCTCCAGCTTTAGTTCCTGAATTTGAGCATTGCACCAATGTACTGAAGTACTGAGCACTGAGCTGCCATTATAGCCACTGCCCCTTGCTTCCACTCTAAGGCATTTTCAAAGTTCCCACCCTGGGGCTTTCTCATGGGAACTATCTTCGTTTGCTGCCTCCAGGCACGTGACCTCATAGACTATATGTATTCCTGGCCATCTCTGCTAAAACTGAAAGCTTCCTGTGCATTGACATTCCATAGCCATAGGACTTCTGGTTGACTTCTTGTGCAGTTCTAGGGTAAAAAAAGTCACTTACTATAGTTTCATATTGGACTTCTTAATTATTAAGCCTGATGCAAACTTCCAGATTTTTCTGGATTAGGTCTATGGAGACTGCCTAGTCTGCCTTCCATTTTAGGCTGACATCTTGGGTGGAGGACTATTAATAAGCTGTACTTCTTAAACTGTGGTGCCCAGATGTGAACACAATATCCAGAGGAGGTTTATCTGAGTGGAGCAAAATGCAATGGAACCATCATTACCTCCTTACTCCTAGAAAGTATCCCTTTAAATTTAGCCCAAGATTACACTAGACTATTTGTTTTAGCACAGTCCCTGGCACATGGTAGATGTTTAATCAATGCTTACTGGCTGACTGACCAACTGACCAGCTGCTACATCACACTGAACTTGCAGTCCATTGAAACCCCCAGATCTTTTTCACAACTACTATCTAATTAATTATGTCCTATCTTGTAATTGTGAAGTTGTTTTTTTTTCCTCTTAAGTGTAAGACTTCATGTTTATCCCTATTGAATTACATATTATTAGATTTAGCCCAAAGCTCTAGCCAGGCAAGGTCTTTTTCAGATCCTGCCTCAGAAGCACCTAGGTGACATAGAGGATAACAGAGCTTTGGACCTGGAGTCAGAAAGATCTAGCTAGTATTTATATCACTCTAAAGTTTTCAACCTTAAGGTTAAATGTTTTCAAAGCATTTTACAAACATTATCATATTTTGTCCTTACAATATGGAAGGTAAGTGCTATTATCACCCCCATTTTACAGACTCGTAAATTTAAGTGACTTCACCAGGATCACAAAGCTAGTAAGTGTTTTGAGGCTGAATTTGAACTTAGGTCTTCTTGACCTTAGGTCAAGTAGTCTACCAAGATGGCAGTCACTCAGCTTTGAACTTTCCCAACATTCCTTTCCAAACACCTTTAAAATAACACCACAAAACAAATTTTGGAGTAACAGAGACAATAAAAAGTTGGGATGAGGGATTTTTTTTCAGTTTAAGTAAACTTAAAGAGGTAGGCAGGAGAAGTCTATAACACGAGGTAGAGGTCTGGTAGAGGTCTCTGGAGCCTATACATGAGGTAGTGGCAACTGCTGTGGCTTCAGCAGCAGCAACTTCAGGAGCTCTCAGCCCAGAGATGATAAGGGGGTCAGACAGCTGTTCAGAAAGAATTAAAGGAGACCCCTTGCTGGTCCTGGGAACAACTGGCACTGATTGGCAAGTCTATTGCCCATATGTAGTTCTAAGTCACAATTCCAGGGTAGAGAGGAGCACTGGTAGGCCATCACAAGGGTGCAGGGGCCCTGGACACAGTACTAGAAGAGAGAAGTGCTATCTCATGCAGTTGCAAGGGACCAGGGACCTAAAGACCAGAGCACAGACCAGAAGAGCAGTGACCATATCTCTCCCCAAGATCACACCACCTTGGAAGTACCAAAAATTTGCAGATCCCTAGAACTAGCTAAGCCTAAAGCTTGGGACAATGCCTCCCCACTCCAGTTAAGCAGAGCTCAACTTTAACATAAAGTTCCAAGTAAAAAAAATAGACTGGAAAAATGAGTAAACAACTAGAAAATAACTTGACCACAGAAAGCTACTTTGGTGTCAGGGAAGACCAAGACATAAACTCAGAAGACAACAATGTGAAAATAGCTACCAAAAAAGCCTCAAAGAAAAAATGTAAATTGGGCCCAAGCCCAATAAGAATTCTTTTTTTTCCCCCTAGCTCATGAAATTTTATTCTAGCAGTAGTTTCTTTATTTCCCTCTTAGATCTTATATCAATCTCTGATATCCATATAAAATATTCATAAAAGTCAAGACTGGCCTTTATCTTTAAAGTCTTTTTTCTTTTTTTTTTAATTTATTTTTTATTTTTAGTTTACAATACCCAGTTTCACAAGTTTTTGAGTTCTAAATTTTCTCCCCCATCCTTTCCTCCCCTTCCCCCCCAAAACAGCATGTAATCCAATATAGGTTCTACATATACCTTCACATTAAACTTATTTACACAATAGTCAAGTTGTAAAGAAGAATTGCAACTAATGAAATGAATCATGAGAAAGAAGAAACAAAACCAAAAAACAAAGAAAAAAGAGAGAGCAAATAGCTTGCCTCAATTTGCATTCAGACTCCATAATTCTTTCTCTGGATGTGGATAGCTTTGTCCATCATGAGTCTTTTGGAGCTTTCTTTGAACCTTGTATCGCTGAGAAGGGTCAAATCTATCAAAGTTAGTCATCACAGCTACCGTGTGTTTGTAATCATGTATAATGTTCTTCTGGTTCTGCTTCCATCACTCAGCATCAGATCATGTAAGTCTTTCCAGGTTATTATGAAGTCTGTCTGCTCTCCATTTCTTATAGCACAATAGTATTCCATTACATTCATATACCACAACTTCCAACAAGAATTCTTGGAACAGTTAAAGAGAAAGATAAATGGTAGAAGAAAAATTGAGGGGAAATGAGAGTGATGCAAGAAAATTATGAAAAGAGAATTAACAGGTTGGTAAAAGAGGCAAAAAATACTGAAGAAAATAAGATTTTAAAAATTAGAATTGGCCTAATGGTAAAAGAGGCACAAAAATTCAAAGAAGAAAAGAACTTCTTAAAAAACAGAATAGGCCAAATGGAAAAGGAGAGAGACAAATTCACTGAAGAAAAGAATTCCTTAAAAAGCAGAATTCGTACTCCAATTTTCCCCTATCTTCTCCATCATTTATAATGGAGAAGATGGGGGAAAATTGGAATAGTAATGCATTGTTGGTGGAGCTGTGAACTGATCTAACCATTCTGGAGAGCAATTTGGAACTATGCCCAAAGGGCAATTAAACTGTTAATACCTTTTGACTCAGCAATACCACTTCTAGGGCTGTATCTCAAAGAGATTGTACAAATGGGAAAAGGACCCAAAACCAAAAAATATTTATAGCAGCTCTTTTTTGTGGTGGCAAAGAATTGGAAATTGAGGGGATGTCCATCAATTGGGAATGGTTGAACAAGTTGTGGTATATGAATGAAATGGAATACTACTGTTCCATAAGAAATAATGAGTAGGTGAACTTCAGAAAAACCTGGAAAGGTTTACACGAATTGATGCTGAGTGAAGTGAGCAGAACCAGGAAAACATTGTACCCAGTAACAGCCACATTGTGCGATGAATAACTTTCATAGACTTGGCTCTTCTCAGCAATACAAGGATCTAAGACAACTCCAAAAGACTCATGATGGAAAACGCTGTCCACATCCAGAGAAAGAATTACAGAGTATGAATGCAGATTGAAGCAAACTATTTGCTCCCTCTTTTGTTTTGTTTCTTCTTTCTCGTGGTTTATTACATTGGTTTTAATTCTTCTTTGCAACATGACTAATGTGAAAATATGTTTAATGTGAATGTATACGTAGAGCCTATATCAGATTACATGCTGTCTTGGGGAGGATGGGAGAGGGTAGAAGAGGGAGGGCGAGAAAATTTGGAACTCAAAAGCTCGTAGAACTGAATGTTGTAAACAAAAAATAAATTAATTAATTTTAAAAAGAAATTAATGTTAAAAAACAGAATTGGACAAATGAGAAAAAGAGGTACAAAACCCCACTGAAGAAAATAATTCCCTAAAAATCAGAATTGGGCATGTAGAAGCTAATGACTCCATGATACATCAAGAAACAACAAAATAAGGTCAAAAGGATGAAAAAATAGAAGAAAATGTGAAATATCTCTAAAATAACTGACCTTGAAAATATATCTAAGAGAGCTAATTTGAAAATTATTGGACTACCTGAAAGCCATGAGCAAAGAAAGAGTCTAGACATCATATTTCAAGAAATTATCAAGGAAAACTGCCCCAATATCCTAGAACTAGGGGGTAAAATCAAAATAGAAAGAATCCACCACCTCCTAAAAGAGATCCCAAAATGAAAATTCCTGGGAGTATTATAGCCAAATTCTAGAGCTTCCAGGTTAAGGAGAAAATATCGGAAGCATCTAGAAAGAAACAATTCTAATATCATGGAGCCACAGTCAGGATCACACAAGATTTAGCAGTTTCTACATTAAAGGAGTGGAGGGCTTGAAATATGTTATTCAGGAAGGCAAAGGAGCTGGGATTACAATCCAGAATCGCCTACTCAGCAAAACTGAGTATAATTATTCCGGGGAAGAAATGAATATTGAATGAAATAGAGGACTTTCAAGCATTCCTGATGAAAAGAACAGAGCTAAATAGACCCAGTGCTCTGTCTACTGTGCCTGAGTCTGCCTCAGTTTCCACATCTGTAAAATGAGGATAACTTTAGCACCTACTTGCTAGGGTTGTTGAGAGAATAACATGAGATAATGTTATAATAGATAAATTCTAGCCATCATCATCATCGTTATCCAATGTATTAGCTATGCCTCCCAGCTTTCTGCCATTTCCAAATTTGATTAGCATAATCCCTTTGCCTAATAAAGAGTCCCAGGGAGCTGAGATTTCAGATTTTCCCCAGAAATAACCATGCTTTTCCAGATTTCTAATGCTACGTATATCTTTCACTTAGAATTAATTTCAGCAAATATATAATTAATACACATCAAGGCAGCTAGGTAGTAGTGGATAGAATTCTGGGTCTGGAGTCAGAAGGACCTGAATTCAAATTAGACCTCAGACACTTACTAGCTGTGTGACCCTAGGAAAGTCACTTAACCTGTTTGCTTCCTTTTCCTCATTTGTAAAATGAGCTGGAGAAGGAAATGGCAAGCCACTCCAGCATCTTTGCCAAGAAAAGTCCAAATGGGTTCATGGAACAGTTGGACAGAACCAAAGCAACTGAACAACAGCAACAATAAAGTGTGTTATGTAGTTTGCTAAACACTAGGGATAAAAAAGAAAGGCAAAAATAGGTCAGGAAGCTTATATTCAAGTGAGAAAGGAAATATGTAAATAGTCAGATTCAAACAAGATATATATGGATGTAGATATTGACTGAAGGTAACATCAGAGGACAGAGTGGGAAACAAAGACAGAGTATCCCAGGCATAGGAAACATGTAGTGCAAAGGTGAAGACCAGGGTGATGTAATGTTGTGTGGGAGGAACAGCAAGTGTGCCAATAGGGCTGGACCATAAAGTTTGTGGAAGAGAGCAGGGTGTAAGAAGACTGGAAGGGTAGAAAGGGGCCAGCTTGTGAAGAGCTTTAAATGTCCAACAAAGGAGTTTATATTTGATACTACAAGTAATAGGTGACATAGTTCAGAATTAAACTCCAGAAAAAATACTTTATCAGGTTGGTAGAGGATGAGAGAGACAGACAGAGAGAGAGAGAGAGAGAGAGAGAGAGAGATCGAAAGCATGTTTATTGAATGCTTACTGTATGTGCTGTGTTAATTGCTGTGTTAAGTGCTAGCTATATAAATAAAGCACTGTAGCCAGTCCCTACCTATGGGAGAGATTCCTAAAGTAGAGCTGGAAAACTTCAGGTAGGGTGGTGGGAAACATCACAGTGGCATGACTGGAGATATCCAGGGAGTGCTATGAAGGTCTGGACCTGAGTCAAAGCTAGTCTATCAAAGCCCAAGGAGCTTCCAGGGCAGAGTCCAATTTACCACTGGGAAGGGAAAGAAGGTGATGGACCTGAGTGGAGAGAGCAAGACTGGATATATCTGGGAGGGAATATGGAAACCTAGAACCAAATAAATACAAGGCCAAATCTGGCTTATCAAATCCCAGGGAGGTTACATCTAGCAGTGGAATGTCTGGGTCAGAGGGTATAGGCATTGTAGTCATTTTATCACACTGCATTTTAATGTTTTCATTTACATTATTGTAGTCATGGTATAGCTCTCTTGGTTCTTACAGTCACTCTTTGCTTTGCACCAGTTCATATAAGTCTTCTCATGTTTCTCTCAATGCTTCAGGGAGCTCATGAGAATCTCGCCTTTTCTCATTTCAGTGGAGATCTTTTGGGCCCAAGGCGGTGATTCCCAGAGGGAAAACCAGAAGAAACAAATTCTCCTGGTGCAGAAAAAGGATTTCTCTTCCTGTAATGGAAGTGCCTCGCTCCTTATTTGGAGTGTGTTCAAACGTTCTGTGACTGGTTCTTGTCGATTAGCCACATGGTGATGAAGATCATTGATCATTTGATTGGCTAATGGAGCTACAGCTGTGGTCAATCAGTCAGTCTGTCGGTCAACTAGCATTTATTAAGTGCCTACTAGGCGCCAGAGACTGAGCTAAGTGCTGGAGATACAAATAAAGGCAAAAACTAGTACCTGCTCTCAGAAAGCTCAGAGTCTAATGGGGGAGATGACATGCAAACAACTTTATACAAACAAGATAGATACAGGATAAATTGGGGGTGGTCTCAGAGGAAAGGCACTAAGATTAAGGAGGGATGGGAAAGGCTTCTTGCAGGAGGTGAGACTTCAGTTGAGATCTGAAGGAAGTCAGGGAAACTAGGAGGTAGAGATGAGGAAGGATGATGTACCAAGCATGGGAGACATCCAAGGTAAGTGCTGGTTCAGGAGATAGAGTCTCACTTTGAGGAACAGCATTCAAAATGGCCCTAGGCTTTAGCGGAGTGTTCTTTCCAGACTTTCTAATGTTGGAGAGGGAGGATGAGCTGCAGAAGACCTCTTGGTAGGGAGTAGGAGAACCCTTGGACCCTCCCTTACCCAGGGCCAACATGAAGCTGAGCACACATAACTCTGATGTTGCTTCAATCTCAGTTTTGTATATTCCTTTCTACATCTTCAAGAAGGAAACAAGAGAACTAATACCTCAAAAACTTCTAAAGGTCAGGGGAGTCAGCCATTGGAAGGTCTAGGCATAGAGTCTTTGCCAGGTTTTTCAGCTAACCAATTGAGCACCAAGGCTCTGAGAAATCTTTAGGACCTATCCCAATAGAAGCTGAGACATACTTTTAACCAGTGGCTATGTTTGGAAGAGAAATTGGTGTTATGTAGAAATTGAATTGTCTGACCCCTCTCTCCCTAGAGACCAAGATAGGATAGGGGAGATTGTGCCCCCCCCAGGTACTGGGACAAAATATTCCTACTTCTGTTCTTTCTATATCTTCAAAGTAAAGTGAATTAGAATTATTTCTTTAAATGGAACAGAGGCATTGATCACTGGAGGTTAACAGGGGTGGGGAGTTGGGAGGAGGGTACACACTGGGAAGGGGGATCAAGTCACTAGCATTAGAGAAATATATCTCCAGAGGATGGAGTAAAGACATCAGCATGAAAAGAAGCAGTAAAACCTAGCTCCCAACTAACCCTTCTCCATAATGATCTAGAAAATGCACCAGACCAAATTCTGAGTGGGAAAGCTAAGAAAAAGTTACAGTGAGTCATTTTTCTAGACCAGGGTGACTAAGAGAGACAGAGGGGGCTTTGGATACTGGGGAAACAGAGATGTGTGCAACACAGAGTATTCTAGCACCCAGGGACTGAAAGAGGGCAGGGTATCAAGGCAGAAAGAGATCCCTGGGGATCCCATTAGGTGGGTGCAGGAATGAGTGCCATCTGGCAGGTCTGTCACCCTCTACACAGCTCCAAGTCACAGATCCAGGGTGGAGAGAAGTGATCATGAGTATGGTCCCCAATTGTATACTTAGCAAGGAACAAGTTCTGAAAACATAGCTATGTGATTCTGATATTAGCCCAGCATCTAAGCCTGCAGTGGAATAACCAGAGTAGGGGCCACAGGCCAAACTAGAACTGGGAGAACCCATAGAGCCTCTCAGAAGGCTAATAGTGACTGAATCCAGTAACAGTCTACTGAAACTCCCAACCAAGGACAAGCTGAACCTAGGTCAGAAATTTGCAAAACTCAGATGAGGAAGGCACCAAATGGATCTTGTTCTGATTACACAACTCTGGGAGCACTGAAAGCTTGAAGGCCCTGAGCTTGAGTTGTGAAAGCAGCAAAACATAAGAGGACATAAGCTTTGACCAGACATCTCCCAGAGAAGTGCTCAGAATCCATCACTAACATGTAGTCCAAGGTCAAGAAGTAAGCTAGAAGAAGGTGCAAACAAAAACAACAAATAAATCTCACCATAAAGAGCTATTATGGCAACAGGGAAGCTTGTGACACAAACAGCAAACAAGAGAATGGCTTGAAAACATCTACAAGTAGAGCCTTAAAATAAAATGCAACTTGAACACAAATCCAACAAGAATTCTTGTCAAGTTAAAGTAAGAGTTTTTAAAAGAGTATAAAAACCAAATGAGAGTAATAGAAGAAGAAATAGATAAAGAGAAGAAAACCAGGGAAAATCTCAAAAGAGAATTAACAACTTAGAAAAAAGAGGTTCAGAATACAAATCATTCCCCAATTGAGAAATGGTTAAAGGATATGAACAGGCAATTTTCAGAGGAAGAAATTAAAGATATCTATAGTCATATGAAAAATGCTCTAAATAACTGTTGATTAAAGAAATGCAAATCAAAGCAACTCAGGTACCACATCTCTCCTGTCAGATTTGCTAACATGACAAAACAGGAAAACGATAAATGCTAGAGAGGATGTGGGAAGATTGGAACATTGTTACATTGTTGGTGGAGTTGTGAACTGATCCAGCCATTCTGGAGAGCAATTTGGAACTATGACCAAGGGGCTATAAAAATGTGCATATCCTTTGACCCAGTAATACCACTGCTAGGGCTGTATCCCAAAGAGATCACACAAATGGGAAAGGGACCCATATGTACAAAAATATTTATAGCAGCTCATGGCAAAGAAATGGAAATCAGGAGGATGCCCATCAATTGGGGAATGGCTAAACAAATTGTGGTATATGAATGTAATGCAATACTATTGTGCAATAAGAAATGAGGAACAGACAGACTTCATTACAACCTGGAAAGACTTATATGAACTGATGCTGAGTGAGGGGAGGAGCACCAGGAGATCACTATACATGATTACAGACATACGGTATCCGTAAGGACTAACTTTGATAAACTTGACTCCTCTCATCAATACAAGACTCAAAGACAGCTCCAAAAGACTCATGATGGAAAAAGCTATGTATATCCAGAGAAAGAATTATGGAGTCTGAATGCAAATTGAGGCAAACTATTTGTTCTCTTATTTTGGTTTCTTTTTTCCTCTCTCATGATTCATTCCATTAGTTATAACTTCTTTATAACTGGATTATTATGTAAATAAGGTCAATGTACAGGTAAATGTAGAACCTACATTGGATTACATGCCATCTTGGGGGGGAGGGGAGAGAAGAAGGAAGGAAAGACAATTTGGAACTCAAAAACCTGTGGAACTGAATGTTGTAAACTAAAAATACAAAATAAATTTAAAAAGAGGTACAAAACCTTACTGAAGAAAAGAATTAAAAATTAGAATTTATCAAATCAATCAACATTTGTTAAGTGCTTACTATGCTCCAAACACTGTGCTAAGCACTGGAAATACAAAAAGAATAGAAGCTAATGACTCCACAAAACAACAAGAAATAATAAAAAATAAAGTTAAAAGCCTAAAAAAGTAGAAGAAAATGTGAAATAGGAAAAACAGCTGATCTGGAAAACAGATCAAGGACAAACAATTTAAGCATCATTAAACTATCTGAAAGCCATGAAAACAACAACAAAAAGAGCCTAGATATCATATTTAAAGAAATCATAAAAGAAAACTGCCCAGATATAACCAGAGGACAAAGTAGGAATTAAAAGAATTTACCAGTCACCTCTTGAAAGAAACCCCCAAATGACATGGATACTCCATCTCTTGAGGCACTCCTAGAACTCTGAGGGAGAGATGTAGCCAGCCAGTAAATCTCTGAAAGAGTCAGTCTGGAGCTATTGCCACAATCAGGCATGTGATTCTTCCAGTTCTTCCAATTAGGACTTCTTGTAGGAGATGGCAGTTCCAGAGACTAGTGGAGTGAGAACCCTTCTCCTTTCCTTTAAGATTTGCAAGTATATAAATTTAGGGGCTATTTTCATCTGCACTAAAGAGCTGGAAAAGTACAGGCATGACAAGATGACTTTATGTTGCCACTTGTATTTAGTTTTGTTATTAAAAATTGCAATGTTCACAATATGCTAACTATCTGAATCTATGTCTGCCAAGGGAAGAGCTGGAGAGAATGAAATGTTCTTAAGTGATGGTGGCAACAAGCTTAGATATAAATAGTAGCTTTCATTTTAAAATAATCGAGCAATGATCCATCTCCTAGGCTAGACTGGAGCCTGGGAGATGGAGGGAAATGCCACTTGAGGCAAGATGCTGCAAGCAGTCAGCCCTGCTAAAAAGTGAGGTGACAAAGAGTGTGCTCGGCACGCTAGACCTAGAGGAACGGATTGAGTAGAGTGTCACCCGGTGTCTAATTTAGATACGACATGCTGAGTTAATTTAAAACTCTTGGCTGGATTTTTACCTATGAAACTACACATAGGAGCCAATATTCCAAGTGAATCCCATAGTGCAGTATTTACCTTTTTTCATGCGCTTACCTCACACAGAGAGTAGTAACAAAGTCACTCTCATATTCATCATTTCTTAGAGCAAGCTAATGTTGCACTACATTTACATGTTATAATTTGTTTATGCTTTCTCCAGATGACAGGCATGCAATGTTTCCAGTTTTTTCCTACTACAAAAAGTGCTGATATGATTATTTGTAGGATCATTATATCATCTACTTAGAGCTCACAGGGATTGTAGAGACCATCAAATTCAACCACATAATTTTACAGATGAGGAAATGGAAGCTGAGTAGTTAAATAACTCGCCCAGGGTAGTGTGGCTAGTGTCTGAGTCAGGATGTGGACTCAAGTCTTCATGATTTCAAATCCAGGTCGTCCCCCCACCCCACTACATCATGTGGACTCTCAGTTACATATAAAACCTTCCCTTTTTTATCATTATCTTCTTTGGGGTCTACGTTCAGTAGTGAGTAAGCTGGATCAAAGAGTATGTACAGTTTAGTAACTTCTCTTGTATGATTCCAAATTGTTTTCCAGAATGGCTGAAGCAATTCACAGTTCTATCAGCTGTATATTACTATGCCTGCTTCCTTCACCCCTCCAATACATATTTTTTCTCATCTTTACCTTAAAGACAGCAAATGCATGACTTCCCTGCTAAAGAAAGAGCTATAACAGCCAATAGCAATGTGGGCTTAGTGCACAAACTCATTTGTAAAATCTTACAGAGACGGGTGAGAGAAGATCACGGGCAATATTGCTTCAGAAAACAAAAAGAAGTAGAGGAAAAACTAGTTTAAAGAAAGCTTATCGAAAGTCCTATTTAAATGAAGTCATTCTGAGGGCAGTTAAGGATAAAACTGGAAGGACATCAAACAAAAGGAAGACAGAAAAAAAACCTGCAAAGACTTTCATAGTGAAGTCTTTTCACCACATGCAGAGTGGAACTGCCAGACTTGGACTCTGAGTTCTCAGTACTAGATGTGCTTACTGATGATGCAGAAATGTCAATGCAGAGGACAAAGAGAGAGCAACTGTACATACAGGACATCCACGCTGGGAGTAGCACAGCTGTGAAGGCATTTAAAGAATACCTTTACAAGGTATCTGAAGGAGGGAAGCTATTAAAACAATGGGGAAAAAAACTTGGATCTTCTTAGTAACAAAAAAGGCAATTAAGAGACCATCTACACCTACCAACCTGTATGTCTTCTGTCTCTATCATATAAAATTTTTATTATAATTTTATTACAATGATTTCATTTTAATTAATTTATTTTAAATACATTTTTATTATTTTATTTATTTATATTTATTTTATTACAATCACATGTATTTGAGGGCAGGCATACCTAATGAGTACATTAGTAGGAAATAGGCCAGCTTTTGCCAGTAATATTCCACAGGAGAACACATCTTTACCATCAAATAAGTAACTGAAAGATACACAAAATGCAAGGTTCCGCTACGCTTATTTATTGTTGACGATAAATAAACATTTAATTCAGTAGAGGGTAATGTTGCTTTGAAGGCTCTCTGCTAGCCAGATATCTTCCATGTGTACGCTGCAATTATGCAAGATTCCTTGAAAGATATGACATTATTTGCAAATTGGTCATAAATGTAAATATAAGGTACAAGAGAAATGTATGTCCACCAAAAGTACTTGTCAGCGTCATTCAGGAGATCCAGTGAGGTCTTTCAGGTGCTCCTGTTTGCAGATGATGGTGTGCTAGCTGGATAAAGTCCTCAACAAGGTACATAACCACCAAATAGCTTGTAAGGGGGGGTTCAATGGAAAGAGTACTAGATTTGGAGATAAAAGACCTAGGTTTGAATCTGGGCTCTGCCACCTACTGTGACCTCAGGCAAGTCATTTATTTCTCAACTATAAAATGAATAAATTAGATTAAATGACCTCCAAAGTCCCTTAACTCTAAATCTATGATCCTATGATCCATGCAAGAAAAAACAAAATGGATAATGAATGTCTATTGTTCAAATCATGACATGCAGTTATATGGATAACCTATAAAACTCATCTATCAGTATATATTAGAAGTCCTCTGGGCTAACCTTCCCCAACCTATACTCACTGTTTGGGTACTCTAGGAGATGATTACTGTAGGTTTAAGATTTTCTTTGGGTTTGTACTCCTAAACCATAGCTAACGAGCCCCCGCTGGTTACTTCAACTCTAGTCAGTAAGAGAATACAATACAAAGCAAAGACATTTACAGAACAAAATGTCTCCCACAAATACACACATCAGTGGAAAGAATAGACATTTATGGTGGAGAGGCACCCATATGTGGAACACATGTGGCCAAGGCACCAATGAAGAGGGCTAATTTGAACCTCTGATGCTACAGAGCTATTAATAACACTAACACTGGATGTCTTCAAATAGCTACCCATGTTGAGGTGAAGTCAAGTCTGATTACATCCTTGCCATGTGAAAATTCCATGGAAAGATGAATGCGGCTAGTTTTACACCTTCACTTTCCTTTGGGAAAATCTCATACCCTGTTGCTGAGTTAACATGCTTGAGTCTCTTCCCCTCCTCTTCATAGTTCCCCCTTTTCTCAGTTACAGAGCCGGACAAGTTCAATACTTTTACTCCATTAAAGGGTTGAGTGGTAAACATATAGGGTGACACTGAGCCAGGATAGACATTACTATAATCAAAGGTTAGGATGTCAGCTTGTTGGGTTGATTGTGTTGGATTATTAGGTGGGTGGAGTGGTGAGGGATAGGGAAAGAAGTACCATCATGCAGTATTTTGGGGTTTTTTTTGTTTTGTTTTATTTTTCAGAGGCTTATGTTTTGGGCAGATATTGCCTATCTTCTCTTTTTTTTGTATGTTATTTTAATTATTTTGGTGTGTTTCTTACTGTTTTAGGGTGGTGGAAACAAGAGTTATGTTGCAACACAACCTTTTACTCTGCCATCTTAGCAGAAGCTCTGAAGCTTAACAGAAAAAACACAAGGACACAAGAGGAACTCCAATTATCTAATGAAAGCTATCACCTTATTTCACTTTGCTGATTTTCTCCAGTTTCATTTAATTCCTTGACATCAAGACTTCAATTCTATTTTGGTAATTAAGGTGAGACTTTTTTAATTCTGTTTTCCCTTTTGGAGCACTGAAGTAATCAAGTGCCTTCATTTCTTTGATTAAATTCGGGGGTCTTTGATGACCTGCTTACGTCAAGGGAAAGCCTAGTTCACATAGGTTTGAGTCGCATGCTTGTGATGACTGAAGTGTCACATGGTTGTGACACCCTTTGACCCTGAACAGGGTACATAAACTCAGAGGTCAGTGTTTTGCTTGGGGTTCTCATTCACTGGAAGAGTGTCCTGTGATTTGACTTAGACGAGACTCTGGGCAGCTGTTTTTAAGAGCCCCTTGGGGCTACCCAGCAAGACGGCATAATTTTTCAGGCAAGGAGATGGACATTCAATGAAATAAGGGAATTCCAGACCTTCCTGATGAAAAGGCCAGAACTCAATGGAAAATTCGATCTTCAAACACAAAACTCATGAGAGACATAAAAAGGTAAACAGGGGGAAAACCCCCCACGAACCTGATTAATCAATAAGGGCAAATTATTTACATCTTTATATGGGATTACATCATCTTATGTATGTTATATGCATACGTACATTATATATATGCCGATCTTGAGAATAGTACAGTTATTATGATAATTGAAAGGGACACACATAGATTATATTGTCTGTATAAAATACCTGATATAAGGATAAAAACCATAATTAAGAGATGTAAAGGGAGGGTTCTGGGAGAAAAGGTAAGGAGGTAGTAGAAAAGGGTAAATTACATCAGATGAAGAGGCACAAAAGCACATTATAGTACAGGGAAAGAAGGGAGGGAGAAGAGCAGTTTTTGAGCTTTACTCTCAACAGATTTGGTTCAAGAAGGGAATAACATACCCTGATAAGTATAGAAATCTAACTTGTCCTACAGGCTGTAGGAGGGGAAAGGGGGAAAAAAAGGGAGGGGGGTGGTCAGAAGGTAGGGAAGAAGTAGCAAGTGGGAAACGGTAAGATAAGGGAGGGGAATCAAGAGGGTGGGCAAACTGAGGAAGGCAGTGGTCAAAAGCAAAACTTTGTTGAGGAGTGGAAGGGGAAAGGGAGAAATAAAAGCATAAATGGGAGAAATAGGATGGAGAAAAAGACACAGATAGTAATCATAACTGTGAATGTGAATGGGATGAACTCTCCCATAAAACGGAAGCAGATAGCAGAATGGATTAAAAACCATAATCCTACAATAGGCTGTTTACAAGAAATACATTTGAAATACGGGGATACACACAGGGTAAAGGTAAAAGGCTGGAGTAAAATATATTGTGCTTCAGCTAAAGTAAAAAAAGCAGGGGTAGCAATCCTAATTTCAGACTAAGCAAAAGTAAAGATAGATCTAATTAAAAGAGATAAGGAAGGACACTACATCATGCTAAAAGGCACCATAAACAATGAAGCAATATCATTGTTTAACATATACGCACCAAGTGGTATGGTATGCAAATTCCTAGAGGAGAGGTTAAGGGAAATACAGGAAGAAATATACAGCAAAATTATAATAATGGGAGAACTCAACCTCCCTCTTTCTGAACTAGATAAATCTAACCTCAAAATAAACAAGAAAGAAGTTAAGGAGGTGAACAGAACTTTAGAAAAGGCAGATATGATAGACCTCTGGAGAAAACTGAATAGGGATAAAAAGGAATATACTTTTTTCTCGTGGCACATACTCAAAAACTGACCATGTACTAGGGCATAAAAACCTCACAATCCAGTGCAGAAAGGCAGAAGTAGTCAAAGCATCCTTTTCAGATCACGATGCAATAAAAATTATTTGTTATAAAGAACCATGGAAAAATAAGCTAAAAATTAATTGGAAACTAAATAATCTAATTCTAAAGAATGAGTGGGCCAAAGAACAAATCATAAAAACAATTAATAACTTCATTCAAGAAAATGACAATAATGAGACAACATACCAAAACTTATGGGATCCAGCAAAAGGAGTTCTTAGGGGAAGTTTTATATCTCTAAATGCTTACATGAATAAAATAGAGAAAAAGGAGATCAATGGATTGGGCATGCAACTGAAAAAGTTAGAAAAAGAACAAATTAAAAATCCCCAATTAAATACCAAATTAGAGATACTGAAAATCAAAGGAGAGATTAATAAAATTGAAATTAAGAAAGCTGTTGAATTAATAAATAAAACAAAGAGCTGGTTTTATGAAAAAACAAATAAAATTGATAAACCTTTGGTCGATTTGATTAAAAAAAAGAAAATCAAATTACCAGTATCAAAAATGAAAAGGGTAAATTCACCTCCAATGAAGAGTAAATTAAAACAAGAATTAGGAATTATTTTGCCCAATTGTATGACCATAAATTTGACAATATGGATGAATATCTACATAAATATAAATTGCCCAGGTTAACAGGAAAGGAAATAAAATTCCTAAATAACTCCATCTCAGAAAAAGAAATTGAGCAAGCCATCAATGAACTCACTAGGAAAAAGTCTCCAGGGCCAGATGGTTTTACATGTGAATTTTATCAAACATTTAAAGAACAATTAATTCCTATACTTTATAGACTATTTGGGAAAATAGGTGAAGAAGGAGTCCTATCAAATTCTTTTTATGACATAAATATGATACTAATACCTAAACCAGGAAGAATCAAAACAGAGAAAGAAAATTATAGGCCAATTTCCCTAATGAATATTGATGCAAAAATTTTAAATAAAATATTAGCAAAAAGATTGCAGCAATTTATCATGAGAATAACACACTAAGACCAGGTAGGATTTATTCCAGGAACGCAAGGCTGGTTCAATACTAGAAAAATCAGTGTATCAGTATCAGTATATCAAAATATCAGTATAATTGGTCATATTAACAACAAAACTAGCAAAAACCATAGGATCATCTCAATAGATGCAGAAAAAGCCTTTGACAAAATACAACACCCATTCCTATTAAAAACACTAAAAAGCATAAGAATAAATGGAGCCTTCCTTAAAATTACAAATGGCACCTATCTAAAACCATCAACAAGCATTATTTGTAATGGGGATAAGCTAGATACATTCCCAATAAGATCAGGGGTGAAACAAGGATGTCCATTATATTCAATTTGGTACTAGAAATGTTAGCTGTAGCAATAAGAGAAGAAAAAGACATTGAAGGAATTAGATATCGGCAAAGAAGAAACTAAATTATCACTTTTTGCAGATGATGTGATGATTTATTTAGAGAATCCTAGAGAATCAAATAAAAAAACTACTTGAAATAATAAACAACTTTAGCAAAGTTGCAGGATATAAAATAAACCCACATAAATCCTCAGCATTCCTATACATGACAAAGCCCAACAGCAAGAGATAGAAAGAAATTCCATTCAAAGTTACTGTAGACACTATAAAATATTTGGGAGTCTATCTGTCAAGACAAACCCAGGGCCTATATGAACATAATTATGAAACACTTTTCATGAGAATAAAGACAGATCTAAATAAATGGAAAAATATCAGTTGTTCATGGTTAGGCCAAGCAAATATAATAAAAATAACAACTTTACCTAAATTAATTTACCTATTCTGTGCCATACCAATTGAACTACCAAAAAATTATTTTACAGAGCTGGATAAAATAATAACAAAATTCATCTGGAAGAACAAGAGGTCTAAAATAGCTAGACAATTAATGAAAAGAAATGCTGGGGAAGGTGGCCTAGCCATACCAGATATTAAACTGTACTACAAAGCAACAGTCATCAAAACTACCTGATACTGGCTAAGAAACAGAGTGGTGGATCATTGGAATAGGATAGGTACACAAGACTCAGTGGCCAATGACTATAGCAATCTACTCTTTGATAAACCCAAAGAATCCAGCTTCTGGGTTAAGAATTCACTATTTCATAAAAACTGCTGGGAAAATTGGAAAATGGTAGGGCAGAAACTGGGCATACACCAACATCTTACACCATATACCAAAATAAAATCAAAATGGGTTCATGATTTAGGAATAAAAGCTGATACTATAAGCAATTTGGGAGAGCAAGGAATAGTTTGTTTATCAGATTTATGGATAAGCAAAGAATTCATGACACAACAAGAGATAGAGAGCATTACAAAATGCAAAATAGATAATTTTGATTGTTAAATTGAAATGTTTTTGTGTAAACAAAACCTATGCAACAAAGATTAGGAGGGAAGCAGAAAATTGGGAGAAAATCTTTACAACTAGTGTCTCTTATAAAGGCCTCATCTCTAAAATATACAGGGAACTGAGCCAAATT
>CM053622.1:71960044-71980125 GCA_028646595.1 Phalanger gymnotis | reverse complement strand
AGAAGAGAGGGCTGACTGGGGAACAGGGCAACCAGAATATACGCCATCTTGAAGTGGGGGGGGAGGGTAGAAACGGGGAGAAAATTTGTAATTCAAACTCCTGTGAAAATCATCGCTGAAAACTAAATATATTAAATAATAAAAAAAACTTTAAAAAATTATAAATTAAAAAAATGGCTGTCATTATTATTATTATCTCCATTTCCCAATATTTCCCTCTTCCTCTCTTTCCCAAGAAGCAGTACCTTATAACAGGACCTTGAAGTCTTCAGTTTTCCAGTATGATTAACCCTCAAAAAGAGGAACTTGGTTAGGACAGAGATTAAAAACATGATGAAAGAATATAACAAACATGGAGAAGTGATTCATATTTATGAGGACAAAATTTCAGGGCAATACATATAAGAAGTGCCCCTCAGTGGCTACAATTGCCATATATAGGACCTGAGGAACAAATGAGATCAAGAGTTTTGAAAACCTTAAAGTGCTATAGAAATATTAATCTATTGCCTGGAAAATGATTTTTCAGTAAAATTATTACAGCTATCTATGTACTCCTTCCAATATGCTATGACTTCTTCAATTTTATGACAGCACACAACTACTGGTTCCCATAGAGTGATGTTATCTTTTTTTCCAACCTTCTCTCTTTTCGGGATAGTATAGGAAAGAGGAGTAAGTTGAGCAATTTCCTTCTAAAGAGCTCATCTTCCTTAGGGTCAACCAAATCATCCTAGAATAGCCCTAGCCACTGGCAATTGTCTGTTTGCTCCTAACAAGGTGTTTATTGCCATATCTACAACCTCTATGAGAAGTATGGACAGAAGTTCTGCATCAGATTGATTAGGGAACTCCCTGTCTTCTATTATAGTCAATACCCAAAGATCTTCAACATAGAAGACAACATAGGGTAAAAGTACAGCTCCTTTCCTATAGACCCTTTGTATTTCCAGCACCTTAGGAACTAATGGGATTAGTTTCCTTTACCAAAGGAGGGAATTTTGGAATGCTGAGTGTTCAAGATTCAACCCCGACATCTTCTACACAACGCTACAACTGACAAATCCAATAAAATAGTTAAAAGTGCCCTCCTCAAGGGCCCAAGAATTAGAGTAGGATTTCTTTTCCAAAAATTTTATTTGATGTCTATCCAATTTTACAACAAAAAGTATATTTGAACATGCACATAGCCATGGCAACTTATCAACTTTATCTCTCCTTCTGAGCTTTAAAATTCTCTACATTAACATACCTACACATACTTATACATATACTATGTACTCCTTCCATGGATGTGGTATTTGACCAACACATTTAAAAAAAAAATATGGCACTTCAGTTCTGACTTTTTTCATATGGCATTACTCCATTTTGCACTTTTCTTACTTCCAGTCTTAGTATTTGTTACATTGCAGGGAGAGTCACCTTCATGTTGATGTGCCATGTTCTTTCTCCCTGACCCTAACCCCAATCCATCTATTCCCCATTAGTTTAACATTTAGACTATTTCCAGTTTTCCCACTATTTCAAATAAAGCTTTAAACAAAGTTTTTTTTTATATAAGTTATTTCCTTAGGGAGATATTCCCAATATTAGGATCACTGGGTCACACGGCCAAGTTTATAATTCTTGCTGGGCACTGCCAATTTGCACTTCAGAAACACAAATCCATTTGTAAAGCCAGCAACACTTTTTTCTCACCATCCCACCATTGGGTTTTCATAATTTTTAACAGTTGCCCCCAAGCTGGTGGAAATGATGTAGTATTATAGAATCAGAAAGAACTTTGGGGAGTATCTAGTCTAACCATTAGGCATGCCTAATTGTGACCACCAAGTCGAAGATCTCCAGCATTGGGAAACTCACTACCTCCCCAGATAACCTCTTCTACTACAGGACAACTCTATTTGTTGTGTATTTTTCTTATAACAGGTTTAAATCTGCCTCAATACAACTTCAACCCATTTTTCCTGGTGCCTCTGGGACCACAAAGAACAATCTTCCTAACTCACCATCCTTCAAACGTTTGAACAATGATCATGGGCATCTTTAAGTTGTTAATTGCTGGTGACTTTACTTTTCTTTTTTTTTTCATACATTCACTACGTTGGATTCCTGTGTTATGAATTGTCTGTACATATCTTTTGGCCATCTGCTGATTAGGAACTTGATGTTATGCTTATAAATTCATGACATACCCAAGGTGAAAATTTTTCTTGAGTTGCCCTTCTTAGTTCTATGCTATACATGTTTTATTTGTCTATAGTCAAGCCTGATAACT
This sequence comes from Phalanger gymnotis, assembly GCA_028646595.1. NCBI lineage: Eukaryota > Metazoa > Chordata > Mammalia > Diprotodontia > Phalangeridae > Phalanger > Phalanger gymnotis. Next base: position 71,977,844 of record CM053622.1, on the reverse strand, counting down.
TTGTTTCAAATAATCTATTTGATTACCAAGAATTTGTCTTCCATTTTCAGGATAAGTATCCTTATGTACTTTTCAACTTCTTAAAAAGTGAGATTATTAAAGATGTAACTCATCAATTTAGGTGGAGCTTATCACTGTATATCACATAAGGATCCAAGGTTATTTTCTTCCATATTTATTACTTTCCTCAAAAGCAACTGCATTATTCCTTTCCCTATTAAAATCAGTAAGTTTACCCTATACCTTTTGTCTGTACTCTATGTCATTTTCTAGCTTGCCCAGTACAAGCTTTAATAGTAATTTTGGACTTTTTGTTAATGCCTACAAAGGCTCTGAATCCCTCTACATCTTGCCTCAAGTACTACCTCTGGTGGGTGTATTTACTTGCCGTGTTGTTTTCCAAGTAAAGCACTAGACTAGCCAGTTCCATATAAATTATCAGTATCATATTGAAGTCTTCAAATCAACTGAGTTAGTTGCATCACTCCGCCCTTCCCCCTTCCCCCTTAACCCTGCTTCTTGGACAAGATTCCTGCTATTTTTCAAGCCTTCATCGTTTTATAGTTTCTTATGTAAATTTTTCATTTGTTCATCATTGTGAATATCCAAATATTTAATATTTGTTAGTATTCTAAATGAGATCATTGATTCTTCTGTTATTGTTGCCATATAATATGAACAATTTTTGTACATTTTATCCTATAACTTGTTAATTTGCTCTACTAATTGGTCATCAATAAAATCCCTTAGCTTTTCTAGGTTTTTATCAGTGATATCTTTTCCTTTTCAATATTTGTGCCTCCAATTTCTCTTTCATATTTTATTTCAGTTGCTAGTTTTTCTTGTACTTTGTCACACAGTAATATCTAGTAGGTATTTGCTTCCAGTTTTTAATGGGAATGGCTTTTCTAATGAGTAATATTTGGATACTGATAGAAAAATTTTAAGTAAAATACTAGTAGGGAGACCACAGCAATATATCATAGAGATTATACTATGCCCAGTTGGGATTTATATCAGGAATGCAAGGCTGGTTCGGTATCAGGAAAATTGCAGACATAAAGTGATATTCTCTCATTCCTTACCCTTCAAATCAAGATCTCTAAACTCGGGATAAATCTTATTTCATCATGGCAAATAACTTGATGTTGAGTTTGGCTTTTGTTTTATTTTGAGACTAACATCATAGGGATAAGAACTGGACTCTGATTTCACCAGTACAGAGAATTATCTAGTGAAGAAACTTCTCCCAATAGGAGGTTAGCACTTTCACTGCAACTCATAGTCTTAGAGAGTTGGCTAAAACACTGAGAAGTCAAGTGACCTGCCCAAGGTCGAACACCCACATATGTCAAAAGCAGGACTTGAACCCTGGACTTCTTAGCTCTGAGGCAGGTCATCCACTATTTCATGAAGCCTGTTAAAAGATCAAAATTATATCTGCCTCAAAAAAAAAATTGAGCATTGGATACTAACATGTTTAGAAAAAAAAATCGCGATTGGTATTATTTGTTCCTTGTTTTAAAAAACTACAAGGTCCTTCTGTGCAAGACAGTGGACAGTTATTTCATAATTCCCAGGTATTTTCTCAATAACTGATCCCTTCAACTTTTTTTGTCTTTTTTTTCATTTAACTTCTCTGACATTATAGCTATATATAGTAATATATGATGTTTCAAAGTTCTATAATTTTTTTTTATCGGTTTTGCCTATAAAATGGGGTGGTGAATTTGAGATGGAATTAACAGATTCAGTACTGAAGAGGGCACAATAGTGTTTTCTTTACATTGTTAGGTATGTGATTTCCCTACTTATTTGGTGGATCACTTTCTGATGATGAAAGACTCCTAAGTATTAGCTCTCTGTTCTTGTGGTACTGTTAACTTTTTCTTCCACATAGTATATTACTGAGGCATATCCACTCACTATCATTCTACTTTTGTTAATTCATTATGCCTTTCACATATAACATTCTCACCTGTCTCAAAACAGAATTCAAATCAGAAAAAATAAATGTTACTTTAATGGATAGTCCTGCTTTTCTTATATTAGCATCTAGATTAGAGTCAGGAAGCACGAGTTCAAGTACTAGCCAGAGCTAGCTATGTTGTCATTACATAAATAACTGTATATGTAAATATATGTGTCAGAACACTTACTAATGTGGCTCCGGGCACTCTGAGTTACTTAAATTCTCTGGGCTTCAATGTATTCATCTGTAAAATGGGGTTGCTGTGAAAGTAGAGCCCTTTAAGTCTTAAACCACTATGGAAATAAGTTATTACTATTATCTGTTCCATTTTTAAGTGTTTCATGAAGACATGTTATTGACATTTAATTTTTAACCAGGCTATAAAACTTACACAGAATTTTAGTCTGTTTATATTTACTGTTATAACTATTAAATTTGACATATCTTCTACCCTTTTAAAAAATCTATTTCTGTTGAAAACTATAAATGAATTTTTTGGAGGGCTTTTACAATCAGAAGGAATCTCTCTTTTACAACTATTCCCTATACCTGTCTAAACCATGTATGATTTGTATTATTTATTGTACTCTTAACTAGTTGTGTACATTTATATGATCTTAGACCCACCCATCTATTGGAACCTAGGGCTGTGCTTTGGAGTTTGTTTACTTGTTTCTTCTCCATACCCTTTTTGTGTTATTGTCTTAAATTCACAAAACGATTCAATGATGTCTCCCTTTTAAAAATAAAATCTTAATATCAAACATTATATCACTCATGCTTGATTTTATCTTACGTAAAATTGTGTACCTTAATCTATTTTTTAATCTAATAATTGAACATAAAGAGCCTCTCTGTCCATAGTAATTTAACATGTTATGCTTTTAAAGTGTCAATGTTGCCCCAACACATTTCAGAGATCCATGTGAATGAATATGGGCTTCTCATAATGATTTCTATATGACTTATTAGTGAATGTTCTTCTGACTTTAGAAAGGACATTTAGTTCTTTGGCACTCAATTTACCCTCAGATCTTACCTTATATTTTGGTTTTATGAGGTTTGGGAGCTTTTTCTTTCATCTCATATAATATATATACAAAATTAGAGGTTGCAACCTAATGGAAACTTTTATACAAGGCATGCCAAAAGTTTTAAATATACTGCTAAAGCACTAAAGCTTCATATTATCACAGCTTTAAACTTCACTTAAGAGTTTTGAAACATGCTGTATATACTTTTTGTTGTTGTTGTTGCTTGGAGAAATTTCCCTTTATCTGAGTTTGGGAATTTCACCTCTATGTGCCATGGAGTCTTTTGGTAAGGTTTCTTCCTAAATGACAGCTAATGAATTCTTTCACTTTCTAAAGCTGGTTTTGTTTCAGATATGGAAAAATTTTCTTAATTCTCTGAAAACCATCTCAAGGTTAACGTTCTATACTCATCCTGCTTCTACACTGGCCCAGTTAGAACCTAGAAGCCCTAGAACAAAAAGCTCAAGGTCCATTTAAGCCCTACTTTAATCTTGGAAATACTTGTTCCAAGTACTGGACCCAGCTTTTATCAACCTTTAATCCTGTTATTCTCAATGGCAAATTTGATCCCCTATTACCCTAGTCTTTATTGCTAAAGATCCAGAACTATCCAGTAAAATTTCTTGAATTTGTCCTTTTTCTCCTTTTCGGCCTTTTAAAAAATTCTTGTCTTCTTTCATTGTCCTTCATCATATATCAAGTGAGTTTTGTTCTAGCCTTCATAGCATTTCCTCCATCATGCTCTTGGCACTTTGATGTTCTTTTTTGAAGAGTAGAATTTTTTAAATTGTGCCCTCACCAACCACTACCATTTCTTTTTTTACATTCAAGTTGATTTTAAATATTCTGGTTATGTTTGTTTCAACATTTTCATTTCTCATTGTGGTTTTTATCTAGACTAGACACACTCCATGCTACTTTATGTCTTGCTACCTTCCCTGAAATCTTCAGAAGACAGGAAATTAACATCTAGTCCCTTTCACTTCCCCCATGAGGTGAAAATAGCAGTTCTTTATCCCCATTTACTTCCTGGGAGTCCCTTAATTTAAAACAAAGCAAAAGAAAATCAACACACCCTTCACAGCCACTCAGAGACTGAGGACACTGCATCCTCTTATCCCAGTGAACACGATCACCTTTCCAAGCAAACTCTACTCTAAACCCCCAGTAACTGTATTAATAATGCTCCTACAGCAAGAGATATCCAAGAGATAAAATCACCTTTATGTCTCAAAAGGAAAAATAGACTGCATAGTATTCACAGGAAACGTATGAATTGGGGGTCAGAAAATAAAGGTTTGAACTCCAGCTCTGTAACTTCTCTGGCTTTTAGTTTCCTAATTTGTAACATCAACAGGTTGGACTAGACCAGGGGTGGGGAACCTGAGGCCTTGAGGCCACATGTGGCTTTCTGAGTCCTCAGGTAAAGCCTTTTGACTGAGTCTCAAGTTTTACAGACCAAAATTAAGGGATTTGTTTTGTGAAGGTTGGATTCAGTCAAAGGGCCAAACTTGAGGACCTAGAGGGCCACATGGGGCCTTGAGACCACAGGTTCCTCACTCCTGGACTAGACAATTTCTAAGGTTCCCACTTTCTAAGGTTCCCATTTCTAAGGTTCTAAGGTTTGACCCCTTAGTTCAAAAGGCAGTTTGCTCTCTTCCTAGCCTATCCATAGGTTAGCATATTTCAAGAGAGGAATGAAGTACTGACCTTTCCTATTGATTTGCCTTTTCATGAGCTTGGGCCAATCTTCTGAAGCAAGACCCCTTAAAAATTATAGATAACTCCTGTGTTAAAGTCCATGCTATTGTTAGCATAAAAAAATTCCTTCTTTGCAGATCCCTAAGAAAATCCAAAGCTCTCATAATAACCCTGCATCATGACACATATGTGTCTAACTCAACTAAATCTATCGAAAAGGTATGAACCCCTTGGGGTAGAAAAACTACAATGAATTTAGGCACATAATTTCCTGGGTTATCAATAGCGGACACTTTGTCACCCATATCCCTCCATAGCTAAACACAGCACAAGTTGGTTGCCCAATGTCCCATTTAACCTAGGAATCCAGGAACTTGCTTAAAAAAATTTAAAAACTGAATTTCAATATAATTAGATTTCTTTGTAATCAGAGTACTTTACTTGGCATTTAAAAATATTATTCTGTGAAGGGATCCACTGCTTTCATCAGTACCAAGAGGGTCCATGACACAAAATGTTAAGAATCCCTACCCTACGTCTACTCCTTGGATAACAAAGGCTCTTAGTTCTAGCAGAATCATTCGTGTCAGTTCCCCTGAAATTAGGCTTCAAAGAGATTAAGAATTTAGAATCAGAAAAACAATGCCAACTAAAATATTAAAAATGAACCAGCAGCAGGACTACATGTACCATACTAGCCACAGATAATGAGGGTAAAGATATAATCTTGAGAATGTTAGTGTCTATAATCTTTAGTTCAGAAATTAACCCCAGCACAAAGAAGCAAACAGACAAACAAGGAAATGTTAGAAATCCACCCATTACTCCTGGCTGTATGAAAGAGTAACAGTCAGGAAAATTAGTTTTTTAACTTTTTACCTGAAGAAGTATTCACTTCCTAATAATGTTTGAACTCATTTCTGAGAGAACTTTAAGCATTTGGAAGAATTAGCAATAACTATGCACAGGAACCAAATATAGTCATATTTGTGACTCCTCCCTTCGGGAAAATTAGTAGTTTGAATGTCTTGAAAAATAATCTATTATTCAAGTAAATTTTAAATGTGTACATGTGTCCAAAGGTATGAAAATATAGTTTCATATGCAAGGTGAGAGTTTAAAGTACAAGAAAATATTCTGCTGACTGATGTATCTGCTACTTATGTGGATTGTGCACTGTTATACTAGAAGTGGAATAACTTGGAGACTAATTTGGCTGTAAAACCATTCAAGACTTTTCACTTGTTTAAGAGTTAAAAGTATGCTTTTGAGATTAAAAAAGGAACTACAAGAAATGTGAACCATGCTAGGGTAAGAAGAAGTGTATATGTATGTATAAATATATTTTATTTTTAATCACTGAACTGCTTTCTGGATATAAAATCCAAGCTGACTTATTTTTATTATTATCATTATCACTTACTTTCACTCAGGGAATCTGCTGTAATTGTCAAGGGATATACAACATGTATACAAATGTAGAAGGCATAAACAATATAAGTATACCCCTCGAAAGCACAGCAGGAGATGCAGATCTTATCTAATGTTACTTGTCAAGCATTAATGTTCCTTCAAGAAACGGGACACTCCCTATAGCAACCAAAGGAGCACTTCCATTCAAACAAAAGCTTCTGGATCTGTACCAAACGGTGGCCAAACTACTGGCTCTGCAGAATCAAATCCAAACAATAAGAAATTTGTTTGGATTTTATTGGAATTAAGCTTTGTAATTTGTATAATGCGTAGTATGTAATGCATCAAAGGATGTTATATGAAGAATACAAAGAAATCAGAGAATCTGATCTTTACTATAGTGGTCCCCTATTCCACCTCGGTAGAATAAAACCCCTCTTAAATGAAAAGATGGCACACATTTAAGGATAACTTCAGGCAAGAAGTCCCTGTGCTATGCGAAGTTACCCCTATGCGGAACCAACCTTAAATATGGACTACTTAGACACTCTCCCCTAAAATGAACAAGAACTCAAACAATAACCTGGGAAAAGACAATAGGAAACCCATCTGGAGAACTTTCCAGCTCCTACACAATCACCTGGAAGATACAGTAGGAAATATATATCAAAAAGAAGACACCAAAAAACATAGGCGGACCTCACGCAATCTAAAGACAGTATTATTAAAGAAGACAAAGAGACTTCTACTCTGGGTCTACACTCATGGTTTGATTGGTCAATTCAAATATCCCCAAACACCTAAATGTTCAACCACAGAATTTAATGGGCAATACTAAGAAAGTCCATGCTACTTGTTTATATTAGTCATTTATCCACAAAAAACGTCACTATGGGTCAGAACTAAGTAAGCATGTTGAGCCCACTGGATGGCTAGAGTTAGATTCTTAGGGACTCTGAAACCAAACCCTAACACCACTATTTCATACTGGCCAGAGAAAACTCATGAGTCTCCTTGGTATACTCAACCATCAACCGAGCACTAGCTATAATAGGACTTTAAGTGCTCATCTGGGCTAAATCAGCCCAGTATGTCCTGAGGACATAACAATAAGCCTTACAGAGAAATATGAAGGCTCTCTCCACTCCCTTGGGATTGATATAGAGAGCAAACCAGACATATGTAAAGACAACCTTTTCTGAACACCTGGCCTGGTTTATCTGGTGTCATTGACAGGACCCTGTAAGTCCCTCTGACCCATTTTTGATATATGATATACTACAAGGTAACCTAGCTCTCCCCGGGGTCTCATAAACGTGGTGTGTTCTTGTAAGTATTACTCCGACAGACATACCCTCCCCAATCCCTCCCACTCCCAAACTATAAAGTTAGCTCCATGCCTCTGCTAGACAAGCTAGAATTCCTAGTATTTAAAGATGACAAGCAACAGGAGAGAAGGCCTCAAGACTCCTTGTGTGCCCCATTAAGAGTCAGTACAGGAGCTACCGGCAATCTCCTCTCAAGTCCAGGAAAAATAGATGACTATGAGGTCCTCTCCACCCCTGGCAGGCAGCCCACCAGTTATAAGCTAAAGTAGTCAGGCATGTTAGGACCATAGACATCAGTGGTCCACAGCACATTAGCTCGGTCAGCTGACAGTAACATCTGGCGTAATTCGGCCTGAACGTGGGCAAACTTCTCCTCATCCAGGAGGATAGCAGCAGGGGGTGGCCATGGCAAAATCTCATAGCAGTCTACAGGAAATGGATATACCACCAGCTGGAGCTCAGGCAGTACCTCTGACCGAAGCAATAGGGTTTTGAGTCCAGAGGTAGAGAGGGGATTGCCATAGAGACCAAGGTAGTGGAGATGGACACAGCGGCACAGGCTTGGTAAGGTGGAGATAAGATGGGTGTCCATGAGCTCACACTCGGTCACATTCAGGAGCTTCAAAGAGGTGGAGACTGCCTTCAGCACAGCCTGAAAAGGGCCCAGGAGGGCACCTGAAAGGTTGTTGCCGCTGAGGTCCAACTTCTTAAGGTGGGTGGCATGTGGGCTTTGGGCCAAGTATCTCAAGTCTGTGGGAAGGAGATAGCAGAAGGCCAGTTCCAGGCTTTCCAGGGGACCCTGTAGGCTGCTGCAAAGAGACAAAGACATGGTATTATTTGACATCAAAACCCAGAGATTCATTCATACCACCAGAGGGACAAGACAGATGTTGGTTCTGCTAAACAGCTTTGCCACACTGTTAGGAGATAGAGGTTTTGGCCACAGGGATATTGATGGAATGGAGAAAACGCAGGAAGAAAACAGGTTAATAAGGACAAAAATCCTTAAGTTATAAAGTTCTCTCTTTAATAATCATTAACATTATGAAACTTTTACCAGAATAAAGAAGTGGCATGGTTTTAAGCAGAGTAGGAAGACCTTAGATAAGGTTACTTCGTTATCAAAACAGATTTCTAGCAACTAGCTATGATGAATGAATGGTTATGACGAATGAATCTTGGAACATTTTCTCACAGAAGCAACCAAGAACTAAGCTGGTGAAATCAGTTTGTGCTATGGAAGTAGGTGCCACTCACTGACAACAACCGCTATGAGTACAAGTGAGTATAAACAGAAAACAGAAGCAGTGTGAGGGGGGCTCCCAGGCCTACTTACCTGAGCAACTGACACAGCCGACCAGAAAGGCAAGAGGAACCCATATTGAGCTCTTTGAGGCGGTTCAACTTATTAAGCTCAGAGATAAATAAACGGAAGCTGCCTTCTGCCTCAGTTGAGAGCTGCCATAGGTCCACATAGCTGTACTGTAGTTTAAGGCTCAGCAAGTTGGTGAACTTCACGACAGAAGCCATGAGTTCACAAAGGCCAGACAACTCCAGGCTATTGAAGCACAGGTCCACTCGGCGCAAGTGCATGGGATCCAGTAACTCCAACATATCCACAGTGCTATTCAGAGGGAGTTCTTCAGCCCGGAAATCTCGACAACAAAGGCGCAGAGGGCTAAAAGCACTTGTCTGTAAAGTATCCTTTAGAAACCCATAGGAGCTGTGGGTTACCCGGAGATCTACTCGAACCTCAATAGGGGTAGGAGTATAGATGGGTGGTACTGCCTTCCTGCGCTTGGCCCGCCGACGTCTCTGTCTTAACGATTTGTTTAGCTGACCCATGATGCAGGTCTGGATCACAGACACAGTGCGGGACCACATGGTCATGGTTGTGAGGTCTTCCTCATAGCCAGAATCCAGAATTCCTGTCATGTCCAACAACTGCAACTGCAGCTTCCTAAAGAAAGGAGAGAAGAGTTTGAGACCCTATCCTAGGAACCACTACTACACAGTTTACTCTACCCCAAAACATACAGTTCATCCAGTGTGTATTTGATTTACTGTGGTGAAAAAATTAATAGGATTGTAATACAGTCAGGAAAGAAAAAGTTATGAAGGGAATGGTACACAGACATTCCAAGAGAATCTCATTAGGTACCTATGGAAACAAAAAACAATTAGCCTTGATTGTGCTTGAAACCATCACTATTAGGTCTCAGGCTTACTTATTTCCTTAACATCTAGAGAAAGAAAGGAATGCCCTAGGAAGGATCTTGCCCTCCACGTAACTAGTGAAATGTAAAGGCTTCTGGGTCAAATTCCTGGGTCCTAGGTCAGTCTACAAGCACTTATGGTAAAGACAACCTCCTAGATCAATATTCACATGCTGAATGGCACAATCCGAATAGGCTCAGTGAGTACGTACATTCTCATTGCTATTTTAAGGCTGTACAATATCCTGGCTCTGCCTGTTAAGCTAAGGTGTTTTAGTGGCTTGGAAAAGACAAAATATTATCTGGTTTTCCTTTATTTGATTATCTAGTGACTCCATTCCCTGGATTTTATTTTCCATATATTTATCAAACATTAATCTTTTGTATACATTTGGTTTTATTTCCAAGAGCCCTCTTTGACCAGATATTAGTTTTCCTGCCTCTTAAGGTCTACTTTGATGCCTCATTATGGCTATCAGCCCTGACTGCTAAGTAAAAAGAATACAAATGCAATCTAATTAATAAACAGATTTTATGTTTGTTTTCCAAGGTCGTGCCTGGCTAAGTTTGGCTACAGCTTTTTTTTTGTTTTTGTTTTTTTGTTGTTGTTGTTATTGTGGCAGGAAAGAAGTGGGAACTGAGTGGTGTCCATTAACAGGAGGATGGCTAAACAAATTATGGTATATTTATGTGATGGCATGCTACTGTTCTGTAAGAAATTATAAAGGGGATAGTTTTAGAAAAACCTGGAAAAACTTGTATGAATAGATGCAAAACAAAGTGAGCAGAACTAGAACAATTTATCTAGTACAACAAAATTGTAAAGGCAAACAATTTTTCAAGATTTAGGAACTCTGATGAACACAGTGGAATCAACCACAGTTCCAGAGGACTCATGATGAAACATATTACTCACCTCCAGAAAGAGAAGTGATAGACTCAGAGTGCAAAGAGAATTATATTTATTTTTTAAATATGGCTAAAATGTGGGAATATTTTTAATGAGTTCTGTTTTTCTTGCTTTCTCAATGGATAGAGGAGAAGGGGGTGAGAAGGAATTCAGAACTAAATACAAAATAAAATTGGATTTAAAAAATAAAAATAAAAAGGTGGCTACTAGATTTTTTTTCTGGCTAAAATTCACAAAACTGCTTAATAAGAGAGTAAGGAGCTGTAATCCTCATCATAAACTGAGAAAGATATGGAGGACATATAATGCTAAAATCAAGAATCCTTAAAGCACTTTAAAAGTTAAATATTAAGTAGTTTTGATGATAACTGCCTTATAAATAGCTCCATTTCTATCATCTTCTCCCACATTCAAGCTAAATATTCTTGCTCTCTTATTTTTTCATATAAATTGTTACTGACATTGACTAGCACTGAATTAAATTTATAAATTAACTTCACAAATATAGTCATTTTCACTATGTTGATCTTATTCAAATGTAAATAATGACTGTCCCTCTAATTTTCTTTGGTTTTGATTTTTGTCAAAAGTGTTTAATAACTATCTTTATAGGAGATCAAATTGTCTAGGCCAATTAATTCCTAAATATCCGATAATGTCTTGTTGCTAACAGAATGTCTTTTTTTATGTATCTTTGGTCTTTTTGGGTAGTAACCTAAGAACAGGAATAATTTCTATAGTCAAGTCAATTTTTTTTCTTGTTGAAGTCTTTGGATTTTCTATAACAATAACAGTTAACGTTTTTGTAGTACTTACTATGTGCCAGGCGCTATGCTAAGAATTTCACAATTATTATATCATTTGATTCTCAAAATAATTCTGGGAGGTAGGTGCTATTATTATCATCTCCATTTTATACATGAAGAAATTGAGGCAAGCAAGAGATTAAATGACTTAGCCAGGGTCACACAGTTGGTAAGTGTCTGAGGCTGTATTTGAACTCAGGTCTTCCTAACTCCAGATCTGACATTCTATACACTGGACAACCTAGCTGCCAATAATCATGTCATCTACAAAAATATTTTGACCTTAATTTCCAATGTTAAGTTCTTCAATTTTTTTTTTCCTTTTAGGCCCATTAGCATTTTTAGTACTTTATATACTGCTGGATCTGTGACTTCACAGAACTGAGAGTTCAAAGAGACTATGGCATCAATCCTGTCCAAGTTATATACAAAAAGAATCCCCACTATGCGCTAAAAGACCTCCAATGGGAGGTGAAGGGGAATCCAATATATCTCGAGGTAGTCCATTTCACTTTTAGACAACTCTAATTGTTACTTTTCCCAGCATTAAGTCTAAATTTGCTTTTTTCCAACTTTTACCCATTCTGTCAAATGATGACAAATAAGTCTAATCTATCTTCCACATGACAGCTCTTCAAATATTAGAAGACAGTTATCATGTCCCCAGTAAGTTTTCTCTTAGCCAAACTCAACATGACCAGTTCAGTTCCTTCAACTGCTCCTCATATGACAAGGCCCCAAAGTCCTCTTACCATCCTGGTTGCCTCCCAGCTTATCAATGTCTTCCCTAAACTTTGGTGCTAGAATTGAGTCCAATACTCCAGATATGGTCTGATTAGAGAAGAGTACAGAAGGATATAATCTAATTCCTAGAAAGGATGCTCTCAATAAAGGCTGAGATTACATTAACTTTTTTTGGCTGACATATCACACTCTTGACTCATGTTGGGCTTACAATCCACTAAAACTCCTAGATCGGTTTCAGACAAAATGGGATCTAACCATCACTTTGATATCTTGTATTTATGAAGGTGATTTTTTTTAACCCAAGTGTAAGGCTTTATACATTTATCCCTGATGACTTATATCTTATTAGATTTAGCCCAATGCTCTACCCTAGAAAGGTCTTTTTGGATCCTGACTTTGCCATCTAATGTTAGCTCTGAGCTTGGTACCATTTGCAAATTTTGTGAGAATACTATAAATGCCTTTATTCAAGTCATTAAGAAAAATGTTCCACAGCACTGAACCAAGCACAGATCCCTGGGGCATTCTATTGGCCACCTTGACATTAAAACACTATGACTAATCTTTATAGTCTGCTAGTCTACTTAGTCGGCATTCGAGCTTCTTTATAAGAGCAGTATAAGCAATATTATCCAATATTCTGCTAAAATCTATGTAAACGACATCTACAACATTCAACCTAATCCATTAATTAAGTAACCCTGACAGTAAAGTTAGTCTGACATGCCTTCGCCTCTTCTTTCTGCTCACATAGGCACAACTTGAATACAGGCCTTAATCACCTCTCACCTATACTATTGTAATAGCCTTCTAATTGGTGTCCTTGCATCATTTCTGCCCATTCATCCTCCACTCCATGGCTAGTCATATTCCTCAAGTATATCTGACCATGTCAGCTCCCTACTTGATAAATTCCAGTGGCTCCCTAATACTTCCAAGATCAAATACAAAATCCTCTTTGGCATTTAAAGCTCTTCACAACCTAGCCCTTCATACCTTTCCAATCTTATACTTTACAACTCTCCACACACTATACCATCAAGCTACACACTGACCTACATGTTGCTCCTCACACATGGCACCATATTACCAGGCTCTGTAAATGCCCGGAATATTCTTTCTCCTCACCACTAAGCACCTCCTTACAAGTACAGATATTATCAGTACAGATCACAATTTTTAAAAAAAATCATTTAAACTAACAATCATTTATTTTCTCTCCTCCCTAGTCCCCACTGGGAAAAAAAAAACTCCTATAACAAATATACATACTCAAGCAAAACAAGTTCCCCTACTGGGTGTGTCAAAAAATACACGTCTCATTCTGCACAGAGTCCATCACTTCTATGTCAGGAGGTGGGTAGTACAATTCATCACTGGCCTGATCATAACCTTTCCACAAGCTCTCCCTCTGCACCATCCTTATCCATGTCTTTCCATAGGTTTTCCACTAGAGGCCTTTCTCTGATTCTTTTAATAGTACTAACTCTAATTCCACCGAATTAGACTCTGACTCTCATTCTCACAAATTCTAGAAGAGACCTCAGAACACAGTCTTATTATCTAAGCAGGCATCTCTGCTACAAAATCCCAACAAGTGTCTTCTGCTTGAATGCCACCAGTGAAACTGAACTCTGGCCCACTATTCTTTTGAACAGCCCTAAATGTTGGGAATTTTTTTTTCCTTTTATGGAATTTTTCTACTTTTCAGTCTCAGAAACTGATGGTAGCCCATGAGCTTTATTTTCATGGCACTTGCTATGATGACTAATGGCTAGAGTGTGGGGGGAAGACAAGAAGGCCTAGGTAATAACAAGCTTGGATTTAAAGACTGAGAGACTAACACCTTGATGGCCTGAGAGAAGCTGTCAGGATGGTTCTCCTATTCCCTCCCTAGAAAAACACGATCAAAGTTTCTCTGATAAAAGGTTCATTCCCCAAATATATAGGGAATGGAGTCAAATTTACAAAAATTAGAGCCGTTCTTCAATTGAAAATGGTCAAAGCGTATGAACGGGCAATTTTCAGAAGAAATCAAAGTTATTAATAGTCAAACGAAATGATGCTCTAAATCACTAATAATCAGAAAAATGAAAATTAAGACAACTTTAAGGTACCGCCTCACACCTATCACATTAGCTAAAATGACAAATTCTGGAGGTGATGTGAAAAAATAGGTGAGGTGATGTGAAAAAACTAATGCACTGTTGCTGGAATGAACTGGTTCAACCATCCTGGAGAATAATTTGGAACTATGCCGAAAGCAAACTGCACATCCTTGTAATGACAATTTAGATTTGAAGATCTTTCCCACTCATTAATAGGCCACGTGGACCTGCTTACATCACAGGAAGCCTAAGTCACATCTGGTGGGAGGAGCTTGCTGAGAGGAAAAGGAAAGTGTGTCACAGGAAATGCTCAGAGAGCAGTTAAAACTGAGGGAGAGGGCAGATGTGCTGGCTGTGCTGTGTGAGTGATTGTTGGTGGCAAGGCCCCAGCAGGGGGAGGGAAGGTTATGAGATGGAGAGGTTCTCTGCTGTGATATTGCGTACTGAATTCTTTGCTGCTGTGATGAATTGGACTTACTTGGATATGTGGGATATAGTTCTCTGGTGGTTTACTTCTACCTTGTATATGGAGAGTCTCATATTTTGCAAATACAGAACTGCATAGGCATTCTGACAATTATTGTCTATATTGTCATTATTTCCTTGCTAATACAATCCTTTAACCCAACAATACCACTACTAGGTTTGTACCCCAAAGGGATCAAAGAAAAAGGAAAAGGACATATATGTACAAAAATATAGCAGCTCTTTTTGTGGTGGCAAAGAATTAGAAATTGAGGAGATGGCCATCAATTGGAGCAAGGCTGTAGGAAATGACAAAGGAGATGGTTTCAGAAAAACCTGGAAAGATTTATATGAGCTGATGCAAAGTGAAGTGAACAGAACCAGGAGAACAATAATCAAATGTAAAAAACTTAGCCACTGATCAATACAATGATCCATGAGAACAGGACTCATGTTGAAAAATTCTATCCATCGAGAGAGAGAGAGCGGGAGGGAGAGAGCGCGATGAAATCTGAGCACAAATTGAAGCTTTTTTTACCTCCACTTAATTTAACATGTTTTTGGAACTCCACCCCTGCCCCACAGAAAGAATGTAAAAAAAAAACAAAACTAAATAAAACATCATGTGCAGTATTAAAAAAAAAACCACGATTGAAAGAAAAGTTCTCATTGCATGACAACAGCAACAACATGATGAGGATGAAGATAGCATTTATATAGTGCTTTAAGGTTTGCAAAGTGTTTTACAAATATCTATTTTATCACAACCCTGGAAAGCAGGTCATATTACTCCATTTTTCAGATAAGGAAACTGAGGCAGATAGAGGTTAAGTAACTTGCTCAAGTTCACACGGCTAAGAAATATCTGAAGCAAGATTTGAACCCAGGTCTTCCTAACTCTAAGTCCAGAATTCTAACCACAGTACCACACAGCTGCTGAGGAATAGGAAGAAGTTGGCCACCAGAATGAGGGAAGCAGATCTCAAATGCATTACAGTAAATTTCATTTATTTAACAAATACTTATCAAGTGAACTATTAATAGGTACTGGGGATACAAACCTAAAAATAATACAAAATCTACCATTGAGGAGCTTACACCATATGGGAGTGAGGGTAATTGAGAGGGGGACTGTGTGTAGATGATATACAGATATAAGTCTTATGCAATTTGGCCATGACAAAGGCAAAGAAAAATCCAAAGTACTTCAGGAAAATATGAGGGAGAGAACACTATCAGCTGGATAAATCAGGAAAGGGTAGATAGAGGAGGTGGCACTGGGCTAAAACACTGAAAGTAGTTAAGGATTCTGAAGTAATATGGAGGGCATTCATTCTAGGCACAGAGGACAGCCCATGCAAATGCATGGAGGAAATAGCATGTGAAACTTGCAAAATAGCTATTAGGACAGTTTGCATGGAACCCTGGAGTGCATTAAAATGAACAATGTAAAATAAAGCTGGAAATTAATGATTAGAGCTATATTACAGAAGGCCTTAAAGACCATGCTAAGGAGTTTGATTCCACTCCTACAAACTGTAAGACTATAACGCAAGTCTGTAGAAAGTGGAAGGAGGTGTGGTCTGTGAACAAGGGGCTTTTGGCAATGGGAAAGACGGATGGTATGATACCTATGTGTTGTAGCAGAAAAGGAAAGCTTAGAAAGGAACTACAAACTATCTTGGCTTCTACTTTGGATTTAGTTTCTACCTTTGTTTTTATGGGCTAGCCAGAATGAGCAGGGGAGTAATTTTGACATTAGTCATGGCTATGATTGCTGTGAGGATGACCAACGAAGTCTTAAACTCACTATTCAAGTTTGGTACTCTATGGAGGTTTGGGCTACTATGTTGATCAGCTGCAGTTCACAGGTTATGACAGTAGTATGTTTGCACATACCCTTTGTAAATACTGCTAGGCAAGACGACCAAGTATTTTAAAATTATGTTTTATTGCCTATGACTACACAGAAAAGTAACTCTGCCATTTAATTTGCTTCTTTGAGGAAAGACTATGAGCCCTTGCTAAATTGTTTAGTTGTAATTTAAAGTTTGGTCATTTTATTAGAATTAAGTTCTTAAATAAGTTACTCATTTTAAAAGGAAAAAATTTTCTAAGTGGCTTCTGCTATTCATCCTTCAGCTCTAGAAGATGCTTTATATGATTTTTTTTTGCTGGGCACCCTATACTTATATATATACACTATATATATCGACTTCCCCTGGGCCAAGTTACCTGCGGGGGGGTGGCTCCCTTAGTCGTGCAGAGAGCCCCAGGATCACAGCCTGTACACTCTCCTTTGTTGGCCTTTCCTGTAGTGGAATCCGGCGGCAATCTGAATTTTCGCGCAGTAGCTGCTGGAAGCTAAGGAGAGGGAAAGGCCACATCTGTACCAGCTTCTGCAGCACCAATGTTTTTCTGTCTAAGAAGGCTGCCTTGAATAGGACTGCATATAGCTCCTGGGGCAGGAATGCCAGGGCCTGGCATGCAAAGACCTGGTCCTGGATCACTTGACGGGCACACAGGAACACCAGGGAATGCATGGCTGCAACTAATGTTCACCAGATGCTCAGGAGACATAGATGGGGAAGCACCTGCCAAGAGAAAAGAAATTCAACATTTAAAGTCAGCCTTACAGGCCTACAAGCCCCAGGTCACCATAACATCCACCCAACGGGGCCACGTACAGCTGCTATTCTAGTCCTTGAACAACCAAAACCAATATGGATCCAATAATGCAGACTCAAACCTCAATACGGAAACCAAATGCAGCCTTTGGAGACATAAATACTAGTATCTAGAACTTGGAGAGTGGTAGCCCTAGGTGGTTCACCTCTGGAATGATGTTTAGGTCTGAATGTCATTTCAGAAAAGCCCGCTGGCAACTTTGGAATCCTTTGGTGACAGAGAAGACCAAAACATACAGCCTGAAGAAGTCAACAAAGTCAAAGAGCCTACATCAAACCTCCAAGAAAAACATGAACTGGTCTCAGGCCATGGAAGAGCTCAAAAAGGATTTGGAAAAGCAAGTTAGAGAAGTAGAGAAAAAATTGGGAAGAGAAATGAGAAGGATGAGAGAAAACCATGAAAAACAAGTCAA
>CM053622.1:71906514-71950713 GCA_028646595.1 Phalanger gymnotis | reverse complement strand
AGCTGGTGACGCTGGTGCTGCTGGTGCCGCCGCTGCTGGGGGGCTGGCTCCTGGCGGGGCAGTAATTCTGAGGCTGAGGGGGCCATGTGTAGCCACCTCGGCTGTTGGAGCTGTTGTCCCGATTATTGCTGCCCTAGCGGTTCTGAGTGTAGCCCCCGCCGCTGTTATTGCTTCCACCCCCACCTTGGTTGAAACCTCCTCGGTAGCTGTTGCCGCCAACGCTACCACCACCACCGCTGCTGTTGCTCCCCCCTCGGTTCTGGAAGCCCCCTCGATTGCCCCCAGGTGGTCCTCGGTTGTCATGTCGCCGGAAGTCTCCTGAGTTGCTGCCCCCACGACTGTCAAAGCATTTCTCTGGAGGAGGTCCGGCCTTCCTGCCTTCTTCGTTGTACTGTCTCACCAGCTTGTTGGCCTCCTCCCGCTGGAGTTCGACAAAAAGGACTTCATCCAGAAAGTCCCCGACGTTGGGCAGCGTGAAATTGGCTTTCATTTCTAACACAGCATGATCAGGCACATCCTTTCCCCTCTTTATCCGTGCGTCTTATCGTTCGATCTTTCAGGTCCTCATCCGTGGGACAAATGACAATAGCCTTGCGTTGGAAACCTTCAAAAGGACGCATTTTTCGTCTCTGGGCTGATCCATAAACATTTGTCTGATCCAAGATGTAGTTGCGTTTCTTGCAGGCAGCAATCTGAATGAGGCAGTTCAGACACTGAGTGGCCTGCTGGATGAGGACATCCCATCCGCCAGCATAGTTGCGCTGTCGGCGGAGGCCCATCACCTGCATTTTGTCCATGATCGCGTTGGTACCTAGGATGTTGTACTTCTTGGTGGGGTTGGCAGCGGCGTGTTTGACAGCTCACGTGGTTTTGCCAGCCGCTGGCATGCCAACCATCATGAGAATCTCGCAGTCTGCTTTGCTCTTTGGTCCAATAGTCCCGCGAATACATTCCACCACAGGCACATGCTGAAAGAATGTAAACCCTGGGATGTTGAAGCAGTACGGCCCTCTCCTCTGGCCAAAGTTGAACTCCACAGCACAGTTCTTCACGAGGACATGCTGGTAGAGTGCCTGGCCCCCCAGGGCATCTTTCTGGATGCGGTAGGCTATGCCCAGCCACTTTCCATTCTTGGTGAAAGATAGCTCTATTTCAAGGCCACATTCAAAATCCACAAAACAGCCAATTACATCATTTTCAGCAAACGTGTCCCCATAGTTTTCAAATCGGCTGTTGGTAGTTTTTTTTTTTTCCAGTGCCCCCATAACCATACGAAAAAGCCTCCTCACCTAGCTGGGTGCTGCAAGAATCCAACGACCAGCCGATTGGCACAACATGGGGATCAGGCTCTGTGGAAGGGAGGTGCTTCACAGGGATTTCTTCATTGATCTTCATCTCAAAGCACACTCGGCCCCTCCTGACCCCATAACTGGCTCTGGCACCAGACCACAGATAGGCAAATCCCTCAATGGTGAGTGGGTAGCCACTACTTCGGTCCCGGGCCACTTTGAAGTGAATATCGCAATTACCTGTGTCAGTGGCAACGAGAGTGTCATCAAATTCTTCCTCATCCTCTTCAGCGGGCGGCTGAGGTGATCGACCCCTTTTATCCTCTCGGTGCTCATAGTAACCACGTCCCAGGTTGTCTTCCGAAGGCCTTTTCCGACTCTGGTAATGATGTCTGTTTGACAGGTGAGGCTGTGAGGGATTAGAAGTGGGGAAACCGGCAAAGCAGTCTTTCTTCTTTATCCCAGGCTTTACTTCAACTGGGTAGGAAGTCAGATGCTGCTCCATCTCCAGCTCTAGAGGTTTACTCTCATAACCAGTTTTCTTCTCCTGATGAACATTTGTGGTCTCATAAAATTGATTCTGTTCTGCGGTGTTGCCAGTGACATCTTCCGGGCCCGCGGGCTTCGGCCCGGGTCCTCCTTCCGCAGGTTGCGGGGGGGGGGGCCTGCGGCCTCCGGGAAGGGCGGCGGCGGCGAGGCCTGGGGGGGGGGGCCTCCTGGCCGTCCTGCGGCGGCCCCGACGGGGGTCCCGGCGGCGGCATGGGGGCTGGCGCGGGAGGCTTGGGCTCAGGCTCCGGCCCCGGCGTGGCCTCGGCGGCGGCGGCCTCGTCCAATGCTGCCTGCTGCTGCTCGGCCAGGTCCGCCTTGAGGCCGCGCATGTCGAGCCCGCGCCGCCGCAGCCCCTCCAGCAGCTCGTTCACCTTCAGCCGCTTTACGTCCGTAGCCCTGCGCCTCGGTTCCGCTCTGCTCCCCGCTCCTCCTCCGCACCGCCTGGCCCAGCCCCGGCCCAGGCCCCGACGCCGACCTCGACTCCAGGGACGGCCTCCGACAGCGGCGGCGGGCAACGACGGCACTACCGACGGCAGTAGCGGCTCAAAATGCCTTAATAGGGTTTTAATGAACATTCACTTCATTCAGTACAGGTGGTATTGTGTCAGTCACTCTGTTTAGCTCAATTGAGCCAAGTGTCAACCTTCCTGAGGGCTATAGGCTAAGAAAGGCTTCCTTATAATGATAGAAATGCAAAAATAAAATAAGCGTCACTAGAACATTTAAAAGGCAGAAGACAAAAAAGTTCAGAAAAGGACACGCCAGGCAATTGTGTCACCGTTGGATCAAATTTAATGTATATTTTTTAAAAACTAACAAATTTGTGGTTTCGTAAATGGCCCTTTTTTGTTATTTGTATACTGAAATGTTTATGTTTGTTGATGATTAAGTAATAAAATTTTTAATTTTACAAAAGACTTCCCCTATTGCATATGAACCTTTGAGGAAAAGATGGCAATACAGTTAATGCAGTAATTAGCTCAACAAATGAATAAACAAATGTCCTGTTAGATAGAAGGGCTGAACTCTGGGTATGAAAGAGATCATCAATACATTTTTATTAGGGGCACTGGCCTATGAGCATGACTTGTGGTCCCCAGAACCCTTTTCCTCAAGAGGCCTCTCACATACAGTGGGAGCTGTCAGCATCAGCTGATGATGAAATGAAATGAGTAGCATGAGTTTACTCTTCCCCCATACCCTCTCTTGGTGATTTTCTTAGGGTGGTCTAGAGAATAGGAACCTTGGACTACTATAGGGACCAGGGCTCTGCCCAGGCACAGATAGAGTGCTGAGGAAAATATTCAAAAAGAAAGTGATGCTTCATCCCATCTACCTCCAGAGCTGCTTCAGCTTCCCTTGACTCTTCTAGTACCTCCAAGTACTGTCTAACTTGTCCTTTGCCCATTAAAGTTTTTTGTAAGAGCCATCCAGACTGATGCCTCCATTTTGTACTCTTGGCTTCTCTTCTTGCCACTCTTCTGAAACTTCTCTTTAAGGTCACTTGTGGCCTCTTAATTCCTAAATCCAAGGGTTTTTTTTTCATGAAGGTCTCATCCTTCATAACCTCCCTGTCACTTTTGACACCATCACCCCCTCTCTCTGGACATTTTTTTCTTTCTTTGACTTCAGAGCTACCATATTCTGATAGAAATGTGAGGGGTGCCTTTCTATATCTTTCATGGTCTTTATAATTTCTATATAATCTTCATATTAATGTGTACTTTTCTCAAGGAGCAGTGTTTGGCCTGCTTTTCATCATATTCTCCCCTTTGGGAATCTCAGTCATTCTCAGAGCTTCAACTACTACTTCTACTGTAGGAGAAACAGCACTATCTCGAATCCTGACCTCTGTCCTGAAACACTGATCCCAAAACCAAGCTCATTATCTTCCCTCTGTAAACGCTGTCCTTCTGACTTCACCGTGGTGCCACCCATCATGTTTTTAATCTTGAGATTACTTTTGACTCTTTATCTCACTCAGGCTTCATATCTGAGATTGCATTGCAAATGGCAAGAGCTGAGATTTTAAATCAGAAAGGAGATCTCCAACTTTATAACCAGTGCTTTCCTCACACTGGGCCTCTGTCTCCATAGCTGTAAAATGAACTAGGGAGTCTCTACGGTATCTTTCAGCTCTCAATCCTATGAGATGAGAGCATGTTCCATCTTTCTGTCTGGTTGTCCCACATCATATCCACCTTCCACCACTGTGAACAATGGCTTAGAAATCCAAGCACACACTGTCCTCTTTACCCGTTGAATTCTGATCTAGCCTTTAAAAACTGTGTCATGCCACCTTCTCTGTCAAACTCTCCTAGACCCCACATAACAGCCTTTCTACCCTGGCCTCATAGAATATATTCTAACTACAGTTATTAGAAGTTCAACTAAGTTCAATGAAACAAATGAGTAAACAAATGCCCTGTTAAGTAAAAAGACTAGAGTGTGCATATGAAAGAGAGCCTCAGTAAGTTTCTACTAGGGACACTGGCCTATAAGCAGAGCTTGTCTCCAGAACTCTTCCACAAGGGGTCCAGAACAAGTACATTACACACAGTTATTAATAGCTAAGTATAGCTGTCGCTTGTGGTTATTTCTGTTGATGTCTTACCCCTCTACCAATACTATAAGTTTCCTTAACACACAGACCATGTCTTTGTCTATCCCCAGGAACTTAATAAATTATTGTTTTTAATTGTATTACAGTGAACTAATCAAGAATTATCTCTTACAGAATGATGTGGAGTCAGCACCAGAGGAAATGAAAGGTGAGTGTGTGGCAAAAAATATCCTCCAAGGTAACTAGCCCAGGTCAGAAATAGAGTAAGTTAAAACTTCTCTGCTGATCAGGAGTGTAGACTGGCCCCACGAATAGCCACTGTGCTTTCAGGTTGGGCAAGATAGGGAGAACCTAGTCTTTTGGTGGGGGGGAGGGCAGGAGAACCTAGTCTTTTGGTTGGGGGGGAGGGCAGGAGAGGCAATTGGGGTTAAGTGACTTGCTTAAGTTCACACAGCTAGTAAGTGTCTGAGGCCTGATTTGAAGTCAGGTCCTCCAGATTTCAGGGCCGGTGCCCTATCTACTGCCTAAATCCCAATCTTTAAAAAAAAAAAATCCTCCAAGAATTGCGTGTGGAGTGAGCATAACCACAACCTGACTGAGAACCAGAGCCATTGAAAAGAAAGTTGATTGTAGGTAGGCCAACATCTTGGGAAGATGGATCCTGGAAGAGGTAGATGTGAGCCTCTGTACTTGCCATTTGGGTGAACTGGTGTTGTTGGGTGGTAAGAGTCATGAAGAAAGACTGAGTTCAAACAACATGAGAAAGCTTTAGAACATTAGTTCAGGGATTTGCTGAGCAGGGGACTGGGTACCCAGTAAAGGAGGAGTCTACTTTGCTGAAATTTAGTGGGCTGAATCAAGAGATGCTGCTGGGTTGGCATTCAGGTGACCTAGGAGAACAGTTTTAACCTAAGATTGACAAATAGACCTGGAGCTCAATGACAAAGAGATGAGAGAAAGAGCATTATTCTTGTACTAGGTATAGAGCAGTAAGGATAAATTAGGTCACAGAACTGGTAATTCTGAAGTCTGATCTGTGTGGAACTCTTCTGCACTGAATTGAGTAAAGCAAGATTGCCCCATCTGTTCATGTGGTATTTATGTGGCATGGACCCCAAGATTCTCTTACTCTAGTAAAATTGTCTGTGCACTTTAGATAGCCAACTCAAAATGCTTTCATAGAGAGGAAGGGAGAGGAGGAAGCAAAAGTTTACGTTTTAGGTGACACCTGGCTTTGGATCAGAGAACCTTGGTTTCTTGGGAAGCAGCAGCAGCCAAGAACAACTTGTTTTAGGGGATGGGGAAGAGGCTATCCTAGGCTAGATAGGATCAAAGTATATGGCAGAAATGAAGCCACAAGCTGTATGGTTGGACATTATGAGCTACAACACTGATGGAGTGGACAAAATCTGGGACAGCCAGGTACCAAGTTGGAATATTTGAAAGCTGGAAGGTCTTTTGGGCTGCTGAGTAGATCTGGCTTTTATTGGGTTTCAGTCTCTCCTTCCTTTTGTGCCAAGACCCTGACTCCCCCTTCTCTCCCAACCAGAACTCTACCGAGAATACCGAGCCCTAAGGAGAGGCCAGGAGTCAGCAGGCTTTCCACAGCCCAGCAACTCAGGCCAGAAGGATGCAGCTGCAGAACAGGTAAATGGAAGGGGCCTAGAGCTGTAGTGACTAAGTCTTAATTTTCTTATAGAAACTGGCTCAAACTTGCCATTACTAAGGAAAAGGTTTCTGATTAAAGGGGATGGGATACTCCTCATCATAAGACAGTGGAAAGAGTATTGAATGGGAAGTCAGTAGACAAGGGTCCTAGTCTAGGCTCCATCATTAGTGACTGTGGATAAGGATCTTCTGTCAAGTGAGTGGTTTGGCTTAGATGATCTTTAAGACCCTCAAGTGAACTTCCTAGGCTTCAGTTTCCTTATATGTTAGAGAGTTGGATTAGATGGGTCTGAGGTCCTTTCCAGGTCTAGATTGATAAGCCTTCTAGTTCTAAGTCTGTTCTGTTTCTTTTTAAATGATGAATTTCCTTTAACAAAATGCTACTTTGATGCCTCATGACACAGAGGTGATAATGGGATTTTAAAGGCTTTCAGAAAAGTATAGGTTTTGACAACAGGTCTGACCAAGCTGAAGAGACTTCAGGTATAGACCCAGTAATGACTACATATCTTATCATTCAAAGACCAACCCTAGTTACGTTCAAGAGGGGCTCATCCCCAGGTTGGTCATAGGACCGGAACGACTGTCAAAGACCATTTACAGGAAGGGAGAAACCACACTGATGGAACTATAGATCCTGGAAGCAAGAATGTTATGAGCTTATATAACTTTACAGGAAAAATGAACCTATGAACATTAAATCGTAAACTATTTATAATTAGAAATATGCTTTAATGGACAAATAACAATTTTATCTTAGTAACTCTTTCAAATCCCAATTAGTCCCGATAAGCGTACAGTGTACTTATGTGTATACTTAGAGCCAATTTTTGTAATCGTTTGATTGCTGTTTGTTCTCTGAATGTTAGAAAATTTTTACCTATGAAGAAGGTGGTCAGTTTGAGCAGCCAGACCAGTATTTGATAATATAATATGGGGGCAATCTTATTGAAGTCATAACCAAGTTTGGGGATGTGTTTTAAGTTTTGATTTTTGGTAATCCTACCTATGAACCCATTTGACTAAGGTACTTTTTGGGAGGTTGGCATGATGGGGTCAGGGTGGAATTCTTTATCAGTCAAATAAGATAGCATATATAAATCACTTTACAAACCTTAAAGTGATGAACATTTATGTGTAAATATACATATCATGGGTATGGTATGTATAAATGTTTATTTCTACCATACACGTAATAGTCACTATTCCTTTATACACTGTATTCCTAGTTCTGCTTTTAGGTTAACAGGTTTTTGTTTTCAGAAAGGGTACAGCTAAAAAAATCCATACCTTTGTACAAATAGTTCTGTCTCTTTTGACTTCCTTAGGGTATGTTTCCAACAATGAGATTACCATAACAAAAGAAATAGGTTCACAACCTCTTATGGTGTATTGCCAGCTCCAAAGAGACTACACCAGGTTGCAAAGCCATCAGCATTGTATGAGCATGCCTATTTTTCTAGAGGCCACCGATGCTGGGCTTTATTATTTTTATTCATTTTTGCCAAATGGCTCGACGTGCCCCAGGGTTTTCATTTGCCTTCCTTTGATTACTGGGAAACTACAGGTTGTCTCAAGTGGTAACTTCCATGTTTCTCTCCTCCTTTGTGAACTATGTTCCTATCATTTGACCTTTAAAAACAGTGTATTTCCCTCATAAATTGACATCATTCACCATAAACACTGTGTCTTAGGCTTTTGTCTGACATACTCAACATGAAAATTTTATCAAAACTTTTAAAAAAAATTAATGGAATTCAGTTACATTTTGGTTAATTATAAAGTAAATTTAACAACAATAATAAAATGATGATGATAATGACAATAGCTAACACCTAGCTCTTACAGTGTGCCACTGTGCTAAATGCTTTACAGTTATTTCATTTGATCCTCATAACAACCCTGGGTGGAAGAGGCCATTGTTATCCCTGTTTTACAGATGAGGAGACTAAGGCAAACACAGGTTGAATGACCTGCCAAGGGTCACATATCTAAAAAGTTTCTGAGGGCAGGTTTGAGCTCAAGTGTTCCTGACTCCAGGCCTGGCACTCTATTCACTGTGCTACCTAACTGCTCCTAAATACTCAAACCATACATGATTTATACTTGAATACTTCAGGGTTCCCCAATTTGGTGAATGTGAGTACTTCACATACAGATTAAAACCCTCTGTAACATAATTGCTGGTCTTCGTGAGGTTCCTTGCCAAAATATTAGTCACTGCAAACAACCTGGTGTTGTGCAGCCTCTGTAACTGCAGGTATGCAGCCTACCCCTGTGTCAGATTGGAGGGCCTTCCAAGCTCAGTAGAACCTGTCATTCTACAGCTTTTGGGTATGAAGGATCTCTTCATCAGAGACAGCAGAGAGAGACTTTAATGGTTGCTGTGATTTATGTTAGTAACCGTTGTTTTTATAGATATATATATACATATATAAATTATGTAATTGGTTTATGAATTGTAACTATATTGAAAATATGTGCGTGTGTGTATACGTACACGCAAATGTATTTTATATACCAAATGCACCTGTGATTTTATCAGTTTGGAAGATTGCTCCCAAAGGGAATATTCTATCCTGTCCATGCTTGCCTATCCTGTGCAGCTGTTGTCCACGTATTCCCATAAATTTATTATGGGTATCCACCCAATTTGCTGTTTAACTCACAAGGAACCTCAGTGGAACATTTTGCTGGTGCACAAGAAGTCCCTTGCTCTTGACACATCACCACCTCATTTCCTTCTACCCTACAATTCTTTGAGTTAATCTGAAGTTCCTCATTGGTTATATTCTGTAGCCTATTCATACTGATCAGTCCAGGCATTTGAGTGTTTATTAAATCTATTACTGATCTCCCTGGCTTCCTTTAAGTCCCAGCTAAAAATCCTACCCTCTACATGAAACTTTCTGCAACCTTCTTCATATTGGTACCTTCCTTCTAGTAATTTTTTTCCCATTTATCCTATACATAGCTTGCTTTGTATGTATTTGTTTGCATGTTGTCTCTCCCATTAGATTGTAAGCTCCTTGAGGGCAGGGACTGTCTTCTGCCTCTTTTTGTATCCCCACAGCTTTGCACAGTGTCTGGCACATAGTAGGCACTTAATAAAATGTTTACTGATTGGTTGCTTGATTTAAGCCTTTACCAAAGTAAGCCCAGGTAAGTGCTTTACTGTGCTAACAGATAAAAAGAAAGGCAAAAGGAGTCCCTGTCCCCAAGGAGCTCACATGCTAATGAGAGAGACAGCGGACAAACAACCGTCTTGGCAGGAAGGCACAAGCTTTAAGGGGGCTCAGGAAAGGCTTCTTTAAGGAGGTAAGATTTTAGCTGAGGTTTAAGGGAAGCTAGGAGGGAGAGCATTTTCAGTATGGTAGGACAGCTAGTATAAATAAATGCACAGAGGTAGGGGGTGGAGAGTCTTGTGTGAGAAACACAAGGAGACCAGTGTCACTGGGTCAGAGATCAGAGTCACCCTCCTGCATGGTGAGCAGTGAAGTTTAAAGAACACTGAAGCTTTTTCTCCTCATCCCTCCCCTCCCCTCCTCTGCCCTCTCCCTACTCCCTTGTCCCCGATCCTTGTCCTTCCCTCCTCTCCTTCTAGATGATGCCATGGTAGAGACAGCCAGGAGGCCATGGAGCCTGCCAAGGCAGACATCACGGGCTGTGCCAGGACATGTGCTCCAAAATGGCCACATGTACCTGACAGGTGAGCTGACAGCCACCAGTAAAGACTATAAACTTCTGGAAAATATGAACAAACTGACTAGCTTGAAGTATCTAGAAAAGTAGAAACCTAAAGGTCTTAAACTAGAAATATTCAGCACTTCAGCCTTATCTGGATCAGATCACTTTAATTGAGGAGCAAGCAGCAGCCCTGGAGCAGGCAGTTTACAAGGTGGGTGCATATTCAAAGAAGCTAGAAGCTAAGCACAAGAAGTTAGAGAGGCGATGAAAGAATTCTTTAACACAAGGACTTTAACTACGAGAATGTTTTATAAGAGCTGGCATAAGTGGAATGGAACATACCCCTGTGCTTCAGTTCCTAAAAGGAAGCGGTGCTGCTGATCAAGGGAGAATCCCAGCCCCCACCTCTGGTTGAATGTGTAACTCAGGCCACGCCTGATGTTTTCCTAAACCTATAGCCCTCAGTACCTCATCTCATTGTGTGCTTCCTTGTGTGTCCTAGATCAAGGCTCAGAAATCAGGAGCAACCCTGTCTAGAACAGACACAGATGAGAGGCTCTCGTCTTTCTGTCTCCTCCCTTCTTCCCTCTCCCCTAGGCACCCCTGCCTTTATGACCTGTTCTTCAATTTAAATAATAAACATCGACTTACAACCCTCAAAAAAAAAATAAAGGTAGGATGGGGCTAAGTTATGATGGGCTTTCAAAGCCAAGCAAGATCTGGAGATAATAGAGAACCACTGGAGTTTATACCGTAGAGGGGTGACTTGGTCAGACCTGTGCTTTCAGAAGACCACCTTGACAGCTAAGTGAAGGATGGACTGGATTGGGGAGGGACTAGAAGGAGAGGTTATTACAGGTTATTACAATAATCAGCAGGTTGTTACAGTAATCCAGATGCGAGGTGATGAAGGTGGCAGTGTCGAAGGAGAGCTTGTTGTTCATTGTCGTTCTTTGCCCTTTGTTTTTGACAAAGGCCATGACATCAGGAAGATGATGCCATGACTTGCAAGTGAATTAGATTTAAGGGAGTCAGGGCTGTGCAAAGTCACCAGCCTCACTTTCTCCTCCAAGCCATCTAGGTCCAATGGCCAGATATGGATCACGACAACCGGAGATTAGGAAGGTAGAATTGACAGGATTTAGTGGTAGATTAGAGAGGAGTGTGAGGGGGGTGGGAGTGAAGAGATCAAGGTGACACCTATGATGGTAGGTGGGAGTCTGGTGGTGTCCTGGATGTTAATAAGGAAGTTAGAAAGAGAGGAAAGCTTAGGAAGAAAGATAATGAGTTCAGTTTTAGGCATGTTGAGTTTAAGATGTTTATAGGACATCCAGTTTGAGATGTCTAAGGGACAGGTGGAGATGTGAGTCTAGAGATCAGGAGAGAAATTAGAGCTGGATAAATAGATTGGAGAAGCATTTGCATAATTGAATCCAAGAAAACTGATGAGACTGAGAAGGAGCAGTCACATAGGTAGGAGGAGAACCAAGAGTTAAGTGTCTCGGAAACCTAGAAAGAAGAGAGTATCAAGGAGAAAAGGATGTTTAATTATTTTGGTTTTTTGCCAGTTACATGTAAAAACAGTTCTTAACCTTTGTTTTTACAGTTTTGAGTCCCTAATTATCTCACTCTCCTTCCCCCAACATTGTGAAGGCAAGCAATTTGATAAAAGTTATACATGTGTAGTCATGCAAAACATATTTCCATATTAGTCATGTTATGAAAAACAGACAAGAAAAAGAAGGTTAAAAAACAGTATGCTTTGATCTGCATTTGGATTCTATCAGTTCTTTCTCTGGAGGTAGATAGCATTTTTCATCCTAGGTCCTTCAGAATTATCTTGGATCTTTGTATTGCTAGGAGTAGCTAAGTCATTCACAGATGATCATTATACAGTATTGCTGTTACTGTGTACAATGTTCTTCTGGTTCTACTCACTTGGCTTCATCAGTTCATGTAAATCTTTTCAGTTTTTCTGAAAGCATTCAGCTCATCATTTCTTATAACACAGTAGTATTCCATCACAATCATATACCACAACTTGTTCAGCCATTCCCCAATTGATGGGCATCCCCCTAGCTTCCAATTCTTTGCTAACACAAAAAGAGCTGCTATAAATATTTTTGTACAAATAGATTCCTCCCCCTGACCTTTTTTGTTAACCTCTTTAGGATACATACCTAGTATTAGTATTGCTGGATCAAAGGGTATGCACAGTTTAATATCCCTTTGGACATAGTTCCAAACTGCTCTCCAGAATGGTTGAATCAGTTCACAACTCCACCAATAGTGCATTAGCGTCCCAATTTTCCCACATCTTCTCCAACATTTGTCATTTTCCTTTTCTGTCATATTAGCCAATCTGATAAGTGTGAGTCAGGGCTGTGCGAAGTCACCAGCATCAAGTGGTAACTCAGAGTTATTTTAATCTGCATTTTTCTAATCACTAGTAATTTTGGGCATTTTTTCATATGAGTATAGATAGCTTCTTCTGAATTGCCTGTTGACCATTTATCAATTGGGGAATGACTTGCATTCTTATAAATTTGTCTCAGTTCTCTATGCATTTGAGATAAGGGTTTTAAAAAATTTTGCTGTAAAAAAATTTTCCCCCAGTTTTCTGCTTTCTTTCCAATCTTGGCTGCATTTGTTTTTTTTTTTGTACAAAACCTTTTTAATTTAATGTAATCAAAATTACCCATTTTACATCCTGTAATGCTCTCTATCTCTTGTTTGGTAATAAGTTCTTCCCTTATCCATAGATCTGACAGGTAAACTATTCCTTGCTCTTCTGATTTGCTTATGGCATTGCCCTTTATTTCTAAGTCATGTACCCATTTTGACCTTATCTTGGTATATGGTATGAGGTCTATACCTAGTTTTTTGCCAAACTGCTTTTCAGTTTTCCCAGCAGTTTTTGTCAAATAGTGAGTTCTTGTCTCAAAAGCCTGGATCTTTGTGTTTATCAAACAAGATTACTATGGTCATTTACTACTGTGTATTGTGTACCTAATCTATTCCACTGATCCACTTCTCTATTTTTTAGCCAGTACCAGATTCTTTTGATGATTACCACTTTGTGATGTTTGTAAATGTAAAGTTTGAGATCTGATACTGTTAAGCTACTTTCTTTCACTTTTTTTTTTCATTAATTCCTTTGCTATCTTGATCTTTTGTTTTTCCAGATGAATTTTATTATTGCTTTTTCTATAAAATAATTTTGGTAGTTTATTTGGTATGGCACTGAATAAGTAAATTAAGTAGAGTTGTCTTTTTTATTATATTGGCTCAGCCTACCCATAAACAATTTATATATTTCTGTTTAGATCTGACTTTGTTTGTTCGAAAAGTGTTTTGTAATTGTGTTCATATAGTTTGTGGATTTGTCTTGGTAAGTAGTATCCCATGTATTTTATATTGTCTGCAGTTATTTTAAGTAGAATTTCTCTTTCTGTCTCTTGATGCTGGACTTTGGGAGCTCACAGTTTAATAGGAGAAACACCATTCAACAACAATCTACAAACAAGATAAGTGTGGTATAAATTGGGGACAATTCCATAGGGAAGGCACTAAGATTAAGGAAGACTCGGAAAAGTTTCTTGCAGAAAGAAAGACTTTAGCTGAGATTTGAAGAAAAGCCAAGGAAGACTGGAGGGAGAGGATTCTAAGCATGAGGGTGGTGAGCGGGGCAGCCAGTGAAAACACTTGGGAGTCTGGGCAAGTTTTGGGCAAGGGGCCCAGTGTCACTGGATTGTAGACTATATGGAGAGAAGTTAAGGTATAAGCATGGAAAGGCAGGAAGGGGCTAGGTTATGAAGGGCTTTGAAAACAAACAAGTGACATGATCAGACCTGCATCATTTTGTAAGTGGGGTGGAGGATGGATTGGAGTGGGCAGAGACTGGAGATCAACCAACTTAATCCTCAACAACTATGTTGGCACATAAGTTGTATTTATTTTGATGGCAATCTTTTTGCAAATACTCTTCACAATTTATATGTAATATGATGACCAACCATCCTATGAAATAATGATTCTTGTTGCCATTGGACATAGGTTAAATCTTTCTCCAACAGTTCCTTTTTTTGCTTTTTCTACTGACTACTCTGGAGCTCTCCTTCCATTTAGCTGCAGCTTCCTTCTTCTAACTTGTTTCTGGTAAGAATATTGAGGTTAATGACTCAGCTCCTCCAGCTGAATCCACTCATTGGTCCTGGGACAAGGATTTTACATTTAGAGTGACAGGGTTGAAGCTTATGTGAAAATTGTGTTTCTTAGCATGCTAATGCTGTCACTATCAGAAAACAAGCATCTATTAAGCACTTACTATGTGCCGGGAGCTAGGAATACAAATACAAGGAAAAAGACAGCCCCTGCCCTCAAGGAGCTTATTTTTTAATGTAATACATTAAACATACAAGCTAAAAAAATGGGGGAAGGAATTCTCTCTGAAAGTACCTGGTGTTGGGACATGGAAAGTCTGGAAGGCAGCCTGGCAAGGAATGAAGACATGGCTGCCCTCAGAGATGACCTTACAGGCAGCTCAGGGGTGCAGTGAATAGAATGTTGATTCTGGAGTCTACAAGATGAGTTCAAATCTGGCTTTGGGCACTTACTAGCTGTATGACCTTAGGCAAGTCACTTAACATCTATCTGCCTCAGTTTACTCAGCTGTAAAATGGGGGTCATAATAGCATCTACTTCTCAGGGTTTTTGTGAGAATCAAATGAAATAATATTTCTAAAGCTCTTAGCACAGTGTCTGGCATGTAGTACATGCTATATAAATGCTAATTATTATTATCATTATCATTAAGCGGAGATTATGGGAGAAACCATTAAATCAGAGAGAGAGGCCCGAGGAGCACACATTCCAAAGTGTGTATTTCAGGGATAGAGAATGAAGAGGTTTCTGAGACGTGGTAGAAAAAAAAGTCTGGACTGTAACTTAGAGAATCTAACGAGGGCTGCCCAGGATTCTAGTTCCTTTTTTATTTTTCTTAGTTTCATTGGTTCTTCTTGGCTAAAAAGTTCTTTTGGTGATGTGCCTTTTAGTTACTCAGACTGATTTGCTTCCTGAGGACCAACCTGAGTCAGATGGATTTAGGTTGGTCCTCAGGGAAGCTGACTCAGCCTGTTGCCAGGGGATGTTTTATGTAATCATATAAATGATGTTGATCTATAATTTTATTTAAATTATAAAATAAATGTTACATTAGATAAATACAAATATAAAATTTACGTTTAAGTTACATAGCAACTTCTGAGTCTGGAAGGGCTAGTCTCCTTCCTTTTAGGTAATTAGGTGTTTTGGCAGAGCTGCAATTGGGAGTCAGGAAAACCAGAGTTCAAATTCTACCTTAGATCCCTAATAGCAGTATGATCCAGAGTGAGTCACTTAACCTTTCTATGTGTCAGTTTTCTAATCTGTAAAATGGGGAACATAATAGCACCTACTTCATAGGGTTACTGTGAGGATCAAATAAGGTAACATGGACGGCATGTTGCAAATTTCAAAACACTATGTAAATGCTTGCTAGCTATTTGTATTTTTCCCCAAGGATTCCCTTTGGTTCCCTTCTCCTGCAAAATCTTTAAGGATTTATCCATTTATACAAAATACGGATTTTTAAAATTTCTGCAGCTGTGTTGTTTATAAATAGCGGTATTTTCATCTCTTTCCAATAATTTTCTCTCTGATATCTTTTTCGTGACACTGCAATTGCTGACGTTTCTATGTGGAGTAGAAGTGGTGACAGCTTTGTTTGGCCCCTGACTTTTTTATAGGTTTGCTTCTAATATTTCTCCATTGAGAATAATGTTGGTTCTTGGTTTTAAGCTGTAACTTTTTGTTAGAATGAGGGAAAATTCCTTTATTCATTTTTTTTTAAATTTTGAGTGAATGAATGCTGATTTCTGTTAAAGGCCTTCTCTGTATCTGTTGATCCAAGCAATTAGGTTAATTTTTTTTTTTTAAATAATGAACCATTGCAGCAGTTTTAGTATAAACACTATTTAGAACAAATAAGGCATGCATGCATGAATGCCAATGATGCTTTCCTTTGATCCATTCCTAAAATTTCTTTTAGGATTTTTTTTCATCAACATTTATCAAGGGAGTCTCTAGTTTTCAGTATTATTTGTGGTTTTAAAATCTGATTGTTTCATAGAAACGCAGTGCTTTCCTGGTTTGACTTGAAGTTCCACAAAAATATATCATTCCAATTAGATATGATGTTCATAAAGTCCTTGAAGAACTATATGAGAGCTAGGTTGTTTGTTGATGATTTTCCTTATATCTTTCTCTGAAATTGATTTATTGAAGTTGTCAGTTTGGGCATTCTATACTTTTGCAAATCATCATCCATTTGACTTTAGCTCTCTAATGAATTAGTTTAAGTAAAAATGATAAAAATAAAAATTCCTCTTGTCTTTTCTTTTCTCATTTTGGTAGTTTGTGATTTTCTTTGTATTATGTTGTTAATGGTTCATCAGCATTCTTCATTTCACTTATTTTTCAGGTCAGTCGTTTGCTTCTTCCTAAGTTCTTAGGTCTTTTTATTTTTATTCCTTGGTCGATAAAAATTTGCCTCTGAGAATACCCAAAGGCTGCTTTTCCTCATTAGGTTTGATTTGAAGTGGCTTTTTTTTTAATTTTCCTTGCCTAATAAATAGTCTGTTTTCTGAATTTTCTCCTTGCCCTGGCCGTTTAAATTGAGAAGGTTTTTTTTCTTTTTGCCCTGTAGTCACAAAAACTGGGCTTTGTACAGTTCGCTGAGTATGTGATCATTTGTTTGTGAAAGATTCGAGTGTCCTCAACAGGGAGAAAAAAAATGCATTCCTCCTTTTCCGTTTAGTTCTTGACCAGTATCTGTGCCTTCTGTTGAACTCCTCATCTGGTCAGCTCAGTGGCACATGTGGATAGAGCACTGGGCCTGGAGTCAGGAAGACCTGAGTTCAAATCCTGCCTCAGACACTTACTAGCTGTGTGACCCCCTTGGAAAGTCACAGCCTCTCTCTGCCTCAGCTTCCTCAATTGTAAAGTGAGGTCATAATATCACCTCCCTCCCAGGGTTGTTATGAGGATCAAATGAGATAATATTAGTAAAGCATGTAGCTAATAATGCCTGATACTACATCATAGGTGCTTAATAAGTGTTTGTTTCCTTCCTTCCTTTCTTTTTCCTTCCTTTTTTCCTTTCTTTTTTCTTTTTTCCTTCCTTCCTTCCTTCCTTCCTTCCTTCCTTCCTTCCTTCCTTCCTTCCTTCCTTCCTTCCTTCCTTCCTTCCTTCCTTCCTTCCTTCCTTCCTTCCTTCCTTCTTTCCTTCTCTCCCTCCTTCTTTCCTTTTCTGCCTGAGCTCTGTGCTGGGTTAGGAGTGAGGGCTGTGTTTGAATAAGTTAGGAGGCCCAGCTGGTGACCTTAACGAGTGTGCTCACCATGTGTTTAGGCACCTAGGTTACACACAGGTAAAGAAGCCATCAGCTTTGGAAAAGGTATGAGTGCTGAGCTGAGAGGGGCAAGGTGAATATTAAACTTCGTCATTTTCTGCCCTGTCTATGCCCGGGTCCCAAAAGACCATGGCCTTTGGTTCAGTCTTGATACTCTTGCAGGGGCCCAGCTGGTGCCTTTGGTTGAACAGTCTTCCACGAGCCTCCTCCTCTACCCACCCTCCAGTACAAGCTCCTAGCTAACCTTGGGTTCCATTTTCCTCTACTGTGACCCCCTTAACTAACCTCAGTCTTCCTGACGTTTCTGTAGACCTTTATATTTCACACAGTACCTTTCCATTCAGGATCTCATTTGTTCCTTCCCATACCACTTTGAGATATAACTAGGGAGGGCTATGTTATCACTGATACTTTAATGAGCCACAGTCACATTATATCACATCACTTTCCACTAGCACATATTGCAATCCATCTGTGCTTTTTCATCCAGTGTGTTTTTGTCCTCCCTTCTATAAAGGTAAGAACTTATCTAATCGGTGGGAAGTCTCTCTCTAAGTCTTTCAGTATTCTGCAGATACAAAATAGGACAGGTCAGGCCCTCCATCTGGTTCCAGCCCCTCTCACTTGTCCTTTTCTGCATCCTCTACTCAGCGGGTCACCATTGGTGACAGCCTGCCACCAGCCTCCCTCCAAGCAGTGCTGCATGCACCTCACCACTGAGGGACTCTAAAGTAGTTTGCCTGTTTTAAGTGAGTGTTGATCGAACTGAATTTTACTGATAAGGAACCTGAAGCCCAGAAAGGTAAAAGGTGATCTTCAAACATGGTCACATCTTCTTTTCCCTTTCCTTGTGTTCTTTGCTACGTCTAAAGCCCACATGAGGAATGACAGAATTGCAGAATCTCAGAGTTGGAAACCGTCTCAGAGGCCATCTCGTCCTCAAGTATGGCAATAGAGAGGGTGAGACCAGTGCCTAAATCTGTTGTTTAGATGCCTCTTCTCCTCTCTCACTCTGGTCCTGGGGAAGGGTTTTGTAACTGCTCAGGGAGAGGGGAAGAGAGATGGTAGTCTTCAGTGAGCTTCTAAGGCTCTCATTTTCTTCATGTGAGGCATAGACCTTGCTTCCCACATGTAAAGATCCCTCTTTTCAGCAACAGACTCACAGGATGTTTGAGCTGGAGAAGACAGTGTGAATTGCATCCAACCACCTTGTTTGGGGAAACTGAGGCCCAGAGAGAAGGCTCAGTATTTCCCCAGGGATGCAGAACTAAAGTAATGGCAAAGCTGGGACCTGAACCCAGGCCTTTTCTGACTCTGAGTGTAATGTCTCCCCCACTCTCCCAGGGTACCATTCCACACTGTGCTTATCCTCCCTCAGGATGAGCACCTCCTCTGCAGTTCCACCTCACCAAGTCCTTCTCTGTCTACCCTGCTTTGGCTTCAGCCCTGTGTTCTTCTGTCTCCGCTCAGCAGGCACCAGAGCTGGACTGCTGGGGTGCGCATCTGAACAGGAATATGACCAAGCCACCACTACCCACCCAGAGAGCCATCCTCCAGGAGCCTTTGCAGTGCTATGGGAGGAAGCTCAAGTCTAACCTGAAAGCTGCCCAGCAGGTGTGTTTGTGAGCCCTAGGGAGAAAAGAGTCTTAGGACAGCCTACTATGATTTAAGAGTTCACAGAAAGTAGGAGTGAGGGGGAATCATTGGCCAGAATACCAGACCTGGGAGAAAGAAGCTAGCCTATTTTTCAGGAACTGTGTCTGCAGCATACTCCAAACTTTTCACCCAAGTTGAGACAAGGTTGTTCTCACCTGTAGTACACAATCAATACACTGATGTTATCTGGCCTGGTTTCTTTCTTGATGGATCTCTCTGTTCCTGGGTAGGTCTCTCTGGATCTTCTCAGGATGGTGGGGGTGATCATGGCCTAGGTCACGAAGACAGATGAATGGGTTGATATTGGTATGATGATGAAGTCAAAGGACTGTTCCTTTTGGGGTACCAAAAGGAAACTGAGGTAGTTGTTCCCCTTCACAGGCAGTACCATCCTCAGGCCGGATACCTCGGCTTCCACGCAGACAGCAGCCAGAGAAGTGCCCCTCACCCAGGTCTCATTTGTCAGTTCCCTCTGCCCCAAAAGAAGTCATACTCAACCCCTGTGAAGAAGACACTGCCATGCTTAAGCCCCCCATACCTCCCTGGGGCTATGGACCAAGGCCCATTCCTCAGCCTGGAAAGATGAAGCATTTACAACACACCCTGGGCCAACGGCTGAGCTCCCTGGATCCTGGCTGGTTGCAAAGGTGCCAGGTTGAGACGAGAGAGAAGCTAGAAAAGATAGAACACTCCAACTTGTCTTCCAATACTCTGAGCTCACCAACTAAGACCCAAGACCCTTGTCCAGAACAGGAGAAGAGCATAGAACCCCAGAACCCTGCAGAGACAGACCTGAGATCAGTCCCTGAGGGTGATGGTTTCAGTGATCCACCACTGCCAGAAACCCTGGAAACAAGGCTACTCTGTGGCAGCCTCGCTGGGAAAGAAGAGGCCTCTTCAGTGAGTAATGTCAGGACATTGCAAAGAAATCCCACTCAGAAGAGACAAAGGGATGGGAGCCAAGATAGAACGCCCAAGTATCAGAAAACTGGCACCAAGAAGGTGAGGGTCAGAAACGAACCTGTACCTGAGCCTGACGGGGAGCACAGCAAGGAGTCTGGGAGAGTGGCGGATCTGGAGATCCCTGAGGAAGACCTTCTGGGAGAAATGGTTGTGGAGAAGATGTCCAAGACTGTCGTCAGGGCCAGAGCCCCTAGGTACTGCCCACGGGTCACGTTGGGAAAACAAACTTCAGACTGGTGGTTATTCTGTCTCAGGGCCCTGGGTTCAGCAGGAAGCATGGTGCACTAAGATTGGTTTAGAGGGTGTGTCACACAGGCAGCAGAGCCTCTGGGTCCCTTCACTTTGGGTCTCTTTCAGGGCGTTCTCCAAAGCCAGTGGTAACTTCGTACGTCTCAACCTGAAGAAGAAATGTTACGTAAAGGGCTTTGTTCTGCGGGGTAACCTCCTCCGTAAGCAGGTAAGTGGCTTGATGTCTGTGTCTGACCCTGTGTAAGCCACTGACCTTAGCTCAGGCCCACATAGCGAAGCAGGTTTCCCAGAGAGGCTGGAAATAAAAGGGATACCAGGCCACCTCATGGGAGATCAAGACCCTAGTGTGCCCCAAGAATAATTATGTTCCAGAGACATTGGCTCGATGACAGGCCCAGGCCTCAGATTTACCTCCCTCGTGTCTCCTCACCACCAGATATGGAAGAAGAAGTGGCAGATGAAAGGCGAGCAGTTTGGAGGCGGCTGGTCCAGAGATCGGGGGAAAGACTCCTGCTTCAGGTGTGGGGCTGCTGGGCACTGGGCTTCACAGTGCCCCGGAAGAGGTAAGGCCTCACATGCTACCATAGAGGTACCTCTGCCAGGCCTGGTTCAATTCTGCTCTGGAATAGTTACATGACCCACCGGATCCCATCCTTTCTTCAGTCCAAGGGCAGAGGCTGTTTGTGAAGGAAGCCCGTGTTCTGGCCCATGAGGTTGGACAGGGGCAGAACTGTGTAGTTCTGGTTCACCTCAACACGTGCTTGTCGAAGACCTGTTTTATAATGGCAGTAATTCCCATTTCTGTGTTTAGAGACTGCTTTTCTTAAAATTAGCCTGTGAGGCAGATAGTGCAAGGACTATTTTTCTGTTTACAAGTAAAGGAACCTGAAGTTCAAAGGAATGGCTTGCCAGCAGTCACATAGCTAGTAAATGATGGACCCAGGACATAAACCCAGGCCTCGAACTTGCAGGTCCATTTTTCTTTGGACACCACATTGCCTTATTACTATGTTAGTTACTGGGGCAAAAGGGGCAAGGGCAACTAGTGTCAGGCACGGTTCCTTCCCTTGGGAACTTTAGTCTGGTTCATTCAGGGAACATGAAAGGCCAGTAATTAGTATGTGACTATACACTAGTCTTGGTATGCAAACCTGGAAGGAACAGATGAGGGCCTTTTATCCAATCCCTTGTTTGTACCGAAGAGAAGGCAGAAAGCAGACCACCTCCTCTTCTTCCTCTGGAAGTACGTCAGTAATAGGAGCCCCCACCCCCATGGCCTATCGTGACCTCTTCCTACCTGGGAAAATTTTCAGGAGGAGACACAGGCCTTAGGTTTGTGTCAGTAAGAGCAGTTGTCTTCAAAATGGTATCAGTGGCCTGACCCCATGGTGTAAGATCAACCAGAAGGCGGGAAGATGAACTGAATCTTGCCCTCCCTTGCCACAGTCAGTGTCTCTCATTCAGTTACACCTATCCTTCACAAACACACACACACACACACACACGTGCATCCTCTAAATCCTTCCCATACTGCCCTGTGGTTAGTTCCCCTGGGTAGTTAGAACCTAACTGCTTGTCCAGACACTCACAATAGCAGCTGCACAGGCACTACGAGGAATATTTCTACCCCCTCCCCACCTCCTCCCACCCTCCCAGGGCCTGCCTGCCCATCTTCTGTCCCACATCACCTCATGGCTATAGCAGGTGACCTCAAGAGGGCAGGATTTGCCCTTGGGGACAGCGACCATGTGTAAACACAGCTGCATACCTCTCTGCCCCCGTTTTGGGCAGAACAGAGTGAATTGCACAATATATATGTATCTCATTTGTAAATACAAGTACATGGAAGGTTTCTGCTCAAAATATTTTTTATTGGTAAGAGTGCACAATCAAAAGTTTGGAGGCATACTGTTAGACGATGGGGATGGGGGAGGGAAATGCTGCAGATAGCTCCTTCCCCCGCAGCTCTCACCCCTCACCAGCTTCCTAAGGAGGGAGGCAGTAAGGCCCTGGAAGAGCAGGAGGATAACGAGGAAGAGCCTTCCCTTCCCACACTGGAGGAGGTGGCCCGGAGAGTCAGTACTACCCCCTGCAAGGTCCCTGGTGAGCTGTTTGTGGTACCTGGAGTTGGGCGGGCAGGGCAGCGCTGGGGGTGGAAAAAGAACAGAAGAGGCTTAATTGGCCTCTTTAGTTCTTCAGAAGCATCATTCACGTAGTGAGCAGAGAGGTCTGTGCCTCCTTCATCCCCACCCTGTGAGGGATCCTGGGTTGTGGGAATCCATTGGTCAGAGGTGGGAACTTCTGTGTTTATTCCGTACCTTTTGCCCTGGCCTTTCTCTGTGGGGCATTCCAGGCTCTGAGGGCTCTCAGCCTAAGGGGGAGAATGGGGGAGGATGTCCTTTCTTAAGTGCCTTCTCTCCCCATGGGACGTCCTGGGCTCTGGGGATTGTGGGCAGGGTCTGCTCCATGTCTGCCCTTTCCCTACAAGGATAACTCTGGCTTTTGGTGTTAGCTCGTGGCCCAAAGGTGGCTTGTTCTGCGTTTAAAGTCGTTTCTCTTGCCCTTTCCTTTATCCCAGGGAGTGATGAGTCGAGCAAGCAGTCTCAGCCGGAACAGCTGGTGCCTCCGGGGATGCCAGTACACGAACCTCCCATTCTTCCCTGTGCCGTGGAGCCACTGTATGGCTTAGGGCCCTCTGGGCATGTGGCAGGTGAGACGTGTAGAGCTTGTAGGACACAGAGTAGAGCAGATGTGATGTGTTCTCTGCCTCTGCAGGAGCCATGGAGCCACAAGCCTGGGATGGCAGGCTGCGTTCCATCTGGGGCCTCTGCCTGGCACTGTACTTTTATAAGCACATGATTTCACTCGATTGTCACAACCACAGAGGCCACTAGGTGGCACCATGGATTGTGCTCTAAATTCAAATCTGTAGCTCTATGACTTTAGGCAAGTTACTTCATTTCTCTGCCTCAGTTTCTTCATCTGTAAAATGGAAATTATAAAAACATGTACCTCCCAGAGCTATTGTGAGGATAAAATGAGATATTTATAAAGGGTTTTGCAAACCTTAAATCACCTAAATGTTAGCTATTATTATTATCAACAACTTCCTGATGCAGGCAGGGGTAAGGGTCTTTAACTCCATTTTATGAATGAGAAAACCTGAGACTTGTAAAGGTGATCCACATGGTTGGTAATTGAAGGAACTTAGATTCAAACCCGACTCCAAATCTGGGGCTTTTTCCAGTGAATCCCTTTGGGGAAAGCAGACCTATCTTCCCCATCCTGAAAAATCCTTCACTAGATCTTGTCATCCCATCACCCATCATCCTGTATTTTTCTTCTCTTTTGTAGCCAAACTCCTTGAAAAGCTTTCCACACTCCTTGTTTCCTCTTCCTCTCCTTTCATTCTCTTCTGAACCCTCTGCACTCTGGCTTCTGACCTCATCACTCAGCAAGATCTGTTCTCTCCAAAGTTGTCTGTGACCTCTAAATTGCAGGATGTCATGGCCTTTTGCTGGATCATCAGTCATGTCATGCCACTTAACTCTACCTGCGCTCCCCCCCAAATCCTGGGATCCCCTCTCTTTTCTCTATACCATCTCCTTTGCCTGCCCCCACCCCCGCCCCAGCTCTCATGGGCTCATATAATCTCTATTCAGATGACTCCTAGACTGATGTGTGCATCCCTGGTCTCTTAATCTTCAGTCCCTCATCACCACCTGCTTGCTGGACATTTCAAAATAGATGTCCCAGAAGCATCTCACAACTAATGTGTTCAAAACACAACTCCTTATCTGCCTCTTAGGCCCACTCCTCTTCCTAATGCTGTCATCCTCATTTCCTCTCTCTTCCTCACCCCAGGTATTGCATAAGTTGTCAAACCTTGTTGCTTTATATCTCTCCCTTTTCTCTGGACTCTCATACCTACTACCCTGCTTAGGCTCTAATTGCCTCTGGATTATTGGTCTTCCTGTCTCTGCTCCATACAGCTGCCAAAATGATTTTCCTAAAATACATCTCTGACCACTCCCTCATCACCTATGCACCTTCTCAGTAAACTTCAGCGGCTCCCTATTCCTACTAGGATCAAATATAAAATTCTTTGTTTGGATTTTAAAACTTATCACAAGCTGGTCCCACCCTGCCTTTCCAGCCTTCTTACACATTACCTTCCTCCATTTGTCCTCTGGCCCAGCCGTGCTGGCCTTGCTCTCCCTCACCACACACAATATTCCATCTCATATCTCCACGTCTTTGCACTGCCCCCAGGCCTAGAACTCTTCCCCCCTCTCTTCTGTGACTTTGCATCTGTTTCCTATAAGAGGATCAACTCAAGTGGCCCCTTGTGCTGGAAGCCTTTCCTGGTCTCTAGCTGCTAGTGCTTTCCCCTCAAAGGGCACCTGGGGTCTGCTCGGCGCTTCTTGTGTTTATCTGTGGACGTGCTGTCAGCCCTTCTAGAATGTAAGCTTCTGGCGGGCAGGAACTCTTTTGCTTCTATCTTTATATTCCCAGCACCTGGCACAGTGCCCGCCATATAGTAAGGGCTGAATAAATGTTTCTTGACTGAACTACTCTGAAACCCATGCATGGACTTAACCCGGTTTTGCCTTCTTGTATGCAGAGGCAGCTAGGTGGCATGGTGGATACAGGGCTAGGCCTGGAGTCCAGAAGACCCGAGTTCAAATCCAGCCTCACACACTTTCTAATTATGTTAGCTTGGCTGAGTCACTTAACCTCGTTTCCTTAGTTCCCCCAACTGTAAAAAGGGGATAATAGCAGCAGCTGTATCACAGAACTGTTGTGAGGACCAAATGAGGTGATATTTGTAAAGCACTGAGCACAGTGCCTGGCACATGGTAGGTATTATATAAATGCTTATTTCTTTCTCTTCTTCTTCCCTGTCTCATGGCAGGCTGCCT
This sequence comes from Phalanger gymnotis, assembly GCA_028646595.1. Classification (NCBI taxonomy): domain Eukaryota; kingdom Metazoa; phylum Chordata; class Mammalia; order Diprotodontia; family Phalangeridae; genus Phalanger; species Phalanger gymnotis. The sequence continues at coordinate 71,925,719 of CM053622.1, read as the reverse complement.
AAGGAGTAAGGTGCTTTCCAAGGTTTAATTCTCTGAGCCCTGCTGACGTCACATTTCTTGCAGAGACTCCATCAGAGGTGTTTGAGACTCTGACCAAGTTTGGTCACCACACATTCCGTCCTGGGCAAGAGGCTGCTGTTATGCGGATTCTCTCCGGTGAGCGCTTCTCAGCAGGACAATCTCTCTGGTACCAGGCAGCCCCTTCCTTGGAACCAGAGTGCTCCAGAGCTGACATAGGCCCGTGGGCTCCTATCCGTCAAGAAATATATCCTTCAGTTTTACTGACCAAGGAAGGTGTTGGTAGTAGGTCCCTTCCCTGACCCTCATTCTGCTGCTTTCTCCACAAACATAGAGGCCTGAGAGATAAATTGGGAGGAGGCAGCTGTGGGCCCTCAAGATCCTCAAGGATGCTCCCTAGAGCTAGCCAGCTTGTCTAGTTTGTGGGTCTGATGGGGCCATGCCCCAAGCTGGCACTGAGGGAGCCTGAAAGCAGGACATTTGTGATGGGGCATTAGATAAAGATGGTTGAGTGCTGCTGCCTCCGTGGGAGAGGTATCTGGGGGCTGTTGCTTCCCCCTCTCTCAGGAGACAGGGTTCTTGTGCTCTGTTATAGGCTTGTCCACCCTGGTAGTGCTGCCCACTGGCATGGGGAAGTCCCTGTGCTACCAGCTCCCAGCCCTTCTGTATGCCCAACGCAGCTGCTGCATTACATTGGTCGTGTCGCCCCTCGTATCCCTCATGGATGATCAGGTGAGCCACAGGCACTCAGATGTCCATCCCTGGGGTGGAAGAACCCCAGAGCCAGATCCCCACCCCCCAAACTGTTTGATGTCCAACCTTGCTTATATTTTGTGTCCTTAAGGGCCTTCCCAGAAGGCTTCAGGACCCGGGAAGTTTCTGTGTCCTTTAACTCGCTGTATTTCTCTTTGCTCCCTGCCCTCTCCTGATTCTCATGGCCCCTAAAGCTCTTACTCCTGGAAGCTCTGGCCTAAGGCCTGCAGAGCTACTGCTCAACAAAGGTGGTCTCCGAAGAGAAGGACACATCCAGTTTCAGTCTCTCCACTTGGCCACCAAACCACCTACTTCTTGGCATCTTCCTCCTTTGACCCCATGACACCATGCCGGGGTTCTCCTGCCTCTGACAACTTCTCCTACAGCTCCTCTTTTACATGCTATCCTTTAAGTATGGCTGTCATAAAGGATTCAATCCTAGGTCCTCCTTTCTGGGGAGCACTTCTCAAGGAATTGGTGCTATTCGTTTGGGTCCCCAAATCTGGCCACTCTACTCCTCCCACCTGCTTTAAAAGCTAAGGCCTACCTTTAAAAGAAACCTCTCCTGACTCCTGCTTCTCTGGCTGTGTACCCCTAGTGCTGAGGGCCTCCAGTTGTCATTTTTTCATTACTCACGTCTACACATTTCTCTGAGTGTATGCATACCCACATCTTGTCTACCTCACCTGGAGAGCAAGCTCCTTGGGGCAGGGAATGTGCCTTTGTTTCCTTCCCTTCCCTCGCATGGCCCAGAGCAGGCCTGGGAGCATCCTTGACTTAAGACTTGGCCAGTAGTTGTGAACAGAGCCAAGCACTGAGCTGTACAAGGCCAGAACCTTTTGGCTCTGACCCTGCTTCTCTGGGTTTCCCAAGGGTAGAAGTGAAGCAGGCTGTCACTGGACTCTGTGCCACTGAGAGCTTGTGTAACTAACAGGTGTCGGGACTGCCCCAGGGGCTGAAAGCTGTCTGTGTTCACTCCAACATGACCAGGAAGCAAAGGGAAACAGCCATGGAGAAGGTCAGTAATCTGGGACTTGGAAAAAGACAGGGCTTCAGTCTTCCACCCCAAGGAGACCTTGCCTGAGCTTCTTTGCAGCCTGGTGCCTATCTTCCCAGGCTGCCAACCTAGCCAAAGAATGAAGCCCTGGGAGTTGTTGGCTCCACAGCTATCATCCAGATCCCTCTGTACACGCTGTGCCCACTGACTCACTCAGGCTCCTAAAATCCTACCTGGAAAAGCTGGCTTTACTGGAGGAGGACTCTGAGAGAGAAAAAGCATGTGGTAAATGTCTGTCTCTCTGTCTGATTGACTGACTAGGATATGGCCCCTTGCAGGTGGTGACTGGCAAGGTGCAGGTGCTGTTGTTGTCCCCAGAGGCAGTGGTTGGGGCTGGGGCTGGAGGCTTCAGCTACCTCCCACCTGCAGCCCGGCTGCCCCCGGTGGCATTTGCCTGCATTGATGAGGCTCACTGCCTCTCCCAGTGGTCCCACAACTTCCGGCCCTGCTATCTTCGGCTTTGTAAGGTGAGGCCCTGGGAAGTGGTGAGGGGGAGGGTCAAAGAGGCAAGTAGAAGGGAGGGGTATGGAACTACAAGGAAAAATTGAGGTTCCCCCTGAGAAGCTAATACAAAGAAGTGGCCCTAGAACTAATGGCTAGGCTCTCTGGAGATAGGGTTAGAATTATTCAGCTGACCTCTGAGTCTTGGCCAACTCTTCTTTGCCAGGTGTTGCGAGAGCGTTTGGGTGTGCGCTGTTTCCTGGGCCTCACAGCCACTGCCACCCGGACCACTGCCAGGGATGTGGGCCAGCACCTGGGAATCCCAGAGGAAGCCATCTTTGAGGCACACTTGGCCACCATCCCCCCCAATCTACACCTCTCCGTCTCCCTGGATAGAGACAAAGACCAGGTAGGATCCTACCCTGCTTCTCCTAAAGACAAAAGATAGGGTTAGCCTGGCTAGAATTGCTTCCCTAATCCATATTGTAAGGAAACCTGCTGTTCCAGTGGGAAAGGAGCCCAAAAAGAAGTCTTAGGACCTGACTTGAGTTTGCTTCTGGTTCTTTCTGTATTTAATATTTTGTTTTTTTTTGCAATTATATGTAAAGATAGTTTTAAACATTCATCTTTGTAAGATTTTAAGTTCCAAATTTTTCTCCCTCCCGCCTTCCCCGTCCCAAGACAGCAAGCAATCTGATATAGGTTATACATGTACAGTCATGCTAAACATATTTCCACATTAGTCATGGTGTGAAAGAAGAATCAGAATAAAAGGGGGAAACCACGAGAAACAAAAAAACAAAAAAAAAGTGAAAATGGTATGCTTTGATCTGCATTCAGATTCCTTCAGTTCTTTCTCTGGATATAGTTTGCAGTTTCCATCACAAGCCTTTTGGAATTGTGTTGGATCGTTGGTGCTGCTGAGAAGAGCCAAGTCTATCATAGCTGATCGTCACACAGTGTTCCTGTTACTGTACACAATGTTCTCCTGGTTCTTCTCAGTTCACTCACCATCAGTTCATGTAAGCCTTTACAGGGTTTTCTGAAATCCACCAGCTCCTCATTTCTTATAGCACAACAGTATTCCATTGCATTCATATGCCACAACTTGCTCAGCCATTCCCCAATTGATGGGCATCCCCTCGATTTCCAAATGTTTGCCACCACAAAAAAACTGCCTTTAGTTCTAACTCATCTTGACAACATCCCAAAAGCTGGTTCTGGGAGGTCCCTTCCAGTTCTAACATTCTCCAAGCGCATGCCATCATAAAATTCCTAAGAATTGTGAAGGAAAGGTTATCTCTTCATTTATTTCTCTTCTGAAAACCAAGGGAGTTGCTCGTCCCCACATCATTCCTGTCATGCTTTTTATGGTTTAAAGAGGTCTTTCCCTAAAGCAAACCTGCCAGGCAAGTAGTGTTATCACCGTCTTATTCTGTCTTTTAAAAAATTTTGTTCTTTTAATTTTGTCTTATTTTTATTGATGTCTTTTGTTTTAAAATATATTTCTCCTCCTTCCCTACCTAGAAAGTCATCAGCCCCATGTGCAGTATTCCAGACCCATAGTGTTCTACCTGTGCAATGACAGGAGGGAGATGCATTTTTCTCAATTGTCTTCTAGGGTCAAGCCTGATCATTCCAATTCCAGTGTTCAGTTTCTTTTATTTTTCTTTCTATTTGCACCATTGTAGTCATCACATATATTGTCTTCTTGTTTCTTCTTATTTCACTTTGCCTCAGTTCATCTAAGTCTTCTTTGCTTCCCTAAAGACTTCATATTCATTTCTTAGGGCACAGCAATATCATGTATTTTGTTCATTTAGCTGTTCTTTCTCCAGTGGCTGCCTACTTTGTTTTCAGTTCCTTGCTATCACAAAAAAATGCTTTTGTGAATTTTTTTTATATGGGACCTCCTTGGGTTGTGTGCTTAGCAGCGGAACTTATCCTCATTTTAAAAAGGAGATTCACACAGGAAGTGACTTCCCCAGTGTCACATGACTAGTATCTTCTGGTTGCAGGACGTATTTTTTTTTGTTTACCATACAGTGCACTAGCTCTCCCTGACGATCCTTTCTCTTTAATCTGTGGAGCTCAGCTCTCTGCCTTTAGTGAGAAAGAGCTTCCCTTTGCCTAGGCATAATCAGTTTTGTGATCAAGCTGCCTCTGAGGTCTTATCCTTGTTGCTTCTTGTACTAGCAAATGAAATTTTAAGACAGGCCATTTTTCCTACAAATGGCATTTCTCTGCTTTGCCCACAGTCAGGAATTTTTTCAAATCCAGCTCCCAAAACAGTGATCACAGGAATTGGAAATCCAAGCACTCACAGCTACTGCATTCTTACATCTGTCCAAAGAACAGATTGGCCACAAGCTATAATCCACCCATCCACAGGCATCTTTGAAATCACAAGGAAGCACTGTTCAAGGCACATTCCTGGCTTCCGCTGCTTGTTGCTGGACAGGAGAAGGAACTTGGCAGGCCATCCTTTTTAAACCACGCTTCCGTCTTCAGCTTTTCACAGGCCCCATCCAGTTTCTCCATTTCTGGCAAATACTTCAAAATCTCGGCTACCCTGCCAACCTCCACAAAGTGTCACACTATGTACTGTGGTGAATTGTAGCTAGATCCATTAGAGAGATGTGGAGTGTTCTACCTGAGTGAGGAAGCCCCTCCCTCTTCAGGAAGATCCTGTATCATGTTCCTTGGTGGATACACTCCCTGGTTGGGTGTGATTTCCTAATCAGTCAACTAACACTTATTAAGCACCTACAATGTGCCAAGCATCATGATAAGCACTGCAGGTAACAGTGACAGATGCTGGTATAAAAGAATAAAAAAAAAAATTAAGCACTCTCTTCTCTCAGAGAGCTTATATTCTGAGGAGGCAACATATACGCATGTAAGGCTTCAGTTGAAGATGGGGCTTGAGTCAAGTCTGAAGGAAGTGAGACACCCTCTGAGGTGGAGATGAGGAGGGATGGCATTCTGGGAGTGTGGGATGGCTAGTGCAAAAGAGTGGAGAAGAGAGATGGGATGTCATGTGAGAAGAGAAAAAACCAGTTTGACTGGATCTCAGAAGACAGAAGTGTGAATGTATGAACCTTGAAAAATGGATTGGGGCCAGGTTGTGAAGGACTTAAAAGGACAAGCAGAGGAATTTCTATTTTCTGCTAAAAACAATAAGAGTTTATTGAATTAGAGGACTAAAGTGGTTAGATCTATGTTTAAGGAAAAATCACTCTGGCAGCTTTGCGGAAGATGATTGGAGTAGGAAGAGGCTTGAGGCAAAGAGATCAAGTAGGAGGCCATTGCAGTATTGGAAAAGCACTGAGGGCCTGAATTAAGGTAGTAGCTATGTGAATAAGAGCAATGGTTGGATGCAAGAGATGGTGTGGAGACAGCTATTCCTTGTCATTAATCATTCCTTTTGTTTTCAGTCCTTTGTTACCATGGAAAGTGCCATTTTGGGGGAGGGGGTATACGAGAGACTTCTGTTTTTGATTTCCTTGGTAGTGCGATTCCCAGAACCTTCATTAAATTCTTCATGGTACTTTATTCTTTATATCATCATGATTTGTGTGCTGGTCTGTCCTCCTATCGGTTGTGATCTTGAACAAGGTGTGTGTCGTATGTGCCTTTGTATTCCCGAGGCTTACATAGCAAAGTGTCTTGCACACAGTATGAACTTTATAAAATTACACTGAAAGAATGAGTGGGACTAACCATTAACACTTTCTTCACCTTAGGATAGAAAGGCTTTTCTAAGAAGGATGTCTTAAGGTCCAAAATTTTGACCAAAGTATACTCATTGGGGCTTCATGTTAACCACAGCTTTGGGAAAGGGGCCCACCTTGTCTGGACAAAGAGTATTGGTTAACCGGCTGAAAATTCCTTTCCTTCTTAGATTGAGAAGTGTCCAGGGAATGAGCTGTGCTCTCTCCTTTTGTCTTCTAGGATCTTAGGTGCAGGTGTTCTTCCTCGCTCTGGCCTCCATCAGCCAGGAGCACTTTCCAGCCCTTGAGATGCCCCCATATTCCCTCACCACCCAGTGTGGCTCACTATCCATGTGGGTCACCCCTCCCTAGATGTTTGCTCCTCCAGTTTTTCAGCCTCCACAAATAGTAACAAGCCTTATGACCTCATTTGGTGTCCTCTCTTTGGCTTATCAGTCTTTTGAATCTCCTTCAATTTCTAATCAGAGCCTCCCACCCCAGCTTTACTTAGTTTGTCCCAGTCTTTCTAAGAAAGAGTTAAGGGAGAAGCCTTCTAAGTTTAAGAAATCCCGATATCATTCTCTGTAGAGTCTTTATGACATTTTATATTGAAGTGAGGAAGCCTAGGTTTGGGTCTCTGTTCTGGGACTATGACTTCATTCTTCCAAACTCCGGCTTTCTTGTCTATAAAGCTGAGGTAACAGTGCTTACACTAGCTACCAGACTGAGAGGTGGTAAGGCAAGTGCTTTGCATTTACCAAAATATTTTGTGACTATGAGCTATTCTGATTAAGAGAGAACACAGGCTACCTGATGCTGGATCCAGCCGCCATTGCCTCTTACCTCTCAAGAGTTATCACAACCTCTTCTACAGGTGGTGTATTTCCTTCACATCTGTTGGCCAGTACCCTGCTAATCTTGGGATCCTAATTGTTTTAGGGTGCTCCCTCTTCCACTGGTGCAGCTGTGGTCTGAGTCTTCTGGGCTTACAGAAAAGACAGATCTTCTTGGGACAGGTGAAGTGTCTGCCAGGTAGCTCTGTCTTCTGCTAGTAAAACATGTCTATGCTGCTCTCCCTGTCCTATTTGGCTTCCTAAGGCCAATTTCCTCATCTCTAGCTAATGCCTATATCCTCCAATAGGCTTTGTACACTTATTTCCTTCTACTTACCACCAGTACTCTATGCTCTGGCCAAACTGGACAACTTACCTTAGGATCATTCATTCACCTGGATTCTGGCCACAGCCTCCTCTTCATCCTTCATACTTAGCCAGACAAATATTCCTTCTGCATAAGCATAACTCAGATGTCTATGGTGCTTTCCTCACAACAGTCCTGTGAGGTGTACAGGTATTCTCATTTCCCAGAGGAAACTGGGACTCTGAGAAGTGGTGGCTTGCTACAATCACAGCTAGTAAGGTCTTAAGACAAGAGCTAACACTCTCCACTTTATCATAGTTTCTTACTTAAAACCCTTCACTGTCTCCCTAATGCCTACTGATAAGTTCAGACCTTTTTGCTTAGTACTCAAGGTTCTTCACAGCCTGACACTCCCTTATCTCCCATCATTCCTCTTTATATAGTCTAAACTTCTGACAAGCCACTCTGCTCTGTCCCCTGAACATTTCCTGCCTTTGCTTGCAATGTTCCTTATTCCTGGAATGCCAGCCTTCCCCTTACCCCTCTCAGCAGCTCACTCCCTAGCTGTCTTTTCAAGGCTCACTTTCTCATGATTTTTTCCTTTTGTTCTGATTCTTCTTTCACAATGTGATTAATGTGGAAGTATGTTTAATATGATCATACATAGGTAACCTATATCAGACTGTATGTTGTCTTGGGAAGGGGGGAAAGGAGCAAGGGGGAAAAATTTGGAACTCAAAATCTTATAAAAGTGAATGTTGAAAACTAAGAATAAATTAAAAAAAAAAAAGTTTTTCATGTGCTTCCCCAGGTTACACCCAAGTATGATTCCCATCAGCTCTAAGAAAAGGGTCTTTTCTTCACACAGGCGCTTGTGACCCTGCTACAGGGAGAACGATTTAGAGCTCTAAACTCCATCATTGTGTACTGCAACCGGAGGGATGAGACCGTGCGTGTGGCTGCACTGATCCGGACTTGTCTTCAGGCGTCTCAGCACCTAGAACGTTCTGAGGAATCCCCAGGACCCAGAGGTGAGGCCATGAGGGAAGCAGGGCCTGGTGAACCAATGGTGACAATAATGCCACAAAGTTTACAAAGCACTTAACAAATCTCGTTTGATCTTACAACAACCTTGAGAGGTGGGTGCTGTTATTCCCATTTTATAGTCTAGGAAACTGAGGCAGAAAGAGGTAAAGTGACTTACCCAGTGTCACATGGCCTGTTAGTGTCTGAGGCAGGATTCAAACTCAGGTCTTCCCAACTCCAGGCCCTGCGCTCCCTCCACTGCATCACCAGCTACCCGGTCTAACCTCACTCCACACATGAGTTAACCAAAGCCCAGAGAAGTGAGATATAACAAGGTCAAGAATGGGGAAAATACTCTATTCCCACCAGCCTTGGTTGATCCTTCTAGTACTAGCCCCTCCCCCAAGAGAAGAAACCAAGTATACAGGCTCAGCCAAGGTGAAGAGAGTCCTAAGGCCCTGGCTCCCCATGTCCTGGTCTGACCCCTGGACCCCCAAAGCATTCTTCCCTAGGTCAGAGCCAGAGCTTTAGGCCAAAGCTCAAACACACTCCTTTTGGGGAAGGGGAGCTGCCTTCCCAGAGTGGCTTTTCCCACAGAGCAGGGATTCTGATCTTTCCTTGGCTCACCTAGGAATCCTTCCCTGGTCTGGCCTCTAGTCACCATAATGTAGTAGAAAGAGGAGCCAAAGCACCCGAGTCTCACTTTCAGCACAGGAAGCGTGTGACCTTGTAAGGAGCCTTGACCCTGGAGCCAGAAGACCAGAGTTTGAATTCCAGCTCTGGGCACTACCAGCTGTGTGACTATACATGAGCCCCCCCACCTCTCTAGCATCAGCTTCAAGCTTTGTTAGATGAGGTGTCTCTACTAGATGTTCTCCAGATTCTGAGATTCTATGATTCTCTGCAAGTATGTGTCCTCCTGTGTCAAGTGGAATTAAAACTATTTAAACTAAAGTGATATGTAAATACTCTTGACTACTCATCATCATAGTTCTTTGTGCATGTGATTTGTTATTAATAATCCTGCCTCCCAGCATCCCTGTTCCTTTTTTCAGGGCGGCTGCCAGAGGCTGTAGCAGAGGCATATCATGCAGGCCTGTCACCCTCAGAGCGTCGGCGGGTACAGCGGGCCTTCATGCAGGGCCGGCTGCGGATGGTGGTAGCCACAGTGGCATTTGGGATGGGGCTGGACCGACCAGATGTCCGAGCTGTGCTGCACCATGGGCTCCCTGGAAGCATTGAGAGCTACGTGCAGGAGATTGGTCGGGCCGGGAGGGATGGGCTACCTGCCCACTGCCACCTCTTCCTGCAGCCCCAGGTCAGTCTCCAATGCCTGGCTCCTCCAGACTTTGTTTCTGCCCTTTAGTATTTCTCCCTCAGTTTCCCATAGGCATTGGGAGGCATGATGGTGAGAGGCTCCCTTTCAAGTCCCTGTACCCGGGCCCTATCCCATGACCCACTTGCACTGTCTTATGATTCATGATCTTGGGCATTCCTTGGCTCCTCTTCAATAAAAACACTTGGGAAAAGGATTGCCTGACCCACTTTTCTCCTCACTACAGGGAGAAGACCTTCGAGAACTACGCAGGCACATCTATGCTGACACTGTAGACTACCTGACTGTAAAGAAACTAGTGCATAGGGTGTTTCCCCCATGCATCTGTCCAAAGCTCCTCCAGAAGCTGCAAGTGCTGGTGGGTTTGAGGATGGGAAGACCATCAATACAGGCATCCATGTCCCATCTCTTTCCAAGCTGAGCCTTTGGGAACAACAGGGATCCCTGTGGGATGGGGGAACTAAGGAGACAACAAAGGTGCTTCTTCAGTCCCTGGTTCTGTGTGTCCTATACTCCTATGGGTAAGGATCTTCACTTGGGGAGCCTTGGTGACTCTATTGGGGTGGGGAGGTATCTTCCTACAGGATGCTGAGGTGAGCAATGGGGAGGCCTTGGAAAAGGAAATCTCTACTCACAATCAGGAAGAAAGGCAAGAAGTGCCCAACTCAGGAGCAGGAATGCAGAACGCTGGTCCCCAGGAAGAAAGTGAAGTTCCTGCCAGAGTACAGAGAGCCTGCCCAGGCCACAAGCGTGCCCTCTCTGTTCAGCAGATGGTGGAAGCTCTGGACATGCGTGAAGAGGGTAAGACCCTGAAATTTTGCCTCCTAGACAGACAAGCCCTAGTTCTGGTTTCCCTTAGTTATTATGAACAATAATCTCTTCTATTTCTGTAGTTTTTTTCAACCCTATTAAAACTAATACAAGTGTTATAGATAAGAATATGGAAGCTTGGGAAACTGAAGTGACTTGCTCATGGTTACCATCAGAAATAGGACTCAAATGCCCCAGCACCAGCTCTTTTCCCTGTCATGCATTTCAGAAGATCATAGATTTTAGAGCTGGAAAAGACTTTAAAGGCCATCCATTCAAGTCAACAAGCATCAATTAAGCACCTGCTATGGTCCAGGCCCTGTGCTAAGCACTGGGGATACAACCAAAGGCAAAAAAAAAAAAATCTGCTGCCAGGAAGCTCAGCAGATTAATGGGGGAAACCATATGCAAACAACTGTGCAAACAAGATATATTCCGGGTAAATTAGAGATAATCAACAGAAAGAAGGCACTAGTAGTAAGGGGAATCAGGAAAGACTTCTCATAGAACGTGGGACTTAATCTGAGACTTGAAGGGAAGCCAGGATGGGAAAGATAGAGAGTTCCAGGCATGGGAGATGGCCAGTGAAAATGGACATGGAGAACTGGGAGTGTCTTGTGTGAAGAACCGCAAAGAGACCAGTGTCACTGGATCACAGAATATGGGGGTGGTAAGGTGTAGGAAGAGTGGTAAGTTAAGAGGGAGCCAGGTTATGAAGAGAGAAGATTTGATCCTAGAGGTAAAAGGGAGCTACTGGATTCTGTCGAATAGGGAAGGTGACACAGTCAGACCGGTGGCAACCCAACAGTAGAATGGAGGAGAATGGGAGACTTAAGGCAGGGAGACCCACTAACAAGAGCCCAGATGTGAGGTGATGAGGGCCTCCATCTGGGTGGGGCCAGTGTCAGAGGAGGAATAAGAGGCTCTGAAGGTAGAATGGACAGGACGGGCAACAGATTGGATAGGGAAAGTGAGAGGGAGGCATTGAGGATGTCTACAGTGCAAGGCAGGGTGACTGGGAGGATGGTGGTAGACTTGACAGTCTCCACCCACAATATGAACAGTAGAAGAGCGGAAGAGTCTGGAGGAAAGCTATATGGGTTGTTTTGGACGTGGAGTTTGAGATATGTGTGAGGCATCCAGTTTGCAATGTACAGTTGCACTGAAGATGGAAGTTAGGGCTAGATATGTAGATCTGAGAGTCATCAGTATAGAGATAATTGAATCTGTGGGAGCTGATGAGATCACCAAGGAAAATAAGTCTAAGAGAGGAGTCTTAAGGGCACCCACAGTTAGTAGGCATGACCTGGAGGGAGATCTAATGGAGGAGACTGGAAATCTAACCCCTCATTTTGCACATGAGAATAAACGAATTGAGGAAATTGGTCTGGAGAGTCAGGGGATTTGCCCCAGTGACACAAGTAGCATCCACATTGGTCAACCTTGCTCTTACACTGCTTTGGCCTCCTTCTCCTTCCCCATGAAACTGGCTGCCATTCAGAGACAGAAGTACCTGAAGCCTGCCTGTCAACAGCCTAGGCCCTATGGGAAAGGGCAGGATCTGGGTTCAAGGTCTCACGCTTCTCACAGCTGTTCCCTTTTTGTACTCTGGCAGCCATTGAGACACTGCTCTGCTATCTGGAGCTACACCCTAGAAATTGGCTGAAGCTGCTGGCCCCAACCTTCGCCGCTTGCCATCTGAAATGCTATGGTGGGCCCCCGCAGCTCGAGGCCTTGGCCAAGAGGTAAGGAGATCACGTGGCCAATATCCCACAAGAGCTGGGCGGCTCTGAATCACATCTGCCTCTGGCCTGAGATCCAGCCTCACGCTAGCGGCTTTGGGTGGGAGGATGCCATTGAATAAAGGTAGAACTAAGATCCATTCGGTGTGTTTGGCATCACGTGGAGGACCAGGGCAGGTGCCTTTTTATAGGTGGTGGTGGTGGTGGTGGTAAGTTCAGGAATGGTTATTTTAGGGGCCAAAGAACCAAAGCAGGCCTCTTTCTCCCTTTGCCCCATGGCAGGTGCCCCCCTGTGGCTGTGGGCCTTGCTCGACAGCAGGAAGCCAAGGCCAAAGGCAGGAGCTCTCTAGAGTTCAACGTGGTGGAGCTGGCTGACTCCATGGGTTGGGAAGCAGCCCTCATGCGGCGGACACTGAACCAGCTGCAGTGGGAGGTGGCTCCTGGAAAGGGTAAGGGGGTATATATGGGCTCTTCCTCTTAAGTACCCTGCCTCCCCTCCTATAGCTTGGCCTCTTCTCCCTTCGACCTTTCAAATCTAAAATATGGATATAAGTCTTAAAATGAGGCTTCCTATTCCCTAGATATGTATATTCCACATGGGGGAAATGGGAACAGAAGAAAGACTGTGTCTGGGACAGGCCCTTTGGGTAGTTAGGATTAAAAGTATGACCATTCCCAGGTCACCTGCGTGACCCCTGTGCCTTCCCTTGATGCAGCAGCTCCTCGTCGTACAGGGGTCCTGGTGGAGTTTAGGGACCTGTCATTCCACATGCAGTCCCCAGGGGACCTGACAGCCTCCGAACAGGACGAAATCTGTGACTTTCTGCACCAGCGTATCCAAGCTCGAGAAAGGGAAGCTCTGGTCCAGTTACGGGCCACCTTCCAGGCTTTCCAAAGGTGAAGGGAAATTAGGGTAGCGTTGGCCCCTGGACCTCTTCTAAAAGCTTTTTCTCATCCTGGAGGCTGAAATGGATGTCAGAGTCCTGCCTCTTCAATGCACTTCATGGGAGCCAGGCCTCAAGTGGGTGGGGGTAGAACCATATACTGGCAGGTGGGGAATCTCTGCACATCATTTAGAAGCCCCGTGACTGTTTTATTTAGCATGTGTCCTGCCCTGCTTCTTAGGGTGGCATTCCCCAACTGTGGGCCCTGCATGGAGCATGCAGATGAAGAAAGGAGCGACCAACTGAAGATCCTGCTCACCCATTACTTTGAGGAGGGGACAGCAGCACTTTTTGAGGGTCCATTGAGGGAAGACAGTGAGCAGGACCATGACTTTGGTCAGGCCAGAGTGAGTGTCACTAATCTCCAAAGTCATAGCCCCTTCCTTGGCTGCACTGTGGGAAAAGACAAGGATAGGCCTTCTCCTCAGGGAGGCCCGAGCCTAGTGGGAAAAACATGACACCCACTTAAGAAGTTTGAAATGTGTCTCCTACTTTAAGGGTGGCCAGAGGGTCTTTATGGAAGAGAAGCATGAAACTCTGAATCTTAGAAGGTGCAAAGATAGGAGGAATAAGCTTGACCTGTGAGTGGGAGGTGCACACGAGACCAGCCTGCCAGAGGCCTACTGAGGAAAAAATTGGGGAGGGGGAAAGGGGCATTATGGGGGCAGCTAGGTGGAACAGTGGATAAAGTACCAGGCCTGAAGTCAGAAAGACCCATCTTCCTGAGTTCAAATTCAACCTCAGTCACTTACTAGTTCCTTGCCCCTCGGCAAGTCACTTAAGCATGTCTGCCTCAGTTCCTTGTCTGTTAAATGAGCTGGAGAAGGACATGGCAAACCACTCCAGTCTCTCTCCCAAGAAAACCCCAAATGGGGTCACAGAGTCAGACATGACTGAATGACAAGGGGGTCTTACATTTTAATTAAGCTGGAAATTGCTCTTTAAGATTCTATCCATTATTTGGTCTGGCCCAATTGCCTAGAGCCCTGAGTCTTCTGGCTGTCTGGTGGAAGGGGATGGGAAGCCTGTTCAGCCTGGCCTGACTCCTCCTCTTTGCCCTCCTGCACATACAGCTCCAGGACTGGGAGAGTTCAATCCGTTCTGACATTCGCCATTTGCTATCCATCCGGCAGGAGGAGAAGTTCTCAGGCAGAGCTGTTGCCAGGATCTTCCATGGCATTGGTGAGAGCTGGGCCTCCTGCCCTCATGATGCCTGTTTGCCTTCTCATTGCCTATCACTAGGACCCAACCCAATATCCCTGGGCAGTTCTCAGCACCAATTCCCCTGAGAGTAGTTTCCACTTTCTCTGTGTCCACAGCGTGGATGGGACCATTTCCATTCCCAGTGTGGTAGGGGTCTCATGCCACTGTACCCTCATCTCATGCCCACAGGAAGTCCCTGTTACCCAGCAGAGGTGTATGGGCGGGACCATCGATTCTGGCGGAAATACCTGCACGTGGGCTTCCCCAGCCTCCTCAGCCTAGCTACAAGAGAGATTCTTGCCTCGAAGTGAGCCTGAAAGGGCCTCATCTCAGCATTCCCATCAGACAGTTGCTGCCATCCTCAGTGAGGAAAAGTGTTGGCTGATCAGATACCCATTTCCTGCTTTCTGCCAGGAAAGAGGCATGTGGGACTGGACTGGAAACAAGCGCCAACTACCATTCACTGTCCAAGAGGAGAAAAGACGATCCTCAAAGCAGGAAATAAAAAGCTCATGGATTTGTTTTTAATGATACTGAAAATAGGTCCCAGGGCCCAGCCCCAGTTTGAGGTGTGGGAAGCAGGGGATGAGGGTGTGTTTCCTTCATTTCTTCTCCTTGTTCAGCCCAGGTTACTGGGAGCCAAGTCCAGATAGAGCAAGGCCACCAGGGAGAGGACAAGGAAGAGTGTGAAGCACAGCCCCAGGCCCAGCCTATCTGCCAGGGCTCCAGCCCCTGTGGTCAGCAGCAACTTCCCCAGCAGCTCCAGGGTAGCCAGAAAGCTGTAGTGAGTGGACTGGGGAGAAGAGAGAGCAGAGCCTAAAGGGATCCCAAGGACACCCAATGCACCACAATTTCCCCTAGTAACTACCAATCCTAACATTTACCTCCCCTTCCCACATCCAAAGGGCTCCCCTGGGTACTGCAAGGGTCCCAGAATACAAAGGCTTGCCAGGATGAGCTGGGGGGAGCATTAGCTGCCATTCATGCGAGGCCTTTGTCATCTTGGGGAAGGAGCAGCTTCTTCTCCATTTCAAGGAGCCTGTCAGCCCAGGGACCCAAGAATACCACCTCCCCCACACACCCAGTACCTGGATGGAGCTATGTGCTCGCTGTCTGCAGTGCATCATAAGAGCAAAGGTGAGGGTGGTCACAGTTCCACTCAGAAAATGCTGGGGGCCAAGGCTCACCAGGGCAGCCCCTGATGGGGATGAAGGGTCGGTGCTGGCTGACAGCCCCGTTGCGTCCTTCTGTGCCTCCCCCAAGTCTGCCCTGAGTGACCCCACCCTCCACAGTCCAGTCCCTTCCCGCAGCATCTCTGCCTGCCTTCAATCCCTGGTTTCTTCCTCATCTTTTAAGAGGCCCCCCACACTGGAGCTAGGGAAGCAGGAGAGCAGAGCCATCTGAAAGGCCAGGGCCCCGATGCGCAGCTGCAGAAGGGGCTTCAGGAGAGGCAGGGGCTGTCTGGGCAGAGGTGGAAGGACAATCAGTGAGGGTCAGCCTTGACCCAACCTCTCCTCCATGCCTAGCCTCTATAATGGATGCTTCTCTCACCTGTGCCTAGCAAGAAGCCCACCCAGGGAAGAGCCAGCAATGGAGAAGCCCACAGCCCACCTTCTGCAGCTGACAGCAGAAAGAGGGATCAGGCGCGGGTCAGCCCCCACGCGTGTCAGCGAGAGGCCGTGCGAGCAGAGCAGCAGGTGCAGTAGCCCCGCCGGCAGGCCCTGCCCCAGGTACAGTGCACCCAGCGGCGCCAGCTTGCCGCCCACTGGAGGTCACCACGGGTCAGAGGTCACGGTCAAGGTCAGGGCCTCCCAGCGAGGGAGCTCTGTTGGGGGTGGACGGCGATTCTAGGAGGAACAGGACTCCTGCCATGCCGCTGCCTCCTTGGGGACTACTGCAGGCAGGAGTTCTGCGGAGATGCCTACAGGAGCCGGGAACAGTGGAAGGGACTTCACCTCGACCCCTTCCCCGCTCTTCACCGGCTCAGAACGAGCTACTTTTAGCCTTCGCGGTCCTCCAGTGTCATAGAGTACGGAGACGGGCTAGAATGTCAACTGGGCTTCCAGGCGCAGCTGGTGCCTCTCTAGGCGCGATCTTCACTGCTCTGGAGGCCTAACTGCTCCCCTCTCGTTCTGGCCTCTTGGAATTTCTGATTTTCTTCCAAACTCAGCCCGAGGGCCGCCTTCTGCACGTGGGGTCCCTTCCCACGCTACATCGTATTATTGAATTTGCATATGTCACGTGGGTGTCTTAGGTGTTACCTATAGGTATGTCTTGTCACCCCATTGGAATTTATGCTTGTTGAAGGTAAGGCCTGCTTCAGTTTGACTTTTGAGGCCCCAGCCCTGGCCCTGGCACGTGGTAAGCACTGAATAAAGGTGTGTTCATTAATCAATCCGTTGTTCTCCCCCACTTAAGTCTTCCCCAGCCAACCTGTCCCCACAGAGCTGGCAAAGCAGTTTTCCAGAAATACCAGGCTGAAGGGGTCCCTCCCCCACTCAGACTCTGTGATTTCCCTACTGCCTCCTGAATGCAAGGGAAGCCTTTCATTTACATTGTGGTTCTGACTCCTCATGACCCCATTTTCTTGGCCGAGATGATGCAGTGGTTGGCCATTTTCTTCTCCAGCTCATTTGATGGATGAGGTAACTGAGGCAAACAGGGTTAAGTGACTTGCCCAGGGTCACACTGCTAGTAAATGTCTGAGGCCAGATTTGAATTCAGGAAGTTGAGTCTTCCTGACTCCAGGCCCAGTGTATATGTGTGTGCACTCACACACATATATGAGAGATTGGTAAAAGTTAGAGTAAAGGTAGGTTTCCGCAGAATCATTAATTGTCAGCTTGAACAAAGAAGGGAGTAAAAATTAACCAGGGCAGCTGGTTAGCCAGCCAATCAGAAAACAACTAGTGGTTTTGTGAAAACCACAGACCCAGGATATCAGCAGAACTGGTTTAAACCAGCCACATGACAGAGTCTAAGACAGAACTGGGTCAAATTGCTATTACGCATGCTTGATTGGCTAATTGTGTATTATCTTACACACCCACAAGGAGCTTTCCACCATTTTTGAACATGGTTACGTATGAAGAGGGAGGGAGGACATGCTTACACGTATCAAGGGGAAAACATACCAGGGGTGTATTAAGAAGAGTGTGACCCAGAAGGGAGCAGACCAATCCATTCTCTGAGGACAGGAATGCCCCAGATTAACACTATAAAGCTGATCTCCCTTTGGCATGCAGCACTCCCTCTTCCTAAAGAGGACTGGAGTCTGCTTCTGGTCAGAAATATTTTTCCAATTCCTTTCGATTCTTCTGTAATAAATCGTCCTTGATACTTAAGTTTCAGTGTCAAACGTGCTTTTAACACGTACATACACATGCATATATGTATAACAAATGCATATGTATATATGTACGGGTGTGTGTGTGTGTGTGTGTGTGTGTGTGTGTGTGTGTGTGTGTGTGTGTGTATACCCTTCTTCCATTCTATATACCTGGCCAAACTAGGTTTCTTGCTATTCCTCACATGTGACACTCCATTGTCCAGCATACTTTTGCCCTCTCCTGGCTCTTCCCTGCTACTTCATGTGCTGGATCCCTCTTACTTCACCTCATTTCACCTCCATTTCCTGGGGTCCTTTGTTTCTTTTTTGCTCAATTGACACTTTCCATGTGAAGTGTCACCCACCCTCCAGCTACTAGTGTCCCTACCCATCCCCCCCCAAATTATCTTGCATTTGTTTTGTATATGTCTTTTATACATTTATGTTGCTAGGTAACATGGTATAATGGGGAAAATGCTAGCTTTGTATTCAGAGGATCTGAGTTCAAATCTCACCTCTATCATTACCTGGGTGACCTTGGCCAAGTCACTTAACTTTTATGGCCTCAGTTTCCTCATCTGTAAAATGTAGGCATTGGGCTAGAGAGCTTCTGAAGTTCTTTCCAGCTCCAGACTGGTGAGTCTATGTACATTCTGTATATAGCTTGTATAGAATTATTTGTTTATATGTTGTCTCCCCAATAGGATATACATTTCTTAAGGGCAGGGATAGTTTGATTTTTGTCTTTGTATTTCCAGGACCTAGCAGAATGCCTGGCACATAATAGATGCCTACTTAAAATATATTTGTTGAGGTGATAACTAGTCTCGGTAAGCTGTGTCCTACAACCCAGGGAATTAGAGCTAGAAGAGAAAGAAGATGCTTATCTAATGATGAAATTATAGGCATAGTCTGTCCATAAGCTTGTATTAAGAACCTACTATGTGCCAGGCTCTGTGGATACAAACAAAGACCAAAGACACTCCCTACCCTCAAGGTGCTCACAGTCTAATGGGAGAGACAACATGAAAGCAAACAAGATCTATAGAGGATGAGTTGGAAATCAACAGAGGGAAGGCACTAGCATTAAAGAGGATCAGGAAAGGCTTCCTATGGAAGTTGGGATTTTAGCTGGAACTTGAAGGAAACTAGGGGGTAGAAGGAGAGCATGACAAGCATGGAGAAGAGCCAGAGAGAGGATCATAACAGATAAATGGACAATTTTGCTTGCTTAACATTGAAAGGATTTAGCATAAACAAAATCAGTGCAACTAAAATTTAAAAATACAGTTGCCTGGGAAAAATATTTTCATAGCAAGTTTCTCTAATTCAAGTCTGATATCCAAGATGTAGAAGGGACTGATTCAAACATATAATGACAGTCATTCCTCAAGAGAAAAATGGTCAAAAGATATAAGGAAGAAATATAAGCTATCAACAAACATATGAAAAGTACTCCACGAATAATCAGAGAACTCTAAGGATCTACCTCATGCCTATGAGACTGGTAAAGTTGACGAAAATGGAAAATGACAATTGTTAGAAAAGTTGTGGGAAGGGGGCGGAGCCAAGATGGCGGCTGGGAAGCAGTGACTGGCGTGAGCTCCCCACCAAGTTCCTCCAAAAACCTATAAAACAATGGCTCTGAACCAATTCTAGAGCTGCAGAACCCACAAAGTGGCAGAAGGAAGCAG
>CM053622.1:71870167-71906014 GCA_028646595.1 Phalanger gymnotis | reverse complement strand
GGGTCAAGGGAGAAAATTCAATAAAGGGGGATAGGTTAGGAAGAAGCAAAATATAGTTAGTCTTTCACAACATGAGTATTGTGGAAGGGTTGTACATAATGATATGCATGGGGCCCATGTTGAATTGCTTGACTTCTTAGGGAGGGTGGATGGGAAGGGAACAGGCGAGAGAGGAAGGGAAAGGGGGATGGGAGGGGAATGGGGCAACGGAGGGGAGGGCAGACTGGGGAACAGGGCAACCAGAATGTATGCCATCTTGGAGTGGGGGGGGGAGGAAATGGGGAGAAAATTTGTAATTCAAACGCCTGTGAAAATCAATGCTGAAAACCAAACATGTTAAAAATAAATTAAAAATAAAAAGAAAAAAAAAAAAAGAAAAGTTGTGGGAAGAAAATCACATCAAAAGAATGACAGAGTTGTGAAATGGTCCAGCCAATCTGGAAAGCAATTTGGAACTACCGTATTTCCCCATGTATAAGATGTACCTTAATTTGGGGGCTCAAAATTTGAAAAAAAAAATGTATTATGTAAAGTTATTGAACTCAAGTTTTAGTCATCTGCTCATAGCTTTCAGGCATCTTTTGGACAAGTCTGGTGTGTGTACACATGCTTAGTCCATTCGGTTTCATGAACCTGAAGCACCAATTGTGTCCTCCTTTGAAATCAGTAACTTCTTTTTCATCAGTAATTCTTCTTGCCTCCTGCTGAACCATCTTGGTGGACACCGGAATTCCAGCTGCCCTTTGCTCTTCAATCCATATCTTCAATTCCCTCTCTAAATCAAGCCATTTTGCTGACTTGCCTCTCATGGCCTTCTTCTGCTGTGGTGTTTTTAGTAGGGTTTCTTCTTCCCGTAGCCAGTCTCGGATTGTTTTCTCAGTTGGAGGAGGACCAAACTTATCTTTGGAAAAACATATAAGCAAAGATGTTCACCACTGAGGAAAGAGTAAAGGGATGAGGATTGTCAGGCAGTAAGTATTTGTTAAGCACCTACTGTGTCCTAGGCACTGTGCTAAAGTTCCTGACACACACAGGACACAAAGGATATGCCGAGAATACAAACAAAGGCAAAAAACAGGTCCCTTGTCCTCCCCATATCTGTGCCTCTCCACTTAGGAGTTCTATTTGAGTCCATTCTTCTTACTGGTGCTAAATGATTTTGCTTTGAGTTAGCTGTGTCATCTGGCTATTGGAAGTAAACACATCAGAGTACCTTGAGTCTAGGTTAGCCATCCCCTGTTGACCTAAACTCTAAATGGAAGTCAGGGTGGTAGCTACATTGTCAAGAACCTAGGCAGCTATTTGGTGCAGTGGATGGAGTGCTAGGTCCAAAGTCAAGATATGAGTTCAAATTTGGCCTCAGGTATTTATTGGCTGTGTGACCTTGGGCAAGTCACTTAACATTTTTTCTCTCAGTTTCCTCAATCTGTAAAATAAGAATGGCACCTACTTCCCAGAGTAGTTATTGTGAAGATCTAATGAAATAATGTGTAAAGCATGCTTATCACTGTGCTAAGCACATAGTAGGTGCTTAATAAATACTAGCCATTATCATTATTTTGTTCAGTCACTTTCAGTCATGTCTGACTCTTGTTGAACTCATTTTGGGGTTTTCTTGACAAAGATTCTAGAATGAATTGACCATTTCCTTCTCCAGCTCATTTTATGGATGAGGAAACTGAGGCAAACAGGATTAAGTGACTTGCCCAGTGTCACATAGCTTAGTAAGTGTCTGAAGCTGGATTTTAATTCAGGAAGATGAGTCTTCTGACTCCAGGCCCAGCACTCTATGCACTAGACCACCTAGCTGCTCTATTATCATCATTAATAAAAAGCATTCCTGGAAATACCTACTTGCTAAACCTGAAGATACAGAGAATGTTGTTTTCAGATTCTCAAACATTTGTTCATCTGGCCAAGAAGCAGGTGAGAGGTCATCATAACTAAAATTTACATAAAGTTTTAAGGTTTACGAAGTGCTTTCCAAATAATTATCTCATTTTTGTCCTCACAGCCACCTTGGAATGCCGGTGTTACTATTGTTCCCGTTTCATAGAAGAGTAAACTGAGGGTAACTGACTTGCCCAGGGTCACACAGCTAGTAAGTGTTTAAGGCTGGATTTGAACTTGGCTCTTCTATTTAGCCTTCCTGACTCCAGGTCTGGCAGTCTATTCACTGTGCCACCTAGCTGCCTTGTAGGATCATTGAATCAGAGATCTAGAATTAGAAGACCTCAAAGGAGGTCTAGTCCAACACCCTCTTTTTATACATGAGAAAACTGAGACCCAGACTTGCCCCAAATCACACAAGTCATAAGCATTGAGGCAAGATTTGAACCTGGGTCCTCTGTAGAGTCAAGTTTGTTTTTGTTGCTTCATACCTGGTCTGGCCCTGGGAAACGAATTTGTGACAAAAGAGAGAAAATAGGAAAATGCATCATTAATAGAAATCTGAAGCATTTACCAAAATCTAATCTTGAAACTTCAGTGAATCAAGAAAAAGTTATGGTGGTCATCTCTCACTTTAAATCAACTGCAAAATGCAATCCATGAGTAAGATACTACTAAAAATAGCTACTACTTTAAGATTTGCAAAGTACTCTAAAAATATTCTCTCATTTAATTCTCACAGCAGTCCTGGGAGGTAGATTCTCCATTTTAGAAATGGGGAAACTCAAACAAATAGCAGTTAAGCGTCTTGCCCAGGATCACACAGTTAGTGAGTATCTGAGGCTGGGTTTCAACCCAGGTCTGGACACCTAGCTTCTTTATACTATAGAATCACATCAAAAACCTCATTTTTCAAGTCTACTGAAAATATTAAGAGAAAACTTTTCTCCATTCTAAAGTCCCTTCCAGACTTTCTCTTCTCTTATACCCTAACCCCTTTCTTTTAGGAGATTGTATAAAAAGTAAAGAACAAAACAAGGGAGGGAGTAAGGATTAAATGTGCTAACTAAACTTCTAAACTTGAAACAAGTACAAATAGAAGACACTTGAGAATTGTGACCCTCATAAGGGTAGTAACCTTTTACCGCATCCTGAAGGACTTAGGGTATTAGTCCAAGGGGATATCCCTTTGATTTACAGAGCACTTTTTAAATTTAATAATATTTTAGTTTTCCCATTTGTATGTAAAAATAATTTTAACATTTGGGTGTTTTTTTTAACTTTTAGTTCCAAATTCTGTCCATACCCTGCCCCCTCATTAAAAAGGCAAGCAATTTGATGTAGATTATACATGTACAGTCATACAAAACACATTTCCATATTATTCATTTGGGAAAGAAAACAACAAAAAAAAATAAAGAAAAATGAAAGTTTTTAAAAAATATGCTTCGATCTACATTCAGGTTCCATCGGTTCTTTCTCTAGAGGCTGATAGCATTTTTCATCCTGAGTCCTTCAGACTTGTCTTGAATCTTTGCATTGCTGGGAATAGCTAATTCATTCATAGTTGACTAGATTGCTGTTACCGTATATAGTGTTCTCCTGGTTCTGCGATTTACAGAGCAATCTTGAGGGGAGTACACAAAGATAGAATTGAGTAGTTTTAGGAAAATGTTAAGTGACTAGGTTAATCCCAAACTGTTTCTTATGGCATTGTGACCTTTTCTTTGTACCTATAAATTATTCTTCAAATTGTCTTTTGTTATGTTTGTAAAAGGGGTTTGGTTTGTCTTTCTCAAAGTGGAGAGACATAGAGAGTAAGGAAGGAAAGAGAGAGAGAAAGGGGAGAGAGAAGAAAGGAAGGAAGGTAGGAAGAAAGGAAAGAAAGAAGGAAGGAAAGAGAGAGAACAAGAAAGAAAGAAAAAGAAAAAAGAAAGAAAAGGGGGAGAAGGAAGGAAATAAAGAAGGGAGAAAGAAAGGGAAGGAAGAGAGAGGAAAGGAGGTAGGATGAAATAAAATGAATTTTAAGGGTGAATTGTTCTTTGGGAGCCTTTTTTGAAAACCCAGTTAAATTCAGATTTTTATATATGATTCCTTCAGTATTGGGCATGATGGTGAGCAGTAAATAAGGTTTTATTTGGTTTTAGAAGACATGTAGATAAACTGACATCACTAAAATTCCCCTCTCATGTCTTTTGGCATGAAGGGTGTGGGCCTGGTGCTGTCTAAGGACCAGCCTAGCAAAGTAGGAAGGGACTCATCACCAGGGTGATGATGAATTTTTTAATTAAATCATCTTCTAAAGGGTGACAGGGCTGTGATCTGTGTCTGTAAGCCGAGCATGTGTACACAAATGAAATCACAAACTCTTGAATGGTTGAAAGCTAGATATACTGACCAGTTTCTATACAAAATGATTTTCTGCACAGGCTTTTATTACTTTTTACTTGTATAGTGTGAAGATAGGCAATATGGCAGAATAGACTGAGAACCAGATTCGGAGTCCAGAAGCTCTGGGTTTAGATACCACCTCTGGTGCATACTGGTTTGAGAACCTGGACAAATCACTTAATCTTTCAGTTTGTAAAGCTGAGGCTTTGTATTGCAGAACAGATGCTGACTGATCCATGTTGGTAAGAGGAAATTTCCTTACTAGGAATTTCCTAGCCTGGTGAAATCATAGATCCAGACCAAATGATGATGTTAGAAAGCGGTAAATTTCATCTACAAGGATGTAGCAAACTCCTCCAGTACTGGCTAGTCCAATGTAAGGTGGACAGTCTATTTTGTGTTAAGCTATAAACTCTGGACTACAGTTCTCCTTTAGTCTGAAAGAGGTCAAGATAACCTAGAAGTGCTGATGTGAGGGCATCAGGCCCATGGCTTCATGAGAAATGATAGGTCAAGGGCTCAAGAGGAGAAGGAGTTGATTCAGAACCTTCCTTCTTCCTCAGAGCCGTGGCAACTACATACAGTCTTTGTGGTGTCACTAACAGGGAAACACCAAGGCCCATTGCATCTGGTGCCATTGCCAGTCATCTTGACTTTTGTCTTGCCATTGGACTTAGATGACTCTCTGAAAGAGAGTCAAGACTAAGTCTAAGACATCACTCTGTCACATCATTGGTCCTCTTCAAAAATGAAGAACAAACAACAACAAAGGGAAAACAAATGTACCTTATTTAAAATGAGCTCTCTGTGACTCAGACCCAGCCACATTAGCAGTCTCTACCCCACCACCCCAGTACCAGCTGTGTGCCACCCCCACCCCAGCGTTTTTTATCATACACATGCCTCCCCATAAAGGAAGGGCCCATTTCTCCTGAATTAGCCTGAAGAAATCCCTGCAATTGAGTGGGCATCCAGTCACAGCAGAGTTAATGAGGAGGGAAGAGAGTGACTTATTGCATCCTGTGAGAGGGGCACCCAAGTGCCTTGTTCTCGGGTGGGGGAAGGAGAGAAAGAACTTAAAAATCATTCCAGTCCCATTCAAGAACGTCCTTTGTTTAAGGAGTGTGCACAGTTGCCCATGGATGTTGGCAGAGAAAGACATGGAGATATTTTGGAGCCTCTGTTTTTCAAACATATTTAAAAGAAGAAAATCCTGGGTAAAAATTACACATCTTTAAGTTGTTGTTAATGTCATTGTTGTTCTTGTTTAACATACCTTAGTATAGACTTGAATTCTGATGGCTAGCAAAGGAAGAGAACTGAAAATTTACATTTCTTACTCATTCTTTGGTGTACCATTCTGTCCTCCTAATCCCCGGCCCTTCTATTGAACACAGCTGAATTCTTGAAAGACATTTCCAAGTAGGCTTTGTGAACTCTGTAAAGGGAGTCCAGTAGCTAAAAGAATTCTGAGGACTATTGTATAGAAACTGTGTTTAGTGTGTGTATGTCGGGAAGAGGGGAAAAGGTGCTTAAGGGGCCATGGCTTCTACCCCTTGGAGCTCAAGATGGGATAGGAAAACTTGTTTGCTGAAAACTGGGAGTTTCCAGCATCCTGAAAAATGACTTGCAATGCATCTGAATCCAGCTATAGCAAAAGTCTATAGCCTAAGAGGGATGGCCAAAGCTTGTTTAAATTTCTCTGCTGTCAAAGTTTGCTGCTATTGGGAAATGCTGATAGGTTGGAAATCTGTGTAACATAGTGAATAGAGTGCTAGGCTGGGGTCAGGGGTTTGAATGACATGGGGTTTGAATCCTGTCTCTAATACTTACTAATATAAAGCAGCAAGCATCAAAGCTACTTGATACTGTCTAAGAAATAGAGTGGTGGATCAGTGGAATACGTTAGGTACTCAAGACACAGTAGTCAAAGACTATAAGTAATCTACTGTTTGATAAAGATCCCCAGCTTCTGGGACACAAGCTCACTATTTGACAACTGCTGAGGAAACTGGAAAATAGTATGGCACACACTAGTCATAGACCAACATCTTACAATGTATACCAAAATAAAGTCAAAATGGGTACACGATTTAGATATAAAGGCTGATACTACAAGCAAACTGGGAGAGCAAGGAATAGTTTCCCTGTCAGATTTATAGAGAATGGAAGAATTTACAGCCAGACATGAGGTAGAAAACATCATAAAATACAAAATGGATAATTTTGAATACATTAAATTGAAAAGTTTTTGCACAAACAGCCAATGCAACCAAGATTTGGAGGGAAGCAGAAAACTGGGAAAGAATTGTTACAACCAATGTCTCTGATAAAGACCTCATTTCTAAAATATATAGAGAACTGAGTCAAATTTATGAGAATACAAGTGATTCCCCAATTAATAAATGGTCAATTGATATGAACAGGCAATTTTTAGATGAAGAAATTAAAGCTATCTATTGTCATATGAAAAAATGCTCTAAATCACTATTGATTAGAGAAATGCAAATCAAAACAACTCCGAGGCAGAGTTTATGGCAGCTCTTTTTGTGGTGGCAAAGACTTGGAAATTGAGGGGATGCCCATCAGCTGAGAAAAGACTGAACAAGTTGTGGTATATGAATGTAGTGGAATACTTTGTGCTATAAGAAATGACTAGCAAGTGGACTTCAGGAAAACCTGGAAAGGCTTATATGAACTGATGCTGAGTGAAGTGAGCAGAACCAGGAGAACATTGTACCCAGTAACAGCCACAATGTTTGAGGACTAATTTTGATAGACTTAGCCCTCCTCAGCAATGCAAGAACCTAAAACTTTTCCAAAGGACTCATGATGGAAAATGTCATTCACATCCAGAGAAAGAACTATGGAGTCAGAATGCAGAGTGAAGCAGATTCTTTTCTCTTTCTTTTTTGTTTTGTTTTCTTTATCATGGCTTCTCCCATTTGTTGTAGTTCTTCTATGCAACATGACTAATGTGAAAATGTGTTTAATAGGAATGTATGTGTAGAGCCCATATTGGAATGCATGCTGTCTTGGGGAGGGAGCGGGGAGGGAGGAGGAGAAAATTCAAAAACTTATGGAAATGAATGTTGAAAACTGAAAATAAATAAGTTTAAAAAATTTTTAAAAAGCTCTATGTAACCCATAAAGCTTATGAAAAAAAAAAAGAAATGACGAGCAGGCTGACTTCAGAAAAACCTGGGAAGACTTATTTGAACTGATTGTGCGATGACTAACTTTGATAGACAATTCCAAAAGATTTATGATGGAAAATACTGTCCACATCCAGAAAAAGAACTATGGAGTCTGAATGCAGATCAAAACATATTGTTTGCTCTCTTTTTTTTTGTTTGCTTCTTCTTTCTTGTGGTTTCTCCCATTGGTTCTAATTCTTCTTTACAACATGACTAACATGAAAATAGGTTTAATATGAATGTATATTTTGAGCCTATATCAATTTACATGCCATCTTGGGATGGGGAGAGGGAAGAGATAGGGAGAAAATTTGGAACTCAAAATCTTGTGGAAGTAAATGTTGAAAACTAAAAATAAAAAAAATTTTAAAGTAAATTAATTTAGGTAGAATTGTCATTTTGATAATATTAGCTGGGCCTGCCCATGAGCAAGTGATATTTTTCCAGTTGTTTAGATCTGACTTTATTTGTGTGAAAAGTATTTTGTAATTATGTTCGTATAGTTCCCGAGTTTGTCTTGGCAGGTAGGCTCCCAAATATTTTATTTTGTCTACAGTTATTTTTAGATGGAATTTCTCTTTCTATCTCTTGCTGCTGGACTTGATTGGTAATATATAGAAATGTTGATGATTTATGTGGGTGTATCTTATGTCCTGCAACTTTGCTAAAGTAGTTGTTACAAGTAGTTTTTAGTTAATTCTCTAGGATTTTCTAAGCACACCATCATATCATCTGCAAAGAGTGATAGTTTTGTTTCGTCATTGCCTATTTCTAATTCCTTCAATTTTTTTCTTATTGCTAAAGCTAACATTTCTAGTACAATATTGAATAATAGTGGTGATAATGGGCGTTCTTGTTTCACCTCTCATCTTATTAAGAATGCTTCTAGCTTATCCCCATTACATATAATGCTCTCTAATGGTTTTAGACAGATACTGCTTATCATTTTAAGGAAATTGTAAGTATTTACTCCTATGCTTTCTAGTGCTTTTAATATGAATGGATGCTGTATTTTGTCAAAAGCTTTTTCTGCATCCATTGAGATAATCAGATGATTTCTGTAAATTTTGTTATTGATATGGTCAATTATGCTGATAGTTTTCCTAATATTGAACCACCCTGTATTCCTGGTATAAATCCCACCTGGTTATGTTATATTATCCTCATAATAAATTGCTGTAATGACTTTCCTAGCATTTTATTTAAATGTTTTTGTATCAATATTCATTGGGGAAATTGCTTTATAATTTCCTTTCTCTGTTTTTCTCTTTCTGGTTTAGATGACAGCACCATATTTGTACCACAAAAGGAATTTAGTAAGACTCCTTCTTTACCTATTTTTACAAATAGTTTATATAGAATTGAAATTAATTGTCCTTTAAATATTTGGTAGAATTCACATGTAAATTCATCTGACCCTGGAAATTTTTTTCTTAGGGAGTTCATTGATGGCTTGTTCAATTTCTTTTTCTAAAATGGGGCTATTTATGTATTTTATTTCCTTTTCTGTTAATCTGGACAATTTATATTTTTGTAAATATTTATCCATTTCACATTGATTGTCAGATTTATTGGCATACAGTTAGGCAAAATAGTTGCTAATTATTGCTTTAATTTGCTCTTCATAGGTGGTGAATTCACCTTTTTCATTTTTGATGCTGGTAATTTAGTTTTCTTTCTTTTTTAAAATCAAATTAACTGAAGATTTGCCTATTTAATTGGTTTTTTCATAAAACCAGCTCTTAGTTTTATTTATTAGTTCAATAGCTTTCTTGCTTTCAATTTTATTAATCTCTCCTTTGATTTTCAGAATTTCTAATTTAGTGTTTAATTGGAGATTTTTAATTTATTCTTTTTCTAGCTTTTTCAGATGCATGCCCAATTCATTGATCTCCTCTTTGGCTATTTCATTCATGAAAGGTAGAGATATAAAATTTCCCCTAAGAACTGCTTTGGCTGCATGCCATAAGTTTTGGTATGTTGTCTCACTTTTGTCATTCTCTTTTGATGAAATTATTGTTTCTATGATTTATTGTTTGACCCATTCATTCCTTAGGATTAGATTATTTAGTTTCCAATTAGTTTTTAGCCTGTCTTTCCATGACTCTTTATTATACATATTTTTATTGCATCATGATCAAGGATGCATTTAATATTTCTGCTTTTCTGCATTTAATTGTGAGGTTTTTATGCCCTAATACTTGGTCAGTTTTTGTGTAGGTGACATGTATCACTGAGAAAAAGGTATATTCCTTTCTATTCCTATTCAATTTTCTCCAGAGGTTCATTATATTTAACTTTTCTAAAATTCTCCTCACCTCCTTAACTTCTTTCTTGTTTATTTTGTAGTTAGAATTGTCTAGTTCTGGGTGGGGTGGGGAGTTGAGGTCCCCTACTAGTATAGTTTTGCTATCTAGTTCTTCCTTTAACTCCCTTAATTTCTCCAAGAATTTGAATGCTATGCCACTTGGTGCATATATGTCTAGTATTTATATTATTTCACTGTCTATGGTACCTTTTAGGAATCTGTAGTTTCCTTCCTTATCTCTTTTAATTAGATTTATTTTTGTTTTTGCTTTGTGTGAGATCAGCACTGTTTTTTTTTTTACTTCAGCTGAAGCGTAATATATGCTACTCCAGCCTTTTGCCTTTACTTTGTGTGTATCTCTGTTTCAAATGTGTTTGTTGTAAGCAACATATTGTAGGAATTGTATTTTTAATCCATTCTGCTATCCACTTCCATTTTATAGGTGAGTTCATCCCATTCCCATTCATTGTTAGGATTATTAATTGTGTATTTCCCTTCATCCTGTTTTCCCCCCTGTTTATACTTTTCTCTCTCCTTTCACCCTGTCTCTCCTCATGAGTGTTTTGCTTCTGACCATTACCTCCCATGATCTGCCCTCCCTTCTATTAGCCTCATATTTTTCTTTCCTTTCCCCTTTTCCCTCTTACTTCTCTATAGGGTAAGATAAATTTCTGTACACAATCCAATGTGTATGTTTTCCCTCTTTGAGCCCAAACTGATGAGAGTAAGGTTCAAACAATGCTCACCCCTCCCTTCTTTCCCTCTACTGTAATAGGTCTTCTGTGCTTCTTCATGTGATATAATTTACTCTGTTCTCCCCCTTTCTTCTTCTCCCAGTACAATACTATTTTTCACTCCTTAATTTTTTAATGTTATCATGTCAAAGTCAATTTATACCCATACCCTCTGTCTATGTATATTCCTTTTAACTACTCTAATACAGATACATTTCTCAAGAGTTACAAGTATCATCTTCCCATGTAGGGATGCAACCACATTCTTATTGAATAACATGTTTTTCTTTCCTGTTTGCCTTTTTATACTTCTCTTGAGTCTTGTATTTGAAGATCGAATTTTCTGTTCAGCTCTGGTCTTTTCATCAAGAAAGTTTGAAAGTTGCCTATTTCATTGAATGTCCACCTTTTCCCCTGAAAGATTATACTCAATTTTTCTGGATAGTTGATTCTAAGCCCTCTGATCCTTTAATGTAGAAGCTGCTAAGTCCTGTGTAATCCTGACTGTGGCTTTATGATATTTGAGTGTTTCTTTCTGGCTGCTTGCAACATTTTCTCCTCAACCTGATGATTCTGGAATTTGGCTACAATATTCCTTGGAGTTTTCATTGTCGATTCTCTTTCAGGAGTTCATCAGTGGATTCTTTCAATGATGATTTTACCCTCTTGATCTAGGTTATCAGGGCAGTTTTCCTTGATAATTTCTTGAAAGATACTGCCCAGCTCCTTTTTTAATGGCCTTCGGGTAGTCCAATAATTCTTAAATTATCTCTTCTGGATCTATTTCCCAAGTCAGTTGTTTTTCCAATGAGGTATTATAAATTTTCTTTAATTTTTTCATTCTTTTGGTTTTGTTTGACTTAGTCATTAGCTTCCACTTGCCCAATTCTAATTTTTAAGGAAAAATTTTCTTCAGTTAGCTTTTGTACTTCCTTTTCCATTTGGCAATTCTACTTTTAAAGGAGTTGTTTTCTTCAATGGATTTGTTTTCCCATTTGGCCAATTGTATTTTTTAAGGAGTTGTTTTCTTCAGACAATTTTTGTGCTTCTCTTTAAAAGCTCTGTTGACTTTTTTTTCATAATTCTCCTGCATAACTCTCATTTCTTTTCCCAGTTTTTCTCCTACCTCTCATACTTGATTTTTAAAATCCTTTTTGAGTTCTTTGAAGAGGACTTTTTGGGTTTGAGTCAAATTCATATTCCTCTTTGAGACTTCAGATGTAGGCATTTTGACATTGTTGTCCTCTTCTGAGTTTGTGTTTTAATCTTCCCTGTTGCCATAGTAGCTTTCTCTGATCAAAGCTCTTTTCTGTTTCTTACTCATTTTTTCCAGCCTATTTTGTGACTTTTAAAGTGGAACTCTGATCCTGGGGCACAAGGGGCACTCTCCCAAGTTTCTTATGCTGGGGACTACGGGCCTGGTCACCTGCTTTCCATGCCGGTACCTCAGGTGCTCGCAGCTTGCCCACTGTGCTGGGGTCACCTGGCCTATCTGTGCCTGTTATTTTGGGGTTTTGAGGCTTGTAATTTGCCTTCTGCAGTGGGGCTGGAGGCTTCACAGCTGGTTTGCTGAGCCAGAACCAAAGGGCCTCGGTTGCTGATCTATGCTGTGGCTCCCACTGACTTGCCCAGACTCTGTCTGCACTGGACTGTGCTACCCTTTTACCAAGGTGAGATAGACCTTTCCTTAGGTCCTTCTAAGTTATCTTAAGCTGGAAAATTGTTTCACTCTGTCCTTTTATGGATTCTGTCACTCCAGAATCTGTTTAGAGGTTTGATTTAATGTTGTTTCTGAGGGAAACTAAAGAGAACTCAGGCTACTTCCTGGCTTCTTTCCACCATCTTGGTTCTGTCACATTTCCTCATTCTTTTTTGTTGTTGAAATTTATTTAGTATTTCATCTTTCCCCAGTTACATGTAAAAACAATTTTAACATTCATTTTTATAACTTCGAGTTTTAAATTCTCTCCCTTCCTCCTGCCCAACCCATCTCATTGAGAAGATAAGCAATTCAATGTAGGTTATGCCTGTGTAGTCTTGTAAAACATTTCCATAGTAGTCATGCTGTGAAAGAAAACATAGACCAAACAAATTCAAGAAAAATTGTTTAAAAAAGTATGCTTCAATCTGTTTTCAGACACCATCAGTTCTTTCTCTGGGGATAGATGGCATTTTTCATCATAAATCCTTCAGAGTTGTCTTGAATCTTTGTATTGCTGAGAATTGCTAAGTCATTCCTAGCTGATCATCTTACAATATTGTTGTTACTTTGTACACAGTACATTTTACTTTGCATCAGGCCATGGATGTCTTTCCAGGTTTTTTTTTTTTTTGAGAGCATCCTGCTCATCATTTCTTATAGCACAATAGTATTCCATCATAATCACACACCGCAGTTTGTTCAGCCATTCCCTAACTGGTGGGCATCCCCTCAATTTCCAATTCTTTGCCACCAGAAAAGAGCTGCTATAGATATTTTTGTACATATAGGTCTTTTTCCTTTTTGTGTTTTGTCTCTTTTGGAATACAGACCTAGTAGAGGTATTGCTAGGTCAAAGGGTATACATGGTTTTATAGCCCTTTGGGCATAGTTCCAAATTTCTCTACAGAACGGATGAACCAGTTCACAACTCTACCAATAGTGCATTAATATCTCACTTTTCCCAGATCCCCTCCACCCTTTGTCATTTTCCTTTTCCGTCCTAGCCAATCTAATAGGTATGAGGTAAGACCTCAGAACTGTTTTAATTTGCATTTCTACAATCAATAGTGAGTTAGAGTATGTTTTCATATGGCTATAGATAGCTTTGATTACTTCATCTGAAAACTGTTCATATCTTTTGCTCACTTATCAATTGGAGAATGGCTCTTAATTTTTATAAATTTGTTTGAGAAATGAAACCTTTATCAGAGAAATTTGCCCTTCACATTATTCTCCTCCCCTCATTTATTCTGTTCTCTCTCTCCTTTCACCCTGTTCCTCCTCAAAAGAGTTTTGCTTCTGACTGCCCCCGTCCCCCAATCTTCCCTCCCTTCTATCACCCACCTCTTCTCTTGTCCCCTTCCCTTCCTACTTTCCTGTAGGGTAAGATAGATTGTTATACCCAATTGAGTGTGTCTGTTATTTCCTCTTTGAGCCAATTCTGATGAGAGTAAGGTTTGCTCACTCCTCCCCCCCAACATCTCCCCTCTTTCCCTCCACTGTAAAAGTTTTTTCTTGTCTCTTCTATGTGAGATAATTTACCCTATTCTACCTCTTCCATTCCTTTCCTCCCAGTACATTCCTCTCTCACCCTTTAATTTTATTTTTTTAGGTATCATCCCTTCAGTTCAACTCACAACTGTGCCCTCTGTCTATATATACTCCTTCTAACTGCCCTAATAATGAGAAAATTCTTATGAGTTACAAGTATCAACTTCCCATGTAGGTTGTAATCAGTTTAACCTTTTCCTGTTTACCTTTTTATGCTTCTCTTGAGTCTTGTATCTGAAAGTCAGATTTTCTATTCATCTCTGGTCTTCTCATCAAGAATTCTTGAAAGTCTTCTCTCTTATTGAATGTTCATATCCCCCCTGCCCAGAACTATTATACTTAGTTTTGTTGGGTAGGTGATTCTTGGTTGTAATCCTAACTCCTTTGCCCTCTATAATATTATATTGCAAATCCCCTGGTCCTTTAATGTAAAAGCTACTAAATCTTGTGTTATTCTGACTGTGGCTCCATGATACTTGAATTGTTTCTGCCTGCTTGCAAGATTTTCTCCTTGACTTGGGAGCTCTGAAATTTAACTATAGTATTCCTGGGAGTTTTCATTTTGGGACCTCTTTCAGGAGGTGAATGGTGCATCCTTACAATTTCCATTTTATCTTCTGGTTCTAGAATGTCAGGGCAGATTTCCTTGATAATTTTTTGCAAAATGATGTCTAGGCTCTTTTTTTGACCATGGCTTCAGGTAGTCCAATAATTTTTAAATTATCTCTCCTGAGTTTATTTTCCAGGTCAGTTGTTTTTCCAGTGAGATATTCCACATCATCATTTATTTTTTCATTCTTTGCTCAATCCTAATTTTTAAGCAATTATTTCCTTCAGTGAACTTTTGTACCTTTTCCATTTGGCCAATTCTATTTTTCAATGGGTTTTTTCTTCAGTGAATTTTTGTGTCTCTTTTTCATTTAGCCAGTTCTGCTTCTCAAGGAATTCTTCTCCTCATTGGCTTTCTGTACCTCTATTGCCATTTGGTCTAATCTGCTTTTTAAGGTGTTCTTTTTCTCAGAATTTTTTTGGGTTTCCTTTACTAAGCTGTTAACTTGTTTTTCATGATTTTCTTGCATCACTCTTATTTCTCTTCCCAATTTTTCCTCTACCTCTCTTACTTGATTTTCAGAATCTTTTCTGAGCTTTTCCATGGCCTGAGACCAATTCCTATTTTTTCTTGGAGGCATTGGATGTAAGAGCTTTGACTTCTTTATCTTCTTCTGAGTGTGTGTTTTGATCTTCTTTGTCATCATGGTAACTTTCTATCATCATAATTTTTTTTGTTGTTTGCTCATTTCCCCAGGCTATTACTTGATTTTTAACTCTTTGTTAAAGAGGGGCTCTGCTTTCAGGATGGATGATACACTGTCCTAAGCTTCAGGGGTTTTGTGCATCTGTTTTCAGAGATACTTCTAGGGACCTGTAACTTTTCAGTTTTTCCAAGGTGGTATGGTTTAAAGAGAGGTGTTTACTACTCTCCTAGCCTGTGCTCTGATCTGTGAGTGATCACAGTCTTTTCTGCCCTGGAACTGTGAGGAGGGTCCCTGATTTACTGTGGCCACAAGCTCTGCTATGCTAGTGTTCCTTCTTGGCCTGGGACTACCACCCAGGACTATGACCTAGATCAGAATATGGGCAAAGCAACAGAGTCCTGACTCAGTGATAGCAAAAAGACTCCTGTAATCTCTTTCTGACCAGTTGTTTAACCCCCTTAGCATCTGTGTGCTAAGAGCTCCAGAAGCAGCTGCTGCCTCTGCTGATTCAGTGGCTCCCAAGGCCTGCTTCTTCTTTGTGGGGCTGGTGTGGTCTGCACTGGACTGTGCTCCATTCTCGCCCAGGTCTGACAGACCCTTCCTGCTGACCTTCTAAGTTGTCTTTGGCATCTGTGGGCTGAGAGATCTGGAGACCACCACTACTGCTACTGATTCAGTTACTTTGAGGCCTGCTCCTGGTTTGCTGGGGCCTGGTCTGCTTTGGTTTGATCTACATTGGACCGTGATTCTTTCTCACACTGGTGCAACAGATCTTTCCTACTGACCTTCTACGTTGTCTTTGACTGGAAAATTGTTTCACTCCATCTTTTTTGGGTTCTGCCACTCTACAATTTGTTTAGAGTCATTATTTAAAAATATTTGGAGGGGCTTGGGGGAAGAGCTCTGTTGAGTCCCTGCCTTTACTCTGCCATATTGATTCTGCCTTCCACATGTTCTCATTCTTGCCTAGGCTACAGGTAGAAAGACATGGGAGGAGGAATGATAGAGAAGTAAAACCCAAAGGGGAGCTTTCCATATTGGCTGTAGAGCCAGGGATGATAGCCTAGATCAGGGGCGGGGAAACTTTTCATATTGGAAGGCCACATTAACATTTAGCTGTAATCAAATTAAAAAAGTATAAAAGATAAACAAAAAAGTATTAATAAAAATAAAAGGATTCCTTCCGTAAAATCTAGATTCAGTCTAAAGGACTCACTTAAGGACCAAGAAGGCCAAATGGCCTTCAGACTGCATATTCCCTACCCCTGTCCTAAATCAGTGAGCTCACCTGAGCCAATGCAGATGGACAAATCTCACATTGGCAGGGGGAATTTTATGGCTGGAAACACTAGAAGACACCACAGGGCCAAGAAGGAATGGACCCTTCTAGCAGGGAAGGAATCAAGATGAGTCCATTAGAGCCTAGGAACTATTGAACTTTCAAAGGCCCCAAGTGTCAGATGAGGATATTTTCTTTTTGTCCAGGAATGGAATGACCATTATCTAGTGAATTATGTTTGATTCTAGATCTTTGTGAACAAACTCCAGAAGACGCACCTCGTGCTCTGGGGTGGGTAGTGAGCTAAGGTGACTCAAGAAGAAGAGCTAGAAGAAGATTGAAGAAGAGCTAGACTACAGAGCCTGCAGTAGAGGGCATTCAGTGCTGCAGGAGCTGATCTGAACCAAGGGCACCATGCAGGCCAGATTAGGTGAGGGGGGACGTAGAAGACACTCAGAGGTCTCAGGGTGCAGTTCCGTGTTAAAAGAAGGCTCCAAAAGCAGTGAAAGGTGAAAGCGCTGAAACCAAAGGGCAAAGGCGCCCCAGGAGGAGCAGATCCAGGGAAGGCTGATTACAGGATGTGGTACCTGAAGGAATCTTAGAAGATCTAGTACCATTCCCTCATTTTACAGGTGAACAAGCATGCCTTTGTTTCTTAGCAGAGTTTGTGTGTGTGTGTGTGTGTGTGTGTGTGTCTCATGTACTCTTTGCCTCCAGAGGATTAATCACCATGTTCTCCCAATAGGAATCTGTTTATAAATGTTTGTTGAATTAGATTTTTAAACTGCCTTATTCTTCACCCTGAAGGATAGTGGGAGGCTATTCCTATGTCTGTCCCGTGGAGACTCTAGATAAGCAGTTGTAGGAAAGCAAAGAGTCTGGGGGGAGAGAGTCTCTAAAGCTGTACCAATCAGCCTTATAGAAGCCAGGAAGGAAGATACTGAGCTAGAAATAGTTGGTAGGAATAGGGGAAGCCTAAGGGAGAACAGGCCTGTAAGGAGCTGGTGGGAGGGGAAGATGGGAGAGAGGGGTTGACAACTCTCAGGCTGAGTGAAGGAAGATGGAAGTCAGGTTCCTGGATTTACTCTCTATGGGTATGCCACATTAGGCCCGTGCCCCAAGCCCAGAGGCATACATGGTCCTCAGGAGTCACAAAGTCACATACTCCTTTATTGTTCCTCCTAAGGAGTAGGGGCACCAAATCATCTTCAATATCTTTATTAGGATGCCCTGTAAGAGGGACCCAGGGGCTCAATCCATCAACCCTTGTACCTCCCAGGGATCTCTATGCCTCTCACTTGGAATCCTCAGAGGGGACACAATCCAAGTCTGTGCTGATACCTCTGGGCACTGTCCACCACCTTGGTTTTCTCACCCTCCCTCTAACAGCCCCCAGGGAAGGAAAGGGAGTCACAGGAAAAGGAAGGAAATATAGACAGGTAGGGATCCCAAGACTTATTTCCAGAGAAGGTCTAAGTAATGGACAAGCAGTAGTTCTCCTCCCCTCTTTTCCCTTCAGTCTCTGTCCATTAGGAATATTCCTGAATAAACTTGTCATAAAATTGGTTCAGTTTCTCTAGAACGATCTTCAGTTTCTCCAAAGGGGGAAGAATGGTCATCCTGGGGGTGGAAGGGAAGCAGAGAAGAGGTCAGTGGTTAGCATCTCCCCTCAGTGCTCTGGAAGGGGCCCTTCAGTCAGTGACCTGAAGCTCTCAATGGAACCTCCCACACTCTACCTGAAGTGGTAGGTGCCATCTTTCTGGCCAAAGGCACTTCCAGGCACAACGCAAATACCAGTCTTCTCCAGGAGTTGTATGCAGAAGAACAAGTCAGCAGGCTGGCCCAGCTCCTGGGCAGCAATAGAGAGGGGAAACACAAACGTGGACATAGACAAAGAGAGAGAGAGAAGGGATCAAGTCCCTTAAGTCCAGCCCACCCCAGCCCCTCATAGGCTATCCCCACTCCCCATGCCAAGGAAATGTTGCTTCACACCTTTGCACGCTGTAATGCTTTGGGGGGTAGCTGGATGCGGGGGAAAGAGTACATAGCCCCTTGCACTGGGTTGCAGTGGATACCAGGTTGCTTGTTTAAAATCTTCTCTGTGAGCAGAGCCTTCTCCGCCAGGTCCAAGAGCACAGCCTTCTTCTCCTGGGGTTGGAAGAAGAGTCAGGGCTTGGCCCTGGCCTGGCCACCTCACACCCCATAACTTCAGGGGGGCAGTCCCATGAAATGAACAGCTGGCTAGGTCCCTACAACACCTTGCTGAAATTCTCTGAGGTCACCAACAAACTAATTGACAGATGCAATAAAGATTTCTCCATCTCCATCCTCTCTGCAGTTTTAGGCACTGTGGCTGATGGACTACTTTCTTCCTCCTCTTCCTGGGGCAGAGGCAACACCCATTGTCCCTGGGTTCTTCTATCTCTCTGTTGTGAAGATATTAGGAGACAACACTGTTTTCCAGAAGTAAGGCTCTGAGCTTGGCATAACAACAATCTTTTGTGCTCACCCTCTGGCAAAATGTCTCGCTTTGACCAGTACCAGGTAATTTCTGAGGGATTCCCTGTTTCCCAGGGACCTGAGAGTCAGAAACAGCTTCCTGCTGCAGCAGGAAGTGATCAATCAACATCTCCTGACATGCTCACAATCCCTGTTTCTTGTAACTCTAAGTGAATTGAACCAGGTGTTGCAGTCCTGTTCCTGCCATGCTAACCCTGGTTTTGTACTCTGCTGAACAAACACAAGACTCATGACTTGAGACAATCAACTTAAAGACTGTTCCCACAGAACCCAGAAACACCTGTATTGTCCCAAAAAGGCCTGCACATATGGGCCTGCCATGGGAACTGTTTATTCAAAACCTAATGACTGTTAGGACTTGCCTTTTTTGGTTTTCAGGAATAAAAGCCCTACCCCTGCCACAAACCACAAGCCCTCCTCAGGAAGACTTCACTTTGCAACCTCTTTTTTTCACTCCGTAATTAATTAAACTTCTATTTGGTTCCTGACTCTCCTGTCTCTAGCCTGCTTTGTTCACCTTAGGCCACTGACCAATCACAGACTGGTTCTGTC
The DNA here is from genome assembly GCA_028646595.1 of Phalanger gymnotis. Classification (NCBI taxonomy): domain Eukaryota; kingdom Metazoa; phylum Chordata; class Mammalia; order Diprotodontia; family Phalangeridae; genus Phalanger; species Phalanger gymnotis. Next base: position 71,886,634 of record CM053622.1, on the reverse strand, counting down.
CTTCTCTGTCTCCACTGGCTCCTTAACCTTCTTCTGGCCCCAGTGTGGGTCTGCCTCTGGCCCCTTTCTCTTTCTATTTACACTTTCCCACGTGACAATCCCCTTCAGCCTTGTGTCTCCCCCACTCTAATGTAAACTCCTTGCCAGTAGGGACTGTTTCATCCTTTGTACCTGTAGAGTAGGTGTGTGATATCTGCTGATTTACTGACATCCCATCTTTGTAGATGACTCCCAAGTTTGTACCTGTCCTCTGAGGATGTCAAAGAATCATATCCCCAAGGACAGAGTAGACACCTCTTGGGGGTATCACTGGCACCTCAAATCTAGCATGTCTACCAGCCAGTTTCCCCCTAACCAAGCTGCCTCCTCTTTCTGACTTCACTGTCTCTCCAGGGCACTGGGCTTCCGTATTTGGGAACCTGTTCTCTGGCCCTCTTCCTCCTCCCTAGCCTCTCCTTTCCTGTTACCAGGTCCAGTTGTTTTCATCTCCTCAACATCTCTCTCATCCATATCTTCCTCAGTACTCCCATTACCATCATGCAAGTATGTGCCCCCACTGCCACCTGCTTTCCTTAGTGGCTCTTCTCCCCTCTCCTCTCCCATTTATCTGGCATTCAAGGCCCTCCATGACCTGGCACCCTAACTTTCCCAACATTCCTCACTCCTCTCCCTGCACTGTATGCGATAGCCACCTACTGGATTACTCTCTGCACCCTGAGAATGGATTGGTGCTCTTTGGAATCCATACTTTTGTCCATACTCTTCCTTGTGCCTGGGACAGCCTCTCTTGCACTCTTTCTAGCTGAATTCTTTCCTCCCTATTTCCAAAGTGCTTCCAGAGAATTCCTCTTCGGATGCTTCAGTAGAATAAGAGTCTCCCTGTGTTCTTGGCAGCCATGCCATAGGTTTTACTCCTAGTCATCCTTTAAGCCCAAGTCCTAGGGCACCACCTTCAACCAGGTGCCATGGCTTGGTTACAACCTTCCCTCTCTGGCTTCACAAAGCATCTTGTTTGCTCTTGTCTCATGTGCTTGTATAATATTATCCCTTATTTCCACATCAGATTGTGAGCTCCTTAAGGACAAGGCTCATGGTGGATCCAAACCAGGTCTGATCTTCCCTGGCACCCAGTACCCCTAGTGTTCTGTTTTTGCTGTAGAGGATTTGGAATCCCAGCTCTCCCATTTTTCAGGTCTGTGACTTTAGGCATGTCCATGCCCTTCTCTGGGCTTTAGTTTCCTCCCCTCCAAAATGAAGGAGTTGGACCAGATGATGTCAGAGGTCACTTCCAGCTCTAAATCTAGGACCCTGTCTGTGATCCTTGGCACCACTTACCATTGGAACTATTACTGAAAGGAAGGTTCCCCAGCTTGGAGAGTGCCCCATCCCATCCCACCATCTCCCTTGGCCCTGGTCCTACTCACCTGCTGGAACTGCTCATAAGAGGGGTCCCCAGGTTGTGGGGGATTCGTCACTATGTCCATGATAATTTGCCCTGGTACTGGTGGGCACAGCCAAACTGAGACCAACTTTAACATCTGCTGCTTTACTGCAGGGTCCATATTCACTACTTCTGTGTAGCCTCCCCGGAACCCACACCTGGGAAGAGTGTCAGAGGATCAGAAGGACTAAGGAACAGGGGAAGAGCTCCCAGGGGGCCTTAGGGCCTTGAACATGTCTAAGCAGTGCAGAGGGATGGTTGGGGCTTATTATCTGGGAATAATGGTTTGTTATTAATTGGGGAGGGTGATTCCTCTATCTCCCCGGCTTAGAGAGGTAGGGAGTATCCCTGTGTCTGCCTGGCCCAGAAAGAGGAGCAGTCCCTGTGTCTTACTCGCCCATGTAGCCTTTAGAGCAGGAATGGAAGGAAGCAAGCTCTAGCTGCTGGGCATAAGGTGGGCCCATCTCCATAAGCACCTTCTTGAATGAGTGGAACTGAGATCCCTCAGCATATATATTGTCCTGGTAAACCTGAGGGTCCAGGTAGGAGGGAGGTCACATTCACATTCAAAGACACCTCTGAGGCCTCCCCTCACCCAGTCCTAACCACCCCCCAGCAGGGCCCCTGCCTAAACACCTCATCAGCCATCAGGAAGAGATGCTCCTCATAGGCAAATCGGATGATAGCTTCAATGTTCTCACGGCTCAGGACCTGACCTGGGTTTTAGGTAAGCGGTTACAAAAGGGGACAGAGAAGGTCACAGGAGGTCACAGAGGACCAGTGGGTAATAGAGGAGGATTGCAGGTTGTGCTGTTGCTAAGGCTAGGGTGAGGCAAGAGATGAGATGCATGGGCAGATTCCCAACCCAAGACTTGGGGAGGGTGATGCCCAAGGGAACCTGGGCCTAAGGATGGGATAGACAATAGGGCCAGACTAGCAGGGGGTGGGTGAGTCAAAGATGAGGGTAATCTACCTGTGGGGTTGCCAGGATTGATGACACAAAGGACCCGAGGCTGGCAGTGAGCTTTGGCCTGATTGAGAGCCCCTTGCAACTCAGTCATATCTAGTCCCCAGTGACGCTCCTCATTCAAGTAGTAGTCGATTTGGACAGCATCGAATTGAGCCAGGGTGGCTGAATATAATGGGTACTGGGGAATGGGAATCATGACCCCTGTCCTGTTTTTCCCTTTGCCTGACACCAACAGATTCAGCACTGCCTGGAGAAGAGAGATAAAAGCTGACTCAGGGGTCAGGGGACAGGTGTTCCCTCTTAGCAATACCCTTTACCTACTCCCCCTGACTGTCATTGGATTTCTGAGGCCATGGACCCATTGGCCCTAATCAGGAATCTTTACCCATCCCTTCCTCTCCCCCTTTCCTTGCCAATTGGGCATAGGCTGTGCCAGGCTCAGGTACAATGGGGGCCTCTGTGCCCATGGCTGCTAGGGGAAGGGCTGAGCAGGGGGTGGAGTGGGGGAGAGGTCTAAGGAAATCAGATGGGGGAAAGGGAAGAGATTAAGAAAGAGGGAGGTGTACCATGATGGCACTGGTGGCCCCTGTGGACAGGAAGATGTTCTCAGGGTCAGAAGCAATGCCCCCATCCCGATGTTCAATGTACCTTGCCACATCTTCTCGGATCATCTGGATGCCAGCACTGGCACTGTAAGACCCTAAGCCAGGGTGGGGATGGGTGGTTAAGATGGGCATGTATCAGAAAGAAAGGCATGGGGACAGTGGGAAAGCCAAACTCCCCTTAAGATTAGAGGGTCCCTGAAGGTGGAACCCTGTCTTCCCTTCAGCATCAGGGTGTCTTAGATTCAAATCTGCAAGGGGCCTCACACAGCTCCCTCATTTTATAGCTGAGGAAACTCAGGCCTAGAGAGGGTAAGTGATTTGTCCAAGGTCACATAGGTAGGAACCAGCAGAACTAAGATTCAAAACTAGGTTCCTCTGCTACAAATCCATTGACAAGCTGCTTGACAGGACAAGAGAGGAAGTGTGGCGGAAAAAGGACTCACCTGTGCTGTGGCCCTCACAGGCCTCCAAAATCTTCCTTGCCCTCTTCTTGGCATCTTCTGGGAAGGATGGAGTGCTCAGGAGATCTGGGTACTGGCAGAGAGCCAAGACCTGAGAGTTGAGTGAGAAAAGGAAAGGGCATAAAGTGAGGGCCCATGGGAGTCCCTCAGAGAGAGAAGGGACAGGTACTGACCTAGATAGCAAGAGGCAGGCAGAAAGCTTCTCACCTGGCACATAAAAGTGATTGGCTTCTGACCCATAGCATGGGCATCTCCTTTAAAGCCCTTGATAATCTCTGTGAAGGGCTTCTTCACACCCTGGAGAGAGAGAGTGAGAGGATGAGAGCCCCCCCACCCCACCCCTCATTCTTCTCCCTTCCCTGTTGTCTGGGCTCCCAGAACCAAATAACCCTGATGGGGGGAGGGTGTAATGTTAATGGAATAGGAAGATCTTTCCTGTCCATTAATAGGCCTATGTGACCTGCTTTGTGCTCTGGCCCAGCTGATAGCTGTGATACAGCCTGAGTCACATGGATCCTGAGCCACATGGAACCTGAGCCACAAGGAGCCCATGGTGGAAGGGGTTTGCCCAACAAGGAAGAGCTGGGAAAGAGCAAGGCAGAGCTGAGGGAGAGAAGCTAGCATGAGTGGGCAGAGGGAGGAATTTTCCTGGGGAAGCTTTTTTGTGGAGAGGTCTAACAGAAAGAATGCTTAGGATGTTGTTGCTCCCTGGATTGGTGATTGGTATAAACTTTGTCTTAAAAAGAATGCTTAAGATGTTGGTGCTCCCAGGATTGGTGATGTGTAAAAACTTTTTTGTTACTGTATTTTGGTTTTGTCTTGGAGGAAGAGACTTTATTATATTTTCTGATTCTATATTCATAGCAGCTGCTATGGGTATCACATTGGCCTTACATTTGGGCGATGAGAATGGGATCACAAAATATAAAACCTGTACTTGGAGACAGGAAGGCTCTAGGGAAGGAAATGGGTATCCTGGAATGGGAGGATTTACCTTATTCCTCCCTGGCGAGAGAATGGGCTAAAAGCACAGAACTTTGTGAAAACTGAGAACCAAGTCTACAGAAGGGAGAACCCATAGATTTAGAAAGATGTTTGCAAGCAATGCCAATAGAACTAGGGAAAGAAGTGGCAGGGTTGCATAGAAGAGGATGGGTGTTGTTAACAAGGTAGCATATTATATGTAAAAGCAGAGATAAATTGCTGGAGGAAAAGGTTCAGGTGGAAAAGGAGTTTGCTGATTTGCATGAGAAACTTTCTATGCAACAACGTCAGAACTTTCCTTTAGAAGAGCAAGCTAGAAAGTATCAGGTGGTAGCAGAAAAGATAGCTGTGAGTTTAGCTCAGAAAAAGAAGAGAAAAGTTAACAAGAGGAAGGTGCATGCAACCCTTTCACATGCAGGGCCTAATTGGGACCCAGACACATGGGAAGAAGACATAGGGGAGGAAGATGAAGCAAATTCAGATGAGGAGGCTTGTAGAAATGTGGAAGCTTGTCAGATACACTGAAGGAAGCAAGAGAACCAGGGGGGCCCACAAAGTGTTTAATGTAGTAACTGAGGATTTTACTCAGCAGGTTATGATTTATATTGTTTGGAAGAGTTTTTGTTGGATAGGAAAGAAATAAGGAAAATCTCTGCTGGAAAGTGTATGAGAATCCTTAAAATTCATTGTGGACTGATATCACCCAAATCAGGATTAGCAGCTAGAGGAGTACATGTGTTGGCTGGAGTAATAGATTCTAATTATCAAGGAGAAATTATTGTGGTATTCCAAAGTTTAGGTGAAGAACCTATACAGTTTTGTAAAAATGATAGAATAGTTCAAGTGATCATTATTTCTTGTGAAGTAATACCCTTCGTGAAAACTGATCCTCCTTTCAAAATAACTGTCAAAAGAACTGAAGGGTTTGGTTCTACTGATAGAATAAAATTGGGAGCTAAAGTATGGGTAAAAGGGAAGCCAGACCATGTTCTGAAAGCTGCGGAGATTACAGCACATGGAAAAGGTAACTGTTGTTTATTCAGGTCAAGATGATTACCAAATTGTGCCCTTAACTCATATTTTACCATGAATAAGGCTATGATAGTGGATTCATGGACTCCAGAAGCATGGCTAACACTATATTTACCCTGCTTCTGGTTATTGTCTCCTTATTCTTTTTGGTCTTTGTTTGTTTAACCAGTTTGCTAGATTTGCCTCCTACAGGCTTAGTGCCCTCTACTTACAGATGACTGACTGCTTAAGCTGGATATCACCCTCTGCTCAAAACTGTGATGCATCATCCCTGGACCTAGCATTGACCAAGCTCCACATACCAGCTAAGGAACACCCCTCAAATGGGGCCTCTCAAGACAGGGACAGCTCTATGTCCAATATCAACAGGAAGTAGCTACAGAACATGAGACCTTCACCCCTTACCCCAAGGGATTTGGGGTCCCATTTGTTTGACAGGGGAATGATGGGGTGCTTGTGCTCAAGCCCCCACCCTACGATATTGTTTTATATCTTTATTTTGTCTTCTTTTTATATTGTTGCGGAAATTATGTTGATACAAGTTACCCCTAAAGTCCCATTGACCTATGTAATGAACATGAAAGATCTTGGGGCTGAATATAATGTTAATGGAATAGCAAGGTCTTTCCCATCCATTAATATGCCAATGTGACCTGCTTTGAGCTCGGACCCAGCTGATAGCGCCTGAGTCACATGGAGCCAGTGTTGGGGCGATCTTGCCCAATGGAAAAGAGCAGGAAGTTAGAGCAAGACAGAGTTGAGGGAGAGAAGCCAGAATGAGTGTGCAGAGGGAGGAATTTTCCTGGGGGAGTTTGTTTGTGGGGAGGGCTAACAGAGAGAACGACCGGGATTTAGGTGCTCCTTGGATTGGTGATGAGTATAAATTTTATCTTACAAAGAATGCTTAAGATGTTGGTTCTCCATGGATTGGTGATGTGTACAAACTTTTTGTTACAATGGTAAATTTTGCTTTCTGGCATCTGAATAAATATTTTGATTTTGCCTTGGAGGAAGAGAGTTTATTATATTTTGCTATTCTACCCTGGAAATACGTTTGCATATTCATAACAGCTGCTATGGGTATCACATTTGTGTTACAGGGGGCAGGCCTCTCCCAGTGCCTGCCCCATTCTGCCTAGACAAGCTATAGGGTCCGTGGCAAAGGGTGGGAGGGCACAAGATGAATTCCTTACTCATTCAGCCTCTCCCCTACAGCCACACAACTACTGAGAGAAGGCAATGTGCCCATCTGAGAAGTGCCCATCCCAGTTGAAACCCCAAAATTGAGAAGGGTACTGAGACAGTTTGGGTCCACCTTCTCTTCCTGCCCACAGTCTGGAGCTGCCTAGAGAGAGAGCCCTGGCCTGGTAAGGGATGATACACCTGGGGCAATGCTGACTGAACCCTCTTTATCTCTATATTATGCCCTATTATTCAAGGGCCTTGTACTCCTTGGGTAATCTTAATGACAGAAAGAAAAATCTCAAGCATGGGAATATAGAGCTCCTAACCCAGGGCATGTGCAAAGGTTGGCCTGGAGGCTATATAGCTGTGGAACAGGTAAAGTGACATCTTTAGGATGGGGGGGCACTGTGTCCCTGGGAACAGAGAAACTTAAGAAGTAGGTATGCCCAGAGCTGAGAGAAGTTGGATTGGGAAGAAGAGGTTGGGCAGGACTAAGCACATAGTAGATGCTTCACGAATCCATTCAGGGGGCTGGAGGGAGTTAAGTGGAAGGAAGGAAGGTGGTAAGGTCACTGGGAGAGTTAGTACTTACCCCAGGGAGAGATTACAGCTTTGGACTGAGCAGGTGTCTGAGAAGAGGACAAAGGGGTAAGAGAAACCCAGGACAGTACCTGCTGAAGCTCTCTCTCCAGCTCCATAGCCCGCAGCATGGTGGGCCCTAGTACAGCATACTCCATGGTTTTCACACATTGGTTCATGGTGTCCAAGGTCAGCACCTTGTCCCAAATCCCATTCACTACTTGCTTGACGTTCTTGTTTGCCGTGGTCCTACATGGGGGGATGTATGAAGCCTACTCAGAGTGCCCCACCCCATTCTAGCATCCCATATTGGGAAGTAAAAAGAAAGGTGGTGAGGGAAGGAAACTCTGCCCCTAAAAGGGGTAGGGGAAGGAGGGAAGGTAGAGGCAGGGCTTAGGGGAGGACTCCTGTCACCGCCAGGAGCAGGGAGACAATCACATAGCTAAGGTGAGAAGGAGAGGGAGAGACCCAGACAGCCACAGCACAGACACACAGAGATAGATGGGGAAGGGAAAGATGAGGGAGCTGAGGGACCAAACAGCCCAGGTTTGCAGAATAGGGAGTCCATGAGGGTGTCATGAGAGAATGTTTATGTGAGGATGTGGTGCTAGATCTGCCGTTTCCCTGAGAACTTGGGTTGTTACCCCATCAGCAATCAGGTGAGTTTCAGCCCCTTCATCTTTGTGTCTGATCAGGCCTCTATTTTCCTGGCAGCTGGGCAGGGCTCCAGGAATCCTCGTTGAGGGTGGGGAGCTCTGATGCCATCATTCTATACTCTGCTGACATGAGTACCTAGGATTGATATATGTTGGTGGAGGGAACCCTATTGGAACCTTCCAGACTCTGCTCCCTTCCTCCTCTGTTGGTAAGCAAAATGGGCCCTTAGCATTCAGTTCAACCAAGTGCCCTTGAAGAGTTTGGCTTTTGTTTCCTTTGATTAATTTAGTGTATTTCATTGAGTCTTACTAGGTGCTAAGCCCCAGGCCCAAACCCCTATTAGGTGCTAAGCCTATGTGGGTGTGAAGCTCTCAGGGTACTAAGGGGAGGTGCTAACTCAAGAGCCAATCATAGGAGCCTAAATTCTGGTCATTCAGATGACATTTGATGACGTCAGAAATGGTATAAGAAAAGAAGGCAGAGGTATTTGCGCAGGGTTCTCACTCTTGGTGGCTTGGAAACTCTGGGCAGCTGTGACTAAGAGCCCTCCAGCTCACAACCCAGATGTTGCGACTCTGTTAAACTGTGGTAACTATGTATTGGGATTTGAATCAGACAAGGTCTATCTGTCCATGTTTGTAATTTGTTTGTATTTGTTCCGAAGTTCAAGGTGCTGGCTTTTTCCCCTGAACTAAGTGAATGGTATTTGTATGCTGAATTAAAGTAAGCTTGTTAACCCCTTAACGTTGCTTTCCTTACTAAAACAGATCAAAAGAACCTGGGCTTTTGCAGCAGGCTTTGGCAGCATTCTTGTTGTTGGGCTTGTGTTGGTCTTTCACCCCCACAGCAGTTGCTAGCTGGATTGTTGAAACATCTCTTCCCATACTCATGCAGGCCTGCCTTGTCACAAAGTCTAGATTTGGGAGGAGAGGTTTGAAAGTGGTGGCAATTCAGAGCCCTTACCCCAAGGCCAGAGATGCTGTGCTGGTCTTGTCCTTGGGAAAAGTCTCTGGAAGGCTCCCGGGAAGGGAGTTCCCTGTTTCCCTAAATGTGTGGTTTCTGGACTTTGGTCAAAGGGCACAAGACTTTTCAGATACCAAGGACAGGGAGATGGACAGAAAAGGTGGTCTGCCCAGCAGGAATGGGAGTCTGAGTAACCAGTAGGCCTACAAGTAGTCACCTGGCCAGGGCATGGATCTGAAGGTGTCTTTCTACCTCGCCTGCCCAAAGTTCTCACTGCCTGGGGGGTGGAAGTGGGAAGGTCCCCAGAGACAGTGTAGTAGGAAGGACTAGGAAGAAAAACACAGGGCAAGATGGGAGCTAGGCAGAACATGAGTGGAATAGGGACTTTGCCCCATGGATGTCAACATGGGAGGGTGGAAGGGTGAGGAAATGGAGTTCTTTCCCCACAACCACCACCACTGATGTTCTGGGGGTCTGGTGGGCCTCTATTGACACAATTACATCCTCACTGGGACTGTCCTCTGTACTTCCTGCACCAAATGAACTGGGTTTCAGGTAATCACAGCTTTGGGTCCAGAGACAGTTAGAAGAACAAGGTTGGTGGATACAGGGGCAGAGATGCAGAGAAGGGCAAGCACATATAGGGTAGAAGATATACTAGGATGGGGGACACAGGGTCAGAGAGGGGAGGATGGACAGAACCAGAGAAGAGATCAGGATCATGGACTCAGGAGAATACAGACAGGGAAAGAGAAGAGGGCAGAAACAGGGATGAGAATAAATCCAAGGGAAAGGATGGGTGCAGGGGGAAAGAACCAAAAGGGTGATCAGGAAGAAAAATAATAGGGATTTACTGAGCCTCTGCAGAGTGGGATCTCCAGCCTTAGGCTAAGTGCTAAATTAGGGAGGATAGGGACTGGGCTAGAATGGGGCAGGAAAGACAGAGGGCAGGTGTCCCAGCAAGGGCTCAGATCCGGCCCCAAGAAGACACCTTAGGAGTGTTAATCCCTGGCAACATCCTTAGTTCTCCAATCTTCTAGGCTCTTGATTGGCAGGAGAAGTTGGAAAGGAGCTACTGATAGGTTGTCAGGGCCCCACCTCCTCCTCCTCTCTCTAATCTGCCAGACTATAACTCCTCCAGGCTTCTTGGGCAACAAGGAGTTTGGGGGAGAGGGGAAGAGAACCCAGGGTAAAACCACACTTTCTATAGGGATTAATCTGGGAGAGGGAAGGTGTCTGAAGGACATGGATGTCACTGTAGCCATCTTCTAGCCCTAGACCTGGAGGGTAACCCACTCGGAGGTCACTGAACCTGGAGCTATAGATCAGGAGGATGTGGGGGTACATTCTGTTCTCAGTCCTGAAGGACTCTTGTGAACTTCTAACCCACTGTTAACACACCTCTCTGGGATGTGATCACTGTCCAGCCCTCTTCCCTACCCCACACTCACCTTGTGGGTAATGTCCAGGTTTCCTAGGTCCTCTCTTGGAGTTCCCTATCCCTGGCAGGTAGTCAAAGGGCCCCACCAGTGGGCAGGAGGAGGAGTTAGGAGTCCCTTATCCACATCTAGCCCAACCCGTCCCTATCTCTTCCTTTAGGGGCCACTTGTAAGTAGCCCAGCCCAGCCTCTGGCAGTTCCAATCAAGTTTTGCTCTGCTCCCAGATAATCACATATAGCTGAGGCCAGCTGTGCTCGGCATATTCTCAGCCCTAAGGCTGATCACTACTCTGCCCTGCCTAGAGTTACCTTTACCAATCTCCACAAATTCTGCTCTGTGCCAACTAACAGAGTTAGCCCAGGGCACCGGAGCTGACTTTGAATCTGCCCTTATTGAAGGCTGAGTGAAAGTGCATCTTTCCTCCCAGAGGTCTCACCTCTGGGAATAAAGTGGGCAGCAGGCTTCTCTTTACTCAGCCCTTCTGTCTCCCAGTGTACAAGGTTAATATGGGTTTGGACCCTGGCGGGGGGGAGGGGTGGGGGGAGCAGATAGCTTCTCTCCCCCTCATGACCTCTTCAGCAGCAGCTGCACCATCCCACACTAAATTTAACCCCAGCCTGCCTACCTGGCCCTCCCTCCCCACCACCCAAGCCCGATCATGGGCTCCCTGTACTATGCTCTTTATGTGTTTGTCCCTTTGCCCCCCTGCCCCCTGAAGAAGGGGAAATCAGGAAAAGAGTTATGGTAGACAGGCAGAGGTCACAGGTATATGCAGACAAAAGACTAGGGCAGCAGGGAACCTGATTCAGGCCAGGTCCAATGCAAAATGGATAAGGAGATAACAGCAAGCCAACTGTGCTCCTTAGAGACAAGAGATGAATGTGATCTACCTGAAGACCTCCTGGGCCCACAGGGTCATGGTCTGAAATAGATTAAGAATGAAGAGGAGACAGACAGGAATTGGTAAAGACCCTGACACTCCAAGAGGGCTGGTCAGGGATATTTTCAGAGAATGGGAGAGATATAAAGGATGAGGTAAAGAAGGAGATTGGGCCTTAGGGCCTGGGCCTGGCCCCCTCACCACAGCCTGTGGCTGGAGCTCAGCATCTGTCTGCTTATCTTCATCCTCTTCTGGGGGTTCAGCAGCAGTGGATGGCTGCTTTTGCCACACTATGGCCTCTTGTGAATGTTCTTTAGGGTGCAGGTGGGTACGCTCTGTCACATTCACTCTTCACACAACCTTCCTGAAGTGCTGGACACAAGGACACCCCTTTGAGCTCCCTGCTTGCTCTGGGATCCCTTTAGTCACTGGAAGTCAGATTTTATATCCCTGATACCCCACTCTGTCCCGGTCAGTTGTCCCAGTTTCCTGAGCCAGGCCAGAGGCAGGCAGTGGCCTAGAGCCCAGGACAGGAGAAACTCCATGAACCCCATACCTCATTCCAAAGAACACCTACCTAGGAGCTCCTCCCTCTGGACTCTGCCCTAGAGCCTGCAGTTGAGTTGGGGAAAGAACCTCAGGGTCAAGAGTGGGGGCAAAGTGACATGACACCTGGAACACCTCTGATGTCAGCTCAGGTTCCTTGTATTTGTTGTGACCCAGCTTGAGCCCCTCTCACCTGAGAAAGGCCTATAACCTGGATTGGCCAGTCAGAAGAAAGACATTTTTGGCCCACCCTGAGCTTAACCTACCATAATGCTTTGTGTGCTCTGACATAAGAGATATGCTTTGCTTTGCTCTGTGAGTGAACCCAAGCCCTCCTGCTGGATTTGGCTGACTGGGAGCTTTCTTCTGCCAAGGGCATGGCCCACTGGACATTGCCCTTATTTTTTTGTATTCCTGCCTTGTTAGAGGCACTATCTTGACACCCCCTATTTTGCAACAACCCGTGTTTACTATTGGCAGAAGGCCAGACATCCTGGGGCCACCATATTTGTTTTGTGGAACTATAATTTTGGCCAATTAAAAACACTGGGGTCCTGAGTTGGGGGTTGGAGGAGCTTACTCTATGGTTATAAAAGCTTCTCAAACTAAGCCTTCAGGGAATTCAGAATTATTTTCTGACTCCTATGCATGCATGGTTCTCTGGCTCAATGAAAATAAATAAGCTCATACAAGCACATAGCGCGATTCTGTTTGTTCCTTGATCAAATCTTTGTTTAAAGTGAAACCCATTCTGTTTGTTTATTGAGCATGACTTTGGTAAAGGGGAAAATTGATTCAGTTTGCTTCATGGGCCAATCCTTTGGTAAATGGTTGACAATGTTTCGTGGCATGACTAGGATGGGACTTATGGAGGGGTGAGACAACTCCTACCTCAACAATGCTAGTGATTCAGTGCCATTGGATCAGGTTTTTCCTGCAGGCTCAACTTTGCTGGTTATAGGTTACTTTTTCTTTCTACTCCTAGCTCTCATTCTTGGAATCTCATGGGTTTGTAAAAGTTGACAATTCTCTTTGAACCAGCTTTGGACACAGGGCTCATTTGGGTTTTTATTTTCTTGATCTCCTCTGGTAAGGGATCCTAAAATAATTGAGTAAGGGGTCAAACAGAAACTAAAATTAGAGACCCAGGTAACAAGACCCCTGCCTTTTATGTGTCAAAGCATTATCAGTCTGATGACAACAAATACTGCCAGTGCTGGTGACGGGTTACTTGGTGCTTGTGCTTAGACCTTAATTCTAACATTACTCCTTAGTCTCTGCTTGGGTGCCTGTCCCTGGACCCCAATTCCAAAATCACATCTCTCCCTAGCTTCAAAGCATTGGCCCTAGCATTCCCTCTTCAGTTCAAGGGCAGCATGCCTTAGCAAAACACTTATCTTTCCTCCTGATACTGTGGCCAATTGCACCTATAGAATTTATTAGTTTGGACTCCTTATGTATTGCTAATTGCTGTGTACTGGGACATAACAATATTTACTACTTACTGACCTTACTGATATGTATCCTAGACATAGTCAAATGTATACTCCCTTACATTCTTCTTGTCTAACAAGACATTTGATGGAAGTCATCTGGATATTTCTAGTCACCCCTGACCAATGGTTGACTTAGTGATATTTCATGGTCAAAACCACACCCCCCAGGTAGCCCCACCTTGGACTATTTCCCAGTGAATTCTGGGTAAGATACCTACGCAGTAGATACAAAAAGTGCATGTTCCTTTAAGAACTGACCACCCATTAACCACTCCCTAATCCCACCCCAAAACACCTAATTGATAGGTTTAACCCCCAAATCTTGTATTTAAATTTTCCCCGCACCCTTGTAAGGATGCAAGTTCCCTAAGAATTCTTGGCCGCTTTGCCACCTTGACTTAAAGAATGTTTGAAATCCTGAATTCATTCCAAATAGCCCTAACCCTCTCCAGTACTCAGGAGACCTTAAGCAGTTAGAGTCTGTAAAGGTGCTCCACCCTCAGGATCCCATCCTAAGCAGTTAGAGTCGATAAGGATGGGTAAAAACCAATTTGATTCCTGAATCCCTGTGTTTTTCCTCCCAACACTGGTCTCAAATAACTAAAGGTAGCCCTAAATTATGTTGGCCACACTGGGGCTCTTTTGACCAGTCTAAGTTACTTTATCTTAAAACCAAATTAGGCTTCAAAACCAACGAGACATCTAATCAGGAATGGGAATGTTTTCATCATTGGTGTGCTGAGATGGCAGAGTCAGAACAAAAGGCAAAAGGCTCTTCCCATAAAAATGGCAAAACTGCTTTCAGCACCAACTTTCCCCTGTGCTAATTCCCTCTACCCTGCCTTCCCCTGCTGCCCAATGGCCCCAACCTGTCCCTTTTCCTCCACCCCCTCCGACCTATCTTTTGCCTTCTTCCCCCTCTGTATTGGCAATCAAAATAGGCTCTTAGCACTTAGTTCAACCAAGTGCCCTTGAAGAGCTTGGCCTTTATTTCCTTGATTAAATTAGGAGTCCTTGATGACCTCCTTGCTTCAAGGAAAAGCCTAGTTTACATGGGTTTGAGTGACCTGTTTGTGACATCAGAGGCTTTTAGACCATGTGGATTTAAGTCACATCTTTTGACGATTTTAGGTCACGTGGATGACTCCCATGTGTGACTCACCCTTGACCCTGAAAAAGATATAAAACCAGGGGTTGACTTTCTCTTTTTTCAGAGCTCTGACCCACAGCAGTAGAGGTACATGTAACTCTGGGCCATCCCTTGTTATGAGCTCCTGGGCTGAATTTAGATGTTGGTAACTATGAATTGTATTTGGCCTGTCTGTCGATGTTTGTAATTTTTTTATATTTGCTCTGAAGTTTAGGGTGCAGGCTTTTGCCCCTGAACTAAGTGAATGGTACTTGTATGCCAAATTAAAGTAAGCTTGTTAACCCTTCAATGTTGCTTTCCTTAGTAAAGCAGATCAAAATAACCTGACCTTGCAGCGTTCTATAAGCTGGTTGTTATTGATTTTGCACCCCCACAGCAGCTGCTAGCCAAATTGTTGAAACACTCTCCCTTTTCCCTTTAGGGCTAGGGTCCTGGGGAGAATAATTCTGCCCAGCCATAGCATCTTCCCTCCTCCCCTCTTCCTTAAAAGCTACAATCCCGACAGGGACTCAGATCCCAGAACTTAACTTTATGGGGACCTGTCCATTTAAATTCATAATATTAGGGGTACTCTGAGGAAGGCTTGGAAGATCCAGCTCCTCTTCTCTCCCTTTGCCCCTCTCTCACCTAGGAGAGGTGTACAGTTGCTACACTGTCAGGTCTTGGATCCTTGTAAATTCCCCAACCCCCTTCTTCAGAGTAACAATAGCCTATTCATAATGGGTATTTCTAATGATCCTCTCCCCATCATTCTATGATTAGATTTTGTGTACTCTTTGTCAAGTAAATTTGTCTGTTGGTGTCTCTGTGTCTGTATTGTGTGTGCTGTGTCAGTCTTTTTCCTTGAATGATTAAAATGCAGGCAGAGAGAAAATCTAAGGGCTATAGCTAGAAAAACAAACAAACAAGCCTGTAAGACTTTTTTGTCCTGGTCCCAACTTTGGCCAGATTGGAACTACAGTGAAAAGTCAGATACAGCTAAAAATATCTTAGCAGATTCTGGAGGTTTTGAGTTTAATCCTTAAGGAGTTTGGAAATTGATCATTTTGGAAACGTAGCAGAAAATGCCTGAGATTTGGGGATAATTCCAGAAATTCATCCCCTCCTGAAATACCTTCTCACAGCCCTGATCACTCAACATTTCCCACTGTCTCCTCTGGAGTAGGAATGTATCTCAATCCTGGGATTGTAAAAGCACTATGGGTTCTTGTTAACTCCTCTCATCCCAGATCCTTCCCCTCCTGGTGAAAGGCAGGGATGGGTCAGGCCCACAGAGAGCTTTCTCTGAGCCCTGCCACCAAGAATTATCACTGCTGGGAATGCTCTGGCATCAGCTGCCCAATCCCTAGGCAATGCCTGGCATGGCAGTATGAGGTGCAGAAGCCAGCCAGCCTGGGCTCTTGGTAAGCCCACACTTCTCTGTTCCAGTTACAGAAAGATAGCAGCTTTGTAGTTTATGGCAAGCTATTTTATCTCTATTTGCCCCATCTCCTGGTTTTAGAGGGAAAAATAATGGTGGTTGTTGTGAGATCAAAATGACATAATGATTGTAAAGTGCTTAACACAACTGGCATATGCTAGACACAACATTATTATGATCTCTCTAATTTAATGTAATTGTTCAGTATCTGATAACTTTGAGTGGTTTTAAAATACCAAACGTAGTAAGATCAATGATTTCTATACATGATACTCTGGAAATTAAATAGATCTCATCTGAAGTTTATTGTTTCTGTTATTATTGCATTTCTAAATTGTATTATATTTCTAAAGTTCTCTCATGTTGTAAAATTTGAGAGACCATTGTGAGGTAGAAATGGTTCTAGACAAGGCATTTTTTTGATCTAGATCTTGGGATGGGAACAGCTAGTTTCAAAGAAGATATCTAAAAAAGGATTTAGAGTGCTGGACCATACCTAAAAATACAGGAATGACACTCTCTTCAGTATACTTTTCAGTATTTTTTTGAGTCTCTTTTAGCAAGTCATTGACTTGTTTTTCATGGTTTTCTCTCATCCTTCTCATTTCTCTTCCCAATTTTTCCTCTACTTCTCTAACTTGCTTTTCTAAATCCTTTT
>CM053622.1:71823645-71862358 GCA_028646595.1 Phalanger gymnotis | reverse complement strand
GGAGGTCCGTGTGGGACCGACCTTACCCAGGGACCATCCAGGCTGTCCTGCGGTGGAGCCCTGCTTCCCTCTGCCACTTTGTGGGTTCTGCAGCTCTAAAATTGGTTCAGAGCCATTGTTTTATAGGTTTTTGGAGGAACTTGGTGGGGAGCTCACGCCAGTCACTGCTTCCCGGCCGCCATCTTGGCTCCGCCCCTCAGGAATGACACTCTCTTGCCTAGGGATTTAGTTTATCTAACAAGGGCTGGTAAGAAAATATATGCCTATAATATGAAAATATGTTTTTCATGACTTTATAGGTACAAAGAGTATCATTTTTTTGCCTCCTAAATGGGTGGAGGAGGGGTAGAGGGAGAGAGAATATGAAGCTAAAATTTTTTTTAAAAAATCTGAAATCGACAGAGTAAAGAGCTAAGTTAAAACTCTGATCTATTACCCCAAAAAACTTTTTTAAAGAAAGTATACACCTAGAGTTTTGCAAATGAAATCAAAAGATTGTCATAGTCAAAATCTAGAAGTCTCACAACAAGAGGAAACCACAACAAAGAAAAAAATACAACAATTGTTTAAAAAGAATCAGTTCTGGAAGAACCTTCACGACATAATGCTGAGTGAGTGGAGCAGAGCCAGGAGAACATAATACACAACCACAGATATATTGATTCTGTGATGACTAATGCTGACAGACTTTGCACTTCTCAGCAACACAATATGCAGAGAAAGCTCCAAAGGACTCATGATGGAGAGGGCAATCTACATCCAGAGAAAGAACTATGAAGTATGAATGCAAATCGAGGCACACTTCATACTCGCCTTCCCCCCCCCATTTTTTTTCTCTCTTTTGTGTTTGTTGTTGGGTTGTGTGTTTGGTTTTTTTTTTTTTTTGGTTCTGTTTCTTCTTTCTCATGAGTCATTCCACTGGTCATGGTTCTTCTCCACAACTTGACTAGTGTGTAATTTAATTCAATGCCAAGTTATACATGGAAGTTATATGGGATTCCATGCCTTCTTGGGGAGCAGGGGGAGGGAGGGAAGAAAATCTGGAACTCAAAATTATGTAGAACTGTTTGTTGCAAACTAAAAATTAAAAAAAAATAAAAAGAATCAGTTCGAGTACTAAGGAATTCAGGGTCACACAAGGTTTGGAAGCTTTCACTAAAAACCAGAGATCTTAATATATAGTGTTCTAAAAGGCAAAAGATTTGGCTTAAAACAAAGAATAACTTGTCCTGCAGAGCTGATTATAATCCTACAAAGGAAAAATGGATCATTAATGGAATAGAAGACTCATTTACTCTGATAAAAACAAAACAGAGCTGAAGTAGGAATTTAGAAATACAAGAGTCCAGTGAAAGCTAGAAAGGTAAATTTATTTGAGCAAATGGAAGATGAAGTGTGATGATATGTAGACTAATAGGGGAGAAGACATAAGTGCCCTTTGAGACTGTGAATGTCTCTAAAGAATACTGAGAGGATTTCCAGCCAAGATGTCCACCTGGGGGGAAGGCAAGCTGGCTAGGTCCTACATACCTAGCAAAACCCTAAAGTTTGCGCTAGGCCAAATAATGAGAAAGAAATTCAATGAGAAACTATAGTAAACAGTACCTATCACCCCAGAACTGTGTAAAAGTTCAGATAGCAGTCCAGGAACAAGCAAGGGCCTGCTCTCTTCCTCCCTACTCTACCTTGCTCCTTTCCCCACCCCCTCAAAAAAAAAGGCAGTGCCTTTCAGAACAAGCAGAGACAGGACATACGGAGCCTGCAAATTTCTCTGTCTTGGGGCAGCAAGAATAGACCCACCCACCCTCCCCAAAGAAGCCCCACAATGCTCAGAAGTGCCCAGGGAGTCTCAGCAGACATCAGTCAGTGCAGTGCTGCCCAGTGTGGTGCAGCAGGGCTCACACTGGGACAGCCCCAACCCAGGGCTTTTGAGGTCCCTAACACTCTGTCTGAGATGCTGGAGAGGACCCTGAAGATCCAGAGTTTGACCTCAAAGATCCAGGGTGGGTCTAAACCTGGGATGTAGAGGTCTGCCATGACTCAAAAGTACAGCAGAAGGTAGAGCCTGGCACTGATACAATGCTCAAATTAAGGAACTGAAACTGGAAAGATAAGTCTAAGAAAAGACCCACAAGTATCAATAATCATAGTAAATCTGACTCCATAACAACCACAAAGAAAAAAACGATTTCCACAAGGACTATATGAATACCTAGATGAAATGAACCAAGAAATAAAATTAAAATAAAACCACTGGATAAAATAAGTGGAAGGAGAATAAGTAGAAGAGAAAGAAGTAAACCATCCAAGAAAGGGAATCCCTGAAAACTAGACTAGAACAAACAGAAATCAGTGACTCCATAAGACAGTAAGAAATATTGGAACAAAATCAAAAGGTTGAAAAAATGGAAGAAAATTTAAGCATCTGAGAGCAAAAACAATAGATCACAAAACAAGTCAAGGAGAGAGATTTAAGGATCACTGGCCTTCCTGCAAAACATGATTTTTAAAAGTCTGGGCACCTTATTTCAGGAAACTATAACTGAAAACTTCCCAGATCAATTAGAAGCAAAGAACAAAGTAAAGGAAGAATCCACCGAGTTTATCTCCTGAGAGGCACAGCAAAAGGAATAGTCCCAGGAATGTCATGGCCAAAATCTAGAATTCCCACATCAAAGAAAAAAATACAACCAGCATCTACAAAGAAACAGTTCAAGTACCAAGGAATTACAATCAAGTTCACAAAAGAACTGGCAGCTTCTACTTGAAATCGGGTCATGAAGAGTAAGACATGACTGAAATGACTAAATAACAACCAAACCTTATTCCCTCCCTCCGCAATCCATTGACACAGCCTCCTTATCGCTCCTAAAATAAGACACTCCATCACCCCACTCTGAGCATATTTTCTGGCTGTTCCCTATCCTCTCCATCCTCATGGCTTCCACCATGCTTCCTTGGATTCTTTCAAGTTTCAACTAAAACCCAACCTTCCATTGGAAGCTTTTCTCGATCCCTCTATAATGCCTTCCCTTCTGTTCATCTCCAATTAGCTCTCTCTCCCTCTCTCTCTGTCTGTCTCTCTCTATTTCTGTGTGTGTGTGTGTGTGTGTGTGTGTGTGTGTGTGTGTGTGTGTATGTTGTATGTAGTTGTTTGCATGCTGGCTTCTCCAATAGCCTGTTGAGTCGGTGAGAACAAGGACTTGGTTGGGGGTGGAGGGATGTGTAAGGGGTGTCTTTCATTGTATCTCCAGTACAGTACCTGACATGTAGTAGGTACTTAACAAATATCTATTGACTAACACTCCTCGGGTATAGTTATTTGACTAATTCTGAATCCAGCTGTCAATACTAACATCCCATCTATACATTTCACCATTTTGTTAATAAGTGAGAGACTTTGCCAATGTTGAAATCCAGGCATACTATTTCTACAGCATTAATCTCTATAATAAAGGTCTACTAACTCCATCAAACAATAAATAAAAGAATTGAAGTTCATCTGGGGTGATTTTATGAGCTTATGCTGACCCTCAATGATTACAACTAGTATTTTTGAGGATCAATATGTTCTAGAATTTTGTCTGATCACAACATCAAACTTACCAGTCTATACTTTTTAGAATTCACTCTCTTCCCATTTAAAAAAAGTAATCAGGACTTTTTTTCATTTCTGTTCTTCCAGCACCTCTGAAATTATTCATGATTACTCAAAAATCATTGAAAGTGGTTTGGCAATCACATCTATGATTTCCCTCAGTATCTTAAGGTGTAAACTGATCCAATTTAGTAGATTCAAACTCACATAAAGTCAGTAGGTATTCTCTTCCTATCTCCTCACCTATAATCAGTTCCAATTTTCTCCTATCCTCATTTATTCTCAGTCCCAAACAAACGAAATTGTAGGGCAACTTTGCTATCTTTCAGCAGTCCAATAATAGCTAAAACATTTCCCTTCCTTGGACTTTATACTCTGAACATAGCTTTTAAATCCCTGTTGTACTTAGCCTTCTCACAAACTTTAGTTCTCTTTACAGTACTATTCCATTCTTGTATTCTTTCTCAGGTACATGCCCTGCATACACAAGTCCTTTTCAATCTAAATTTGATAGGTATTAGGTTATGAAGTTCTGATAGTCTTTTTTATCTGTATTTCCTTTTTTTCCTCATCAGAATTTTATTCATGAATGTATCCCATCTTTCTTGAGCTTCTCTCCTCTAAAAAAACAAACTGGCTTATGTGCATATCCTACTTTCTAATCTGGCTCCATCTCATGCATTCTAGAATTACATTATCATATGCTTTTCCAAGATTCCTGTCACTTCCTCTTTAACCAACCTATTCTCCTTTTTATTGGTCAGAATTAAGCTCTCAGTAACTGTTCTGTTGATCACTTTCTTGAACTCTTGGGAAAAGTCTAAAAGGTAAGTCAGAAATTTATCCTTGTGCTTTAAACAGAATGAGGCTTGCATACAGCATCTCCCCATATTATAATATACTTGTTTAGTCCTTTATCATTGACTGTTTTATCTTTTTATGTTTGTTATTAACTCCTGTGCTAGAACTTCAAAGTTTCTACATAGCTCTGGTCTTTTTATCAGGAATGCTTGGAGATTCTGTATTTCGTTAAAGGTCAATACTCAGTTTTCCAAGATAAATTATACTTGGCAATAAGCCTCTAATATAATTTCCTTTTGTGAATAATGCATTCCAATCTGCTCCTTTCAGAGTGGTGCCTGCCAAATCATATGTGATCCTGACTTGGCACCTCACTCCTTGAAAACTTTCTTTCTGGCTGCTTGCAGTTTTTCTTTGACCTGGAATCTACAGATTTTGGCTATGATTTTTCTGAGTTTTTGTTTTGAGGTTTCTTTCAGAAAATGACTCATGAATTCTTTATATTTCTACTTTGCCTTCGGGTTCTGAGAAATCTGGGAAACTTGCTTTTAAGATTTCTTGAAATTTTATGTCAAGGCTCTTATTTCGGTCATACTGTTCAGAGAGTCCAAAGATTCTTAAATTTTTCTCCTTGATATGTTATCTCTGTCATCTAATATTTCTTCTTGTCTCATTAGCTTGTATTTGGTCCTTTCTAATTTTCAGGGAGATTATTGCTTAAGCAAGGTTCTTGTTCCAAACTGTTAATTCTCTAATTCTTTCTTCCATAGCTCACATTTCTTGTCCAGTTTTTTCCTCTAGAAGTCTCATTGCACTGATAAAAATACCTCTAAACTCTTTTTAAAACTTTTCCTTCCTTTTTCCTAGTAATTCTGCTTGAATTTGTGCCCAATCTCTGTTTTTCTTTGAAGCTTCCTTGGAGATATTTTGGCATCATTCTCTTCTTCTGGGTTTGTGTGTTTACCTTCCCTGTCACCATATTAACTTTAGATAGTGACATTCCTTTTTTTCTTTGTTCAGTCTTCTCTCCTGCCTTCTGACTTGGGTCTTGAATGGAGAAAAGATCTGGGATGGTCCTGCTGCTGCTTTTTTAAGGGTTGTGTTATTCTAGGATCTCAGGGACAGCTCTCAAGGTGAAGACCTGTAAACTTCTAATGCTCTCAGAGTGGCCAGATTCAGGACAAAATCTGAACATCACCCCACCCCTCCAAGTCCCAAGTCTGAGCTCTGCAAGTTCCTGAGCAACATTAGACTGCTGTTAGCCAATATCAGCCAGGTGGGAACCTCGACTGGTTCAGTATGATAGAACCGCAGGCTCCCTTTTTGTCTAGGATTCCTACCCTGGCTATTCCTCTGAAGGCTGCAGACTAAACTCGTTGGAACTAAGACCTATTCTGTTCCTAGGGTCTAAGCCACTTTTCTTTTACTTGGTTTTAAACTTGCTCCTTAATACATTGCCCAAGGTCTTCTACCATTCCCTGACAGAACACCACCCTGAGTACACATCCCCTCCTCAGTCTGCCCTGGATCTGTGACCCAAAATTGGATAATGGGCAACAAAACTGCCAGTGGTACCTATTTCTATCTCAGTGTAGGGACCTAGGGATACCACTCTATTAGTCTGGGACCTTCTCCTCCCTGGTATATAGTCTTTCTCTGGGCACAAGAGTGCTCCTGGCCCAACCTCTTCCTCAGCATCCACACACCTTTCTCTCTGTCTTGACCTAGACTGGAAAAATTACTCATTATGACTTTTTCTTGGATTTCCCCATCTGGAGTAGGCCTGTTGATTTTGCTACATCTGTTTGCAGTTGTTTGGGGTATTTTGTGCTTTTTTGTTTTGTTGGGGGGGGGGCGGGGAGGAGGAAGTGATAGTTCACTGAACTGTCTCCTAGTATTGCATCATCATGGCTCCCTTTCTAGATTGGTTTATTTTAAACAAGGTATATTCCTTTGCCATTGCTATACACCACTGATTTCTATGAAGCCAAGGTTACCTCTTCTGTTCACACACACGCACACAAAGCTATTAATGTTATTTTCAGTGAGAGGGGAGGGAGAGAATTTAGAACTCAAAATTTGAAAAAAGAGTATTAAAATTGTTTTTCCATGTAATTGGGAAAAAATAAAATATAAAATTAAAAGAAGAAAAATAAAAGTACATTTTGTAGCTTTACTAATTGTCACAGTTAAATCCTATAAGGTGTTCTCTTTGAGTTGCCTACTAATTATGTGAAAGATTTCATTATGACTGAGATTTTTATTGCTGCAGGAAAAACATTTACTAATTTAGTTTTAAAATCCAAACAAAGAATTTTATATTTGATCCTAGTAGGAATAGGGAGCCACTGGAGTTTACTGAGATGGTACGTAGGTGGTGAGGGCATGGTCAGAGCTATATTTTAGGAAAATCATTTTGGCAGCTGTATGGAGCAGAGACAGGAAAACCAATAATGCAGAGGCAATTACAGCCTAAGCAGGGTAGTAGGTATGAGAGTTCAGAGAAAAGGGAGAGATATAAAGCAACAAGATTTGACAACTTATACAATACCTGGGGTGAGTAAGAGAGAGGCAATGAGAATGGCACCATTAGGAAGAGGAGTGGGCCTAAGGGGCAGATAAGGAGTTGTGTTTTGAACACATTAGTGGTGAGATGCTTCTGGGACATCTATTTTGAAATGTCCAGCAAGCAGGTGGTGATGAGGGACTGAAGATTAAGAGATCAGGGCTGCATACATCAGTCTAGGAATCATCTGAATAGAGATTATAATTGAACAGAGATCATATGAGCCCATGAGAACTGGGGGGGGGGGGTCACCAAAGGAGATGGTATAGAGAAAAGAGAGGGGATCCCAGGATTGGGGGGGCAGGTAGAGTTAAGTGGCATGACATGACTGATGATCCAGCAAAAGGCCGTGACTTCCTGCAATTTAGAGGTCACAGATAACTTTGGAGAGAACAGATCTTGCTGAGTGATAAGGTCGGAAACCAGACTGCAGACGGTTCAGAAGAGAAAGAAAGGAGATGAAGGGGAAACAAGGAGTGTGGAAAGCTTCTTCAAGGAGTTCGGCTACAAAAGAGATGAGAAATACAGGATGAGAAGAGAAATACAGGATGACAGCATCTAATGAAGGATTTTTCAGGATGGGGAAGATAGGTCTGCTTTCCCCAAAGTGATTTACTGGAAAGAGCATAGTTACATAGCACACTTACAGCGAGTAAGTAGTGTCTGCAGCCAGATTTGAGCTCAGGAAGAATCTTCCAGAGTTCAGGCTAGTGGGGATCTATTCTCTGAGCCATCTAGTTGCCCCTTTGAGGGATGTGATATGTGTGTAATGGAAGGTGTAGGTAGACTTTTCAGCTTTCTTTAAAGGGTATGCATTTACTTACGGGACACTGTTGTAATACAGTCAATAACAGCCTGTTTTCCTGGAAATCCAGCATAACCCTTAAAAATAGCTAGTATCACTTGGGGGTGAAAGTTTAGGAGAACAGCACATATAAGTTTCAGAATCAGACTATTGGGCCTCAGATCAGATATTCCAAATTCATACTTAAATAGAAATGTCCTCTAAAACAATGATGCCAAACTCTAACAAAAATAGGGACTCCTAATCCATTCTTAGGGATCCCTGCAGGCCTCATATTGACTTTGTTTTAAATGTAATGTTATCTATGTTTTATTGTATTTTCATTTATTTTGTTAAATATTTCCCAATCACATTTAATCTTCTTTGGTCATACTCAGGACTGTTGTGGGCTGCATGTGACCCATGGGCTGTGTTTGACATCTCTGTTTTACAACATCCCTGACAAATCTCAATCTAGCCTCCTATTATGGACATTGAGTGATGAGTTCTGGCCTGGATCAGTTTATTCCACTTTTGGACAGCTCTAATTGTTTGGAAGTTTTTTCTTACATTCAGCCAAAATTTGTGTCTCTAGCATTCCCCCAGTGCTCCTAGTTATGCTCTCTGGAGCCTCATCCACTTGACAGCCCTTCAAGTATTTAATGACAACTATTATATCTCCCTCCCCCCTAAGTCTCTTCTCCAGGCTGAAGAACCACAGTTCAAACAGTCTTAATGTAGCATAATCCTCAGTCCCCTGGTTGCCCTCCAGGTAATCTTTGTTCATCCTAAAATATGGTGATCAGAAATGAATACTATATTTCTGTTGTGTTCTGACTAGGGGAAATTATTCAGGTATGGTATGGACCAGATGGCCTCTCAAGTTCTTTTCAATTCTCTGCCAAGCCAATATCAGTAATCTTTTAAGAGGTAATTAAGAGCAGTATGCTAGATGTCCGATTTTCAAAAAAAGAAAAGAGAATGGAACTTGCACACTATGGGCCAGTGAACTTGTTTTAATTCCTGGCAGAATTCTAGAATGTTATTATTAAGGAAATAGTCAGTGGACTTCTAGAAAAGAAATAGTGATCCCAAGGTCTTGGCAGGCTAGCATATTGGGCCAAATCAAATAGATGAGATTTAATGGTCATAAATTGAAGGCCTTACATTACTCAGTTACTCCAATGAACCCATGATTTCATCAATGAAAATCCCAGACTGTGTATACTTACTCTTTCCAAATGACTTTTGGCCATGTCTTCCCATAAAGTCAGCATCCAATTGTACCAGGGGCCTTCCTCTTGACCTCACAAAGATAATACTTTGTGACCAGCCAGCTTTCTTTTAGGATCATACATTCTTTGATCCATACAACAAGCAAACATTTATTAAGCATCTACTATGTGTCAAACTCTGGAAATACAAAGACAAAACTGAGACGGTCTCTTCTTTCAACAACCTTTCGTTCTTTTTTCTTTAAATAAAATTTTAAGCTCTAAAGTTAACAAATACAAAAAAAAACAAACCCAGATTTCCATATACAAAGTAGAAGAAAAAAAGGATTATATGTGAAACCATGAGTCTCTATTACATGTACAACTTGTCTTTTCTTAAATAATACATTTAAAACGTTACTTTCAAGCTATCCTTTCTTGTTTCCTTCTGTATATTTTTTAAATGCTTCAATTAAATTATTTTTTCTTTTTTCTTCATAGCTTTTTGAAAACTTTTCATTCCATTCAAACAATAGCATTTTCCTCCACAAGTCTTTTGGACTTGTGTTGGATCATTGTACTGCTGAGAAGAGCTAAGTCTATCATAGCTGATCATCACATAGTATTGCTGTTACTGTACACAATGTTCTCCTGCTTCTTCTCAGTTCATTCAGCATCAGTTCATGTAAGCCTTACATGTTCTTCTGAAATCCACCAGCTCCTAGTCTCTTATAGCACAACAGTGTTCCATTGCATTCATATGCCACAATTTGCTCAGCCATTCCCCAATTGGTGGGCATCCCCTCAATTTCCAATTCTTTGCCACCACCAAAGTTGCCTTTAATTCTAACTTATCTTGACAACATCCCAAAAGCTGGTTCTGTGAGTTCCCTTCCAGTTCCAACATTCTCTGAGAGTGTACCACCGTAAAATTCCTAGCAATTGTGAAGGAAGGGTTATCTCATCATTTATTTCTCCCCTAAAAACCAAGGGAGTTGCTCGTCTCCACAGAATAATTGTCATTCTTGTCATGCTTTCTATGGTTTAAAGACTTCTTTCCTTAAAGCAAACCTGCCAAGCAAGTACTGTTATCACCATCTTATTCTATCTTTTTAAAAAAAATTGTTCCTTTAATTTTGTCTCATTTTTATTGATGTCTTTTGTTTAAAAATATATTTCTCCTCTTTTCCTATCTAGCAAGTCATCCTTTGTATCAGAGATTTTTTATTTATTTATTTATTTTGCAGGGGGAAGGCAGGGTAATCGGGGTTAAGTGACTTGCCCAAGATCACGCAGCTAGTAAACGTGTCAAGTGCCTAAGGTCGCATTTGAACTCTGCTACTCCTGACTCCAAGGCCGGTGCTCCACTCACTGCGCCACCTAGGTGCCCCATGTATTAGACACTTTAAAAGAGAAAAAAAAAAACAGCTCCAGCAAACTGTTTTTTCCATCAGCCATCGTGTGCTATATTCCAGACCCATAGTCCTTCACTTGTGCAATGACAGGAGGGAGACGCATTTTTCTCACGGTCAGAGTTAGGACCTCCCCGCTGGAGAGCTCTGTGGGGGGTCGACGCAGCTTCCAAGAGGAAAGGCTGGGGTCAGGACTCCCGCTATGCCGCTGCCCCCCGGGGACTACCGTTGGCAGAGGTTCTGCGGAAACGCAAACAGGAGCCGGGACCAGTGGAAGGGAACCCACTTTTGCTCTTCACCGGCTCAGAACGAGCTCCAGGGAACTTTCAGCCCTTCGCGGTCCTCCACAGCCATAGAGTACGGAGGCGGGCTAGAATGTACCACCGGACTTCCGGTCGGCTAGCTAGAGCCGCTGAACGCATTTCCTGGCCGCAGCTGGCGCCTCTCTAGGTTCAAGCTTCGCTGCTTTGGAGGCTTAACTGCTCCTCTCTCATTCTCGCCTCTTGGAATTAATCCTCTTCTAGACTCAGCCCGAGGGCCGCCTTCTGCACCCCTCACCCACCCCACCAGCTGCAGGTGGGGTGTCTTCCCAAACTACCTGGAATTATTGAATTTGTGTATATTACATATCATAGGTATTATATACATACATACATATACATACGTATACGTGTGTGTGTATGTATATATGTACGTCTTGTCACCCGATTGGAATTTAAGCTTCCTGAGGGCAGGACCTGCTTCACTTCGACTTTTGCGTCCCGGCCCTTAGGGTAGAAGGGGCTCTGGCACGTGGTAAGCACTGAATAAAGGCGTGTTCATTAATCAGTCCTTCTCCCCCATTCAGGTCTTCCCTAGCCAACCTGTCCTCACAAAGCTGGCAAAGTGATTTTCCAAAAGTACCAGGCTGAGGAGGTCCTTCCCTCACTCAGACTCTATGGTTTCCCTACTGCCTCCCAAATCTAAGGGAAGCCCTTCATTTACATTGTGGTTCTGGCTCCTTGGGACCCTAGTTAGCATTTTCTTGGCAGAGATGCTGCAGTGGTTGGCCATTTCCTTCTTCAGCTCATTTGAGGGATGAGCAAACTGAGGCAAACGGTTAAGTGACTTGCCCAGGGTCACACTGCTAGTAAATGTCTGAGGCCAGATTTGAATTCAGAAAGTTGAGTCTTCCTAACTCCCAGCCCAGCATATGTGTATATATGTATGCACAGGCACAAACATACATACAAATACACACACATATACATATAACACTTCTTCCACTCTATACCAAACTATGCCAAACTAGGTTTCTTGCTGTTCCTCACATGTGACACTCCATTATCCAGCATACTTTTGCCCTCCCCTGGCTCTTCCCTGCTACTCCATGTCCTGGGTCCCTCTTACTTCAACTCATTTCACCTCCATTTCCTAGGATCCTTTGTTTCTTTCAAAATTGCTTAATTGACACTTTCCCCGTGAAGTGTTTCCTGATTCCCGCCCCCCCCCCAAATTATCTTGTATTTAATTTGTATGTATCTTATATAAATTTAGGTTGCCAGGTAACATGGTATAATGAGGAAAATGCTAGCTTTGTATTCAGAGGATCTGAGTTCAAATCTCACCTCTGTCATTACCTGGGTGACCTTGGGCTAGTCACTTAACTTTTCTGGCCTCAGTTTCCTCATCTGTAAAATGAAGGCATTGGACTAGAGAGCCTCTGAGGTTCTTTCCAGTTTCAAACTGGTGATCCTATGTACATTCTGTATATAACTTGTATGGAATTATTTGTGTATGTGTTGTCTCCCCTAATAGAATGTACATATCTTGAGGGCAGGGACAGTTTGATTTTTGTCTTTGTACTTCCAGGACTAGCAGAATGCCTGGCACATAATATGTACCTACTTAAATATTTGTTGAGATGATAACTAGTCTCAGGAAAGTGTATTCTACAATCCAGGGAATTAGAGCTAGAAGGGAAAGAAGTTTCTCTGATTAAAGTCAGATATCCAAAATAAGGAACTGATTCAAACATGTAAGAATGACAGCCATTCCTCAAGATATAAATGGTCAAAAGATAGGAAGATGACTTTGTGCTGCTCTGCCTCATTTAAATACAATTCACTCATAACTCAAGACATCACTTTGTCATGTCATTGGTCCTTTTCAAAAATGAAGGACAAACAACAACAAAGGGAAGACAAATGTACCTTATTTGAAATGAGTTCTCTGTGACTCAGACCCAGCCACATTAGCAGCCTCCACCCCACCACCCCAGTACCAGCTGTGCACCACCCCTACCCCAGCTTTTTTGGTCACACACACTTGCCTCCCCCTAAAGGCAGAGCCCACTTTTCCTGAATTGGCCGGAAGAAATCCCTGCAATTGAGTGGGCATCCAGTCACAGCAGAGTTAAAGAAGAGGGAACAGAGTCACTTATTGCATCCTGTGAGGGGGCATCCATGTGCTTTGTTCTTAGATGCGGAAAGGAGAGAAAGAACTTTAACATCATTCCAGCCCCATTCAAGAATATCCTTTGTTAACGATGTATGCATAGTTGCCCTGGGATATTGGCAGAGAAAGACATGGAGATACTTTGAAGCCTCTGTTTTTCAACTATTATATTTAAAAGAAAAAAATCCTGGGTAAAAATTACATGTTTTTAAGTTGTTGTTAATGTCATTGTTGTTTTTGTTTAACATACCTTAGTAGAGGCTTGAATTCTGATGGCTAGCAGAGGAAGAGAACAAAAATTTATATTTCTTACTCGGTTTCTTGATGTAACATTCTGTCTTCTTAGTCCCAGGTGCTTCTATTGAACACAGTTGAATTCCCAAAAGACATTTCAGGGTGGGCTCTGTGTACTCTGTAAATGGAGTCCAGTGATAAAAGAATTCTGAAGACTATAGTATAGAAACTGTGTTTTTTTGGGGGGGGTGGGGCGGGGAGAGGAGAAAGAGTGCGTAAGGGGCTATGGCTTCTACCATTTAGAGTTCAAGATGGGATGGGAAAACCTGTTTGCTGAAGACTGTGAGTTTCCAGGGTGCTAAAGATGACTAGCTATGCATCTGAATCCAGCTACAGCAAAAGACTAGGTTAGGAGGGATGGCCATAGCTTGTTTAAATTTCTGTGCCATCAAAGTTTGCTGCTATTGGGAAATGCTGATAGGTTGGAAATCTGTGTGACACAGTGAATAGAGTGAGGTCAGGTAGACATAGAATCCTGTCTCTAATATTTACTAGTTGTTAATGACCCTTTGTCAGTCACAGTCTCTCTCCTCACTTTAAAACAGGATTAATAATATATATATGTGTGTGTTAGTGTGTGTGAGTGTAAAATGTATGTATCTATATATGTATAATTATATCTATATCTATAATAACTATATTTATCAATATGTATATATATATATAGAGAGAGAGAGAGAGAGAGACAGAGAGAGAGAGAGAGAGAGAGAGACAGAAGGGGAAAAGGAGAGAGATGCAGACACAGAGAGGGAAACAGAAAAAGACAGAAAGAACATGTCCAGGTTGCCTAGAGACTTTATACATAATTACATTGGATCCTTACCCTGTGAGGTAGGTGCTAGTATTACTATTCCCATTTTACAGATGAGGAAACTGAGGCTAGAGAGATCATGACTTGCCCAAGGTCACATAGCTAGTAAGTGTCTAAGAGTGGCTCTGAGCCAAGGCCTTACTGATCTGATGCTCTCTCCATTCCACCAGGGCTTCCTCTGTAGCATCAGCCTCCTAGGACCACTATAAAGCTCCATAAAATATTATGCAAATCTTAAAGTATTCTATAAAGGTCAGCTATCATGCTGCTGATTTTCACTGTAGATAGATAAAATATTTATTAAGTGATTGCTATGTGCCAGTCACTGTGGACAGCATGCAAATAAAAGAAGAAGGCAGTCCTGCCTTCAAGGGGCTTACCCTCTCATGAGGCATGACAACACATAAAATGTATCTCTGTCTCATTTGTACAGCAAATTGAAAGATCTGGTTAGTAGACATAGAGAGATGAAAGGTGAGAGAAAGAAGGGTAATGATTTGAAGGGGAAAGTTCCCAGCAGGAGCAGTAGGCCATGGGATCAAGATTTGATCTGGTAAAGGACATAGGACATTTCTTCCTAGGGAAGCAAAAAGGAAGAGAACCAGGGAGTTTCAAGAAGGGTTGAAGTGTGGAATTGGGGAGAAGGCAAATGCCACCTTTCTTAATGAGGTAGGAAGTGAGGCCTTTTGCTGAGAGGGAAGGGTGTGGAATTGGGGAGAAGGCAAATGGCACCTTTCTTAATGCAGTATGATATAAAGAAGACCCCAGACTCAATTCTGAAGTTGACATCTCAAGTGTTTTATTCAAGAAGCTGAAGGGTTTCCCCTTTCAGTTCTCGAGAAGTGAGCACAGATCCTCAGGAAGGAAAAGTGTGTCTTACAGGAGCAGAAGTTGAGCTTTTATGGGATTAGTGCCCTGCCTAGCAAACCCATTCCCTTCTTGGTCAGGATTCGTCCCCGGTTACATCATTCCCTATATGACATGTTAGTTATTATGTTGGTAACCAAAGCAAGGCTTCTGAGCCCCTCTTTCCATACATTGCTGAGTGGTCAGGTTCTTTTTAAGGTCTTTTTCTTATCTCAGCGACCCTTGGGCTGTCACAAGGTCAGGGCCCTCTATATGGAAACTTTTTTCACAAGAGACGCCTTATGATTCCATCTGTGCAGAAACTTATTTTACAAGACTGTCACAGACCCTATGTCAGCAACTTTAGGTTGTCAAGTCCTCTGTGGGAAAATTTCACAAGAGGGGCCCTATGGCTTCATCTATGTGGAAACCGAACTTTATA
This sequence comes from Phalanger gymnotis, assembly GCA_028646595.1. NCBI lineage: Eukaryota > Metazoa > Chordata > Mammalia > Diprotodontia > Phalangeridae > Phalanger > Phalanger gymnotis. The sequence goes on along the minus strand of CM053622.1, from coordinate 71,847,154 downwards.
TTTTAAAATATAACAATTTCCTCCTCTTCTCTATTTAGTATAAATTCAGGTTCCACACTTTCTTTGGACTCATTTTTTTCTCTCACAGACAGGGGGCATTTGGTTATGAAACAGGTGACATTTTCAAAGGCTACAAAAGCCACAGCAGCCCTCAGCAGGCTGAACCTGGATTTTTACAAGCCAAGAAGAAACAGAGTATCAGTTGGCAACTCAACATGCATTGATTTGGTGCCTACAATGTGCCAGGCACTGTGCTATAAGCATTGAGGATTCAAACATAAGCAAAAATAAAAAAGCCCCGGCCCTCCAGGAGCTTACATCCTATCCCCTCATAGGAGCATAGTGGCTAAGTCCAGCGAACGAGATATAGTTGAGCTTGGATAAGTCCAGGGAGCTGAGTCCTTCCCCAAAATGGAGGTTTCTGGAGGAATTCACCAATGGAAGAAGGGGCCCACAATAGGTGAATTAGGAAGCAGCCAAGGTGTAGTCCAGAGAATCAAGCATGGTTGGTCTGACTCAACCACCCCAAAATAATTTTTTTTTCAAATTCTGTTTCGTTGTCTGCTGACATTTTATTGTGCTAGACCAAAGAATAGGAAAGCTGTCTGTGACTACTTCCTGAAATGAGAACCCCAGTTGGTGAAAAGATTGGAGAAAGGAGACTGGGTCTCAACTTCTGGGGTCAGGCACCTATATCAAACAGCAAGGAAAAGTGGGAGGGGAATTGTCCTCCTAGCTTGCTCTCACTCTCTCTCTCCCTCCCATGCCCTCTCTCTCTTTCTCTCTCTCGCTGTCTCTCTCTCGTCCTCTCACTCCCTACTCCCTCGCTGTATCTCTCTATCCCTCTTTCCTCGTACTCTGCCTCTTTTCCTCCCTCTCTCTTTCTCCGTCTCTCTCCCTCTTTCTCTCTGTCTTACCTATCCTCTCTCTCCTTCCCTCCTTCTCTCCCTCAAGCAATTGGGGTTCTTTGTCTCCCCACCCTATTCATTTCTCATAAGCAGTTGGTTCCAGATACCACAGAACCTGTCCCCATTTTTTGTTTGTTGGTTTCTTTGAATATTATTTTATTTTTTTTCCAATTGCATATAAAGAATGTTTCACTTTTATAAGATTTTGGGTCCCAAACTTTTCTCCACTTTCCCTCCCTCCTCCCCAAGATGGGTTATATAGATAGACGTTATTCATGTACAATTATATTAAACATATTTGCACATTAGTCCTATTGTGAAAGAAGAATCAGAACAGAAGGGAAAAGCCAAGAGGAAGAAAAAACAACCCCCCCAAAAAGGGTGAAAATCGAATGCTTCAATCTGCATTCAGACTCCATAGTTCTTTCTCTGGATGTGGATAGTATTTGCCATCATGAGTCTTTTAGAATTGTCCTAGATCATTGAATTGCTGAGAAGACCCAAGTCTATCAAAGCTGATCATCGCACAATATTGCTATATTTGTTTATAATGTTCTCCTGTTTCTATTCATTTTACTCAGCATCAGTTAGCAAGTCTTTCCATGTTTTTCTGAAATCTGTCTGCTCCTCATTTCTTAAAGCACGATGGTTTTCCATTGCATTTATATACCACAACTTATTCAGCCATTACCCAATTGATGGATATTCCCTCAATTTCCAATTCTTTGCCACCACAAAAGGAGCTGCTATAAATATTTTTGTATATGTGGATCTTTTTCCCTTTTTTATGATCTCTTTGGGATACAGACCTAGTAGTGCTACTACTGGATCAAGAGGTATGCACAGTTTGATTGCCCTTTGTGCATAGTTCCAAATTGCTCTCCAGAATGGTTAGATCAGTTCACAACCCCACCAACAATGCATTAGTGTTGTAATTTTGCTACATCTTTTCCAACATTTATCACTTTCCTATCATTTTCCTTTTTTGTCCTATTAGCCCATCTGACAGGTGTGATGTGGTACCTCAGAGTTGTTTTAATTTGCATTTCTCTAATCAGTAGTGATTTAGAGCATTTTTTTATATGACCATAGAGAGCTTTAATTTCTTCATCTGAAAATTGCCTGTTCATAACCTATGACCATTTATCAATTGGGGGATGATTTATATTCTTATAAATTTCATTCTGTGTATTAGCAATTTTGATTTGAAGATCTTTCCCACCCATTAATAGGCCATGTGACCAGCTTACATCACAGGAAGCCTAAGTGACATGGTGGGATGAGCTTCCTGATGGGAAAAGAAAGTTATGTCACAGAAAATGCAGAGTGGCTGCCCTCATGATTGTTAGAACTGAAGAGGCTGACTTAGCTATACTGTGAGTTTGTTTTGGGGAGACCCCAGCAGGGGGTCGGAGAGGTTTTGGGATGTTGAGGCTCCATGTTGTGATTTTCTGTATTGAATGTTTTGGGTTCTTTGCTGTTATGATAAAGTGGATTGACTGGCTGCGGGAGCTGAGCATTTGGTTATGGGATATGGTTCTCCGGTGTCTGAATAAATAGTTTACTTCTACCTTTTGTGTGGAGTCTCATATACTTTATGATACAGAACTACGTAGGCATTTTGACAATTATCATCTACATTGTTACTATTGCCTTACTGTTTCATTTGGTGTCATGAACAGGATCGCAAGGTATAAGATCTCTATTTAGAGGAAGAAGGACTTTAGAAGAAATGGTTGTCCCAGGATAGGAGGATGTAACTTATTGCTCCCTTGCAAAGGAATGGTCTAAGGGCACTGGTCTCTGTGAAGAATGGAAGCAGAAGCTACAGGGTGGAGGACACAGAGACTTGGAGCAATGCCTCAGAGAGGTTACTGTTGAGCCAGGAATGGGGATCCCAAGTGCAATCTCTATACAAGGCTGGATTTTACTCACATCTATCGTATTGTATGTGAACACAGAGACAGACTATTAGGAGAGAGAGTTCATATTCAGATGGTTGCTGAAACGTCTGAAAATACTCAGCCTATACTGTAGCAAGATGGAGAAACTCAGGTGGCAGAACAGCAGGAAGCTAACCACCTTGTAAATTCAGCTAGAAGGCAGAGGGAGCCAAGGACGTCAAAAATGCACCTCAGTTCAGCTGAGGTCAAGCATAACAAGCAGTCTGGTTACCACGGTAAAAGGGGCAGAGAAGCTAGATAGGAGGTTACAATGTCAAAATTTCAGACATGAAGCGAAACTTTGTTGCAAGCTACTTCTCACAGAGACAGTGAGATAGTAGCATGCTAGACTTCTTAAAGAGAAGTGTGCCGCATAGAGCAGAGGAGGCGGGTAACAAAATACCCAGTTTGGGCTGGTTTTAGAGGATTTTACACAGCAGGAAATCACAGATATCTTGAGTAGGTTTACCCAGAGAATGGGAAAATTGTTAATATCTTGGATGAGAATCAGTGATAAAGGGGCCACAGGAGTGTCTGTAGATTCTGTGGATTGTATGAGATTCATAAGTATTAGTCAGAACTCTTTTGTACGGTGAGCTTTTAGGGATCATCATTCGCAAAGAACTAATCAAACAACCAATTTGTTGGCTTTGGCTGCGACAGGCTGTAAACAGGAATATCTTGCTGATACCAAGTGGCCTACTCCAAGTAGACCCTGGTATTCAATTAGGGACTGTATGAGAAAGTTAAAGGAGGAGGTGATGAATACTACTATTATGTTGGGGAACGCCAAAGTTTATTATGAAACTCCCTTGGGAGTCTGTCATAGGAATTTGATAGTTAAGACAGTACCTCCACTTATAAACATGTGATTCTGACTCTGCTGATTGCAGAAGTAGGGAACCCTCTTTCAGAGGTGCTGGATAAAATTTCACAGTTAAGTGACTTAGGAGACTGGGGAAAACATGATAAGTTTCTTTGGGAAAGAAGGGTATACAGCCAACGGATTCAATGTCCAATGAAGAGTGACAAGGAAAGAGATCTTTACTGCTCTTTTGAAAACAGGGGTAGATTTTAGAAGAATAGATGGTATTCCAACTAATGAGTTATACAAAATGTACCAAGATAAGGGGCTTAATAGCAAATGGAATAGAGATGTAAGAGCTGCCTCTACAAATCCTACAGATCTTGAACCCTTATATCCAAGTGAGTCACACCTTCAAGGAGACTAGGGAATAGGCTGAGCCCCAGCTCAGATTAAAGAAACACACAGACAGGATTACAGACCCCATGTTAATCTGACTATATATGGAAGAGTGGATCAAATATTGTAACTAGGACATTGATTGACACTGGGGGCTGAGGCCAGTTTGATTTATGGAAACTCTAGCAAATTTAAGCATGGAACTCCTGTTACCATCACAGTGCTAAGAAAGGCTGAAATATCAGTCAAACAAGTGAAACTGATGATGAAAATTGGACAATTGCCTAAAAAAGAATATACTATGGTCATCGTACCCATTCCCGAATACATTGTTGGAAAAGATATGTTGAAAGGCATGACTCTGAATTTGCCTGAGGGAAGATATCAATTTGCAGTAAGGAAGATAGGAATTAATACAATTTTGGTGGGAAAAGTAAAGATGGTCCCAGTCACTTTACCTGAACCTTCTAAAGTAATTACTTTGAAGCAGTATCGTGTACCAGGTGGGCAAGATGAAATTGCCAATACTATGAAGGAATATGTTGAAGCAGGAGTGTTAGTCCCTACAAGCACTCGATGGAATAATCCAGTATAGCCAGTACAAAAGTCAGATGGAACGTGGAGAATGACAGTGGATTACAGACAATTGAATAAAGTGACCCCTCCCTTGTATGCTGCTGTTCCAGATACTATTACCTTAATAGAAAGACTCCAGAAATATGATGAGACTTGATACGCAGTTATTGATTTGGCCAATGCTTTCTTTATGATCCCAATAGACTCCAAACAATGGAACCAGTTTGCTTTCATGTGTCAGGGTCGACAATATACTTTTATCTGATTGCCACAAGGATATCTGCACAGCACAACTATTTGTCATAGGATTGTAGCTGAACGTTTGGATGAATTAAAGTTACCTAGTGTATAGCTTACCTACTACATAGATGATATTTTGATACAGGGGGAAAATGTAAAAGAAGTGGAGAAAAGTTTGATACTTTTAATTGAGCATATGAAAAGCAAAGGATGGGAAATTAACCCTGAAAGATTCAAAGACCAGCTCAAACTGTAAAATTTTGGGGTATACAGTGGAATAAAGGACTGCAAGAAATTCTCCCACAAGCTTGACAAAAGATTCAAGATTTTGCATTTCTCTAATCAGTAATGATTTAGAGCATTTTTTTCATATGACTACAGAGAGCTTTAGTTTCTACATCTGAAAATTGCCTGTTCACATCCTTTGACCATTTATCAAGTGGGGAATGACTTGTATTCTTATAAATTTCATTCAGTTCTATATATATTTTAGAAAGGAGGCCTTTATCAGAAACACTGGCTGTAAAAATTGTTTCCCAACTTTCTGTTTTCCTTCTAATTATGGTGTCATTGGTTTTGTTTTTGCAAAATCTTTTCATTTAATGTAATTGAAATTATCCATTTTGCATTTTATAATTTCTATCTCTTATTTGGTCATAAATTCTTCCCTTTTCCATAGATCTGACAGGTAAACTATTCCTCGTTCTCCTAATTTGCTTATAGTTTCACCCTGATGTCTAAATCACGTACCCATTTCAATCTTATCTTGGTGTAGGGTATGAGATGTTGGTCTATGCCTAGTTTCTGCCGTACTATTTTCCATTTTTCCAGCTGTTTTTATCAAATAATGAGTTTTTATCCCAGAAGCTGTAGTCTTTGGGCTTATTAAACAGAAGATTACTATAGTCATTGACTACTGTGTCTTGTGTTCCTAATCTATTCCACTGATCTACCATTCTATTTCTTAGACAGTACCAAATAGTTTTGATGATTGCTACTTTATAATATAGTTTTAGATCTGGTATGGCTAGGCTACCTTCCTTTGCATTTTTTTTTATTAATTCCCTTGATATTCTTTACCTTTTGTTCTTCCAGATGAATTTTATTACTTTTTCTAGCTCTATGACATAATTTTTGGTAGTTTGATTAGTATGGCACTGGATAAGTAAATTAATTTAGTAGAATGGGCAAAGAAGAAACAAACCTATCACTCTTTGCAGATGATGAGGACGTGCTTAGAGAATCAAGTAAAAAACTACTTGAAATAATAAACAACTTCAGCAAATGTTGGAGGATGTAAACCCACATAAATCATTGGCATTTCTATATATTGCTAACAAAGCGCAACAGCAAGAGATAGAAAGAGAAATTCCATTTAAAGTTACTGTAGACATTATAAAATATTTGGGAGTCTACCTGCCAAGACAAAATCAAGAACTATATGAACACAATTACAAAACACTTTTCACACAATAAAGTCAGATCTAAAACATCGGTTTCTCATGGGTAGGCCAAGCTAATAATTCTACCTGAACTAACTTATTCAATGCCACACCAATCAAACTACCAAAAAATATTTTATAGAACTAGAAAAAATAATAACAAAATTCATCTGGAAGAACAAAAGTAAAGAATATCAAGGGAATTAATGAAAAAGAAATGGTAGGGAAGGTGGCTTAGCAATACCAGATCTTAAATTGCATTATAAAGCAGCAATCATCAGAAGTACTTGATACTGGCTAAGAAATAGTGGTAGATCAGTGAAATTGGTTAGGTACACAAGACACAGTAGTAATAGTAATCTACTGTTTGATAAATTCAAAGACCCCAGCTTCTGGGATATGAACGCACCATTTGAAAAAAAATGACTGAGAAAACTGGAAATAGTATGGCAGACACTAGACATAGACCAACATCTTATACCAAATACCAAAATAAAGTCAAATTGGTATATAAAGGCTGATACCATAAGCAAACTGGGAGAGCAAGGAATAGTTTACTGGTCAGATTGATAGAGAATGAAAGAATTTATGACCAAATAAGAAATAGAGAACATTATGAAATGCAAAATGGATAATTTTGATTACATTAAGTTGAAAAGTTTTTAATAAATGTTGGAGAAGATGTGGGAAAATTGGAATACTGATGCATCATTGGTTGAGTTGTGAAGTGATCCAACCATTATGGAGAGCAATTTGGAACTATGCACAATGGGCTATAAAACTGTGCATAGCCTTTGACCCAGCAATACCACTTCTAGGTCTGTATCCCAAAGAGATCATACAAATGGGAAAAGGACCCACATGTAGAAAAATATTTATGGCAGCTCTTTTTGTGGTAGCAAAGAATTGGAAATTGAGGAGATGCCCATCAGTTGGGGAGCGACTGAACAAGTTGTGGTATATGAATGTAATGGAATATTTTGTGCTATAAGAAATGATGAGCAGGAGACTTCAGACACACCTTGAAAAATTTATTTGAACTGATGCTGAGTGAAGTGAGCAGAACCAGGACAGCATTGTACACAGTAACAGCCACACTGTGTGATGACTAACTTGATAGACTTATCTCTTCTAAGCAATGCAGGGATCTTAGACAACTCCAGAAGACTCATGATGGAAAATGCTGTTCACATTCTGAAAAAGAACTATGGAGTCTCAATGTAGGTCAAAGCATATTATTTATGCTCTCTCTTTTTGTTTTGTTTTGATTCTTCTTTCTTGTGGTTTCTCCTATTGGTTCTAATTTTTCTTTACAATATGACTAATGTAAAAATAGGTTTAATATGAATGTATATGTTGAGCCTATATCAATTTACAGGCCATCTTGGGGCAGAGGGAGGGGAGGGATAGAGAGAAAATTTGGAACTCAAAATCTTGTGGAAGTGAATGTTGAAAACTAAAACTAAAAAAAAATTTTAAAGTTAATTTAAGTAGAATTGTCATTTCAATTATATCAGCTGGGCCTACCCATGAGCAAGTGATATTTTTCCAGTTGTTTATATCTGACTTTATTTGTGTGAAAACTGTTATGTAATTGTGTTTATATAGTTCCTGGGTTTGTCTTGGCAGGTAGACTCCCAAATATTTTGTATTATCTATAGTTATTTTAGATGGAATTTCTTTTTCTATCTCTCACTGCTGGGCTTTGTTGGTAATGATGACTTATGTGGGTGTATCTTATGTCCTATGACTTTGCTAAAGTTGTTGTTACAAGTAATTTTTTAGTTTATTTTCTAGGATTTTCTAAGCACACCATCATATCATCTGCAAAGACTGATAGTTTTGTTTCTTTATTGCCTATTTCTAATTTCTTCAATTTTTTTTTCTTATGGCTAAAGCTGACATCTTTAGTACAATATTGAATAATAGTGGTGATAATGGGCATTCTTGTTTCACCCCTGATCTTATTGGGAATGCTTCTAGCTTATCCGCATTACATAGAATGCTTGCTAATGGTTTTAGACAAATACTGCTTATCATTTTAAGGAAATTTTAAGCATTTATTCCCATGCTCTCTAATTTTTAATACAAATGGACGATGTATTTTGAAAAAGGCTTTTTCTGCATCAATTGAGATAATGAAATGATTTCTGTAAATTTTGTTATTGTGTGGCCAATCATGCTGATAGTTTTCCTAATATTGAACCAGCTTTGCATTCCTGGTATAAATCCCACATGGTCATGTTATATTATCCTCATAATAAATTGCTGTAATCACTTTGCTAATATTTTATTTAAATTTTTTGCATCAATATTCATTGGGGAAATTGCTCTTTAGTTTTCTTTCTCTGTTTTGGCTCTTCTTTGTTTAGGAAACTGTACCATATTTGTGTCATAAAAGGAATTTAGTAATAGTCTTTCTTCACCTATTTTTACAAATAGTTTATATAGAATTGGAATTAATTGTTCTGTAAATGTTTGGTAGAATTCACTTGTAAATCCATCTGGCCCTGGAGATTTTTTCTTAGGTGAGTTCATTGATGGCTTGGTCAATTTCTTTTTCTAAAATGGGGTTATTTATGTATTTTAATTCCTTTCCTGTTAATCTGGACAATTTGTATTTTTGTAAATATTTATCCATTTCACTTAGATTGTCAGATTTATTGGCATACAGTTGGACAAATTAGCTCCTAATTATTGCTTTAATTTGCTCTTCATCTGTGGAGAATTCACCTTTTTCATTTTTGATACTGGTAATTTAGTTTTCTTTCTTTTTTTTGAATTAAATTAACCAAAGATTTATCTATTTTACTGGGTTTTTTCATAAAACCAGCTCTTAATTTTATTTATTAGTTCAATAGTTTTCTTACTTTCAATTTTATTAATCTCTCATTTGATTTTCAGAATTTTTAATCTGATATTTAATTGGAGATTTTTAATTTGTCCTTCTTCTGGCTTTTTGACCTCCTCTTTGGCTATTTTATTCATGAAAGCATGTAGAGATATAAAATTTCCCCTAAGAATTGCTTTGGTTGCATCCCATAAGTTTGGGTATGTTGTCTCATTATTGTCATTCTCTTTGATGAAATTATTTATTTTTTCTCTGATTCGTTTTTTGACCCACTCATTCTTTAGGATTAGATTATTTAGTTTCCAATTAGTTTTTAGTCTATCTTTCCATGACCCTTTATTATACATAATTTTTATTGGATCATTATCTGAAGGATGCATTTAATATTTCTGCCTTTCTGCATTTGATTGTGAGGTTTTTAGTGCCCTAATACATGGTCAGTTTTTGTGTAGGTGACATGTACCACTGCGAAAAAGGTATATTCCTTTCTATTCCAATTCAGTTTTTTCTGGAGCTCTACCATATCTAACTTTTCTAAAATTCTATTCACCTCCTTAACTTCTTTCTTGTTTAGTTTGTGGTTAGATTTATCTAGTTCTTAGGGGCTGCAAGTTGAAGTCCCTCACTAGTACAGTTTTGCTATTTCTTCCTTTAATTTACTTAACTTCTCCAAGAATATGAATGCTATGCCACTCTGTACATATACGTTTAGTATTGATATTACTTTACTGTTTATCTACCTTTTAGCGATTTATAGTTTCCTTCCTTATGTCTTTTGATTAGATCTATTTTTGCTTTTGCTTTGTCTGAGATCAGGAGTGGGTTTTTTTTTTTTACTTCAGCTAAAGCATAATATATTCTGCTCCAGCCTTTCACCTTTACTCTGTGTGAATTTCTCTCTTTCAAATGTGTTTCTTGTAAGCAACATATTGTAGGATTCTAATTTTTAATCCATTCTGCTATCCACTTACATTTTATGGGAGAGTTAATCCCATTCCCATTCCCAGTTGTGATTACTAATTATGCATTTCCCTTCATCCTATTTTTCCCATATGGTCTTTTTTTATTCTTTTCATTTTGTTCATTTTATTCTTTTCAAAATTTTGTTTCATTGTTTCTTGATTTCTCATAAAGCTATTAGCTCCCATTTGCTCAGTTCTAATTTTTAAGCAATTATTTCCTTCAGTGAGATTTTGTACCTCCTTTTCCATTTGGCCAATTCCACTTTACAGTGAGTTTTTACTTCAGCGAATTTTTTTTTGTCTCTCTTTCCATTTGGCCAATTCTGCTTTTCAAGGCGTTCTTCTCTTCATTTGCTGTCTGTACCTCTTTTACCATTTGGTCTAATCTGTTTTTCAAGTTGTTATTTTTCTTCAGAATTTTTTCGTGTCTCTTTTAACAAACTGTTGACTCATTTTTCATGATTTTCTTGCATCTCTCTCATTTCTCATTCCAATTTTTCTTCTATCTCTCTTGCTTGATTTTTAAAATCCTTTTTGAGTTTTTTCATGGCCTGAGACCAATTCCCATTTTTTTCTTAGAGACATTGGATGTAAGAAGTTTGACATCTTTATCTTCTTTTGAGTGTGTGCTTTGATCTTCATCATCATGATAACTTTCTATCATCAGAAATTTTTTCTGGTGTTTGCTCATTTTGCCCAGCCCATTACTTGATTTTTAACTCTTTGGTAAAGAGAGGCTCTGCTTCCAGGGTGGATGGTATACTGTCCTAAGCTTCAGGGGTTTTGTGCAACTATTTTCAGATATTTCTAGAGACCTGTAAGTTTTCAGTTCTTTCAAGGTGGTATGATCTAAGGAGAGGTGTTTACTACTCTCCTAGCCTGTGCTGTGATCAAAGTGACAAACATTCTTTTCTGTCCTGGAACTGTGAGGAGGGTCCCTGATTCACTGTGGCCACAAGCTCTGCTATGCTAGTCTCTCCCTGGGACTGCCACCTAGGACTGTGACCCAGATCATAGTATGGGCAAAGCAACAGAGTCCTGGCTCAGTGATACCAAAAAGTCCCCTGTAATCTGCTTCTGACCACTCGCTTGATCCCCTTACCACCGGTGTGCTAAGAGCTCCAGAAGCAGCTGCTACCACTGCTGATTCAGTGGTTGCCAAGGCCTGTTTCTTGTTTTCTGAGTCTGGGACTATGCTGGTATGGCCTGCACTGGACTATTCTCTACTGTCACCCAGGTGTGACAGACCCTTCCTGCTGACCTTTTAAGTTTTCCTTGGTGTCTGTCAACTGAGAGATCTGGAAACCACCACTACTGCTACTGATTCAGTTACTTTGAGGCCTGCTCCTGGTTTGCTATGGCCTGGTCTGCTTTGGTTTGATCTACATTGGACCGTGCTCCTTTCTCACGCTGGTGCAACAGACCTTTCTTGCTGACCTTCTACGTTGTCTTTGACTGGAAAATTGTTTCACTCCATCTTTTTGTGGGTTCTGCCACTCTACAATTTGTTTAGAGTCATTATTTAAAGGTATTTGGAGGGGCTTGGGGGAAAACACAGGGCAAGATGGGAGCTAGGCAGAACATGAGTGAAATGGGGACTTTGTCCCATAGATGCCAACATGGGAGGATGGAGGGGTGAGGAAAGGGAGTTCTTTCCTCTCCACAACCACCACCACTGATGTTCTGGGGGTCTGGTGGGTCTCTATTGACACAATTACATCCTCACTGGAATTGTACTCTGTATTTCCTGCACCAAATGAACTGGGTTTCAGGTAATCACAGCTTTGCATCCAGAGACAATTAGAGGAACAAGAGATGCAGACAAGGGCAGGCACATATAGGGCAGAAGATACACTAGGATAGGGGACATAGGGTCAGGGAGAGGAGGATGGACAGAACCAGAGAAGAGATCAGGATCATGGACTCAGGAGAATACAGACAGGGAAAGAGAAGAGGGCAGAAACAGGGATGAGAATATATCCAAGGGAAAGGATGGGCACAGGGGAAAAGAACCAGAAGGGTGGTCAGGAAGAGAAATAATAGGGATTTACTGAGCCTCTGCAGAGTGGGATCTCCAGCCTTAGACCAATGCTGAATTAGGGAGCACAGGGACTGGACTAGAATGGGCAGGAAAGACAGAGAGGGCAGATGTCCCAGCAAGGGCTCAGATCCGGCCCCAAGAGGACACCTTAGGAGTGTTGCTCCCTGGCAACATCCTTAGTTCCCCAATCTTCTAGGCTCTTGATTGGCGGAAGAAGTTGGAAAAGAGCTATTGATAGGCTGTCAGGGCCCCACCTTCTCCTCCTCTCTTTAATCTGCCAGATTATAACTCCTCAAGGCTTCCTGGGCACCAAGGATTTTGGGGGAGAAGGGAAGGGAATGCAGGGTAAAAACACACTTTCTATAGGGATTAATCTGGGAGAGGGAAGGTGTCTGAAGGACATGGATGTCACTGTAGCTGTCCTGTAGCCCCAGACCTAGAGGGTAACCCACTCGGAGGTCACTGAACCTGGAGGTACAGGTCAGGAGGATGTAGGGGTTCATTTTGTTCTCAGTCCTGAGGGACTCTTGTGAACTTCCAACCCACTGTTAACACACCTGTCTGGGCTGTGATCAGTCCAGCCCTCTCCCCTACCCCACACTCACCTTGTGCGTAATGTCCAAGTTTCCTAGGTCCTCTCTTGGAGTTCCCTATCTCTAGCAGGAAGGGAGACGGTCAGAGGGCCCCACCAGTGGGCAGGAGGAGGAGTTAGGAGTCCCTTATCCACATCTAGCCCAACCCGTCCCTATCTCTTCCTTTAGGGGCCACTTGTAAGTAGCCCAGCCCAGCCTCTGGCAGTTCCAATCAAGTTTTGCTCTGCTCCCAGATAATTACATATAGCTGAGGCCAACTGTGCTTGGCATATTCTCAGCCCTAAGGCTGATCACTACTCTGCCCTGCCTAGAGTTACCTTTACCAATCCCCACAAATTCTGCTCTGTGCCAACTAACAGAGTTAGCCCAGGGCACCGGAGCTGACTTTGAATCTGCCCTTATTGAAGGCTGAGTGAAAGTGCATCTTTCCTCCCAGAGGTCTCACCTCTGGGAATAAAGTGGGCAGCAGACTTCTCTGTACTCAGCCCTTCTCTCTCCCAGTGTACAAGGTTAATATGGGCTTGGACCCTGGGGGTGCCAAATAGCTTCCCTCCCCCCCATGACCTCTTCAGCAGCAGCTGCACCATCCCACACTAAATTTAACCCCAGCCTGCCTACCTGGCCCTCCCTCCCCACCACCCAAGCCCGATCATGGGCTCCCTGTACTATGCTCTTTATGTGTTTGTCCCTCTGCCCCCCTGCCCCCTGAAGAAGGGGAAATCAGGAAAAGAGTTATGGTAGACAGGCAGAGGTCACAAGTATATGCAGACAAAAGACTAGGGCAGCAGGGAACCTGATTCAGGCCAAGTCCAACACAAAATGGATAAGGAGATAACAGCAAGCCAACTGTGCTCCTTAGAGACAAGGGATGAATGTGATCTACCTGAAGACTTCCTGGGCCCACAGGGTCATGGTCTGAAAAAGATTAAGAATGAAGAGGAGACAGACAGGAATTGGTAAAGACCCTGACACTCCAAGAGGGCTGGTCAGGGATATTTTCAGAGAATGGGAGAGATATAAAGGATGAGGTAAAGAAGGAGATTGGGCCTTAGGGCCTGGGCCTGGCCCCCTCACCACAGCCTGTGGCTGGAGCTCAGCATCTGTCTGCTTATCTTCATCCTCTTCTGGGGGTTCAGCAGCAGTGGATGGCTGCTTTTGCCACACTATGGCCTCTTGTGAATGTTCTTTAGGGTGCAGGTGGGTGCGCTCTGTCACATTCACTCTTCACACAACCTTCCTGAAGTGCTGGACACAAGGACACCCCTTTGAGCTCCCTGCTTGCTCTGGGATCCCTTTAGTCACTGGAAGTCAGATTTTATATCCCTGATACCCCACTCTGTCCCAGTCAGTTGTCTCAGTTTCCTGAGCCAGGCCAGAGGCAGGCAGTGGCCTAGAGCCCAGGGCAGGAGAAACTCCATCAATCCCATACCTCATTCCAAAGAACACCTACCTAGGACCTCCTCCCTCTGGACTCTGCCCTAGAGCCTGCAGTTGAGTTGGGGAAAGAACCTCAGGGTCAAGAGTGGGGGCAAGGTGACATGACACCTGGAACACCTCTGATGTCAGCTCAGGTTCCTTGTATTTGTTGTGACCCAGCTTGAGCCCCCCTCACCTGAGAAAGGTCTATAACCTGGATTGGCCAGTCAGGAGAAAGACATTTTTGGCCCACCCTGAGCTTAACCTACCATAATGCTTTGCTTTGCTCTGTGAGTGAACCCAAGCCCTCCTGCTAGATTTGGCTGACTGGGAACTTTCTTCTGCCAAGGGCATGGCCCACTGGACATTTCCTTTATTTTTTTATATTCCTCCCTTGTTAGTGGCACTATCTTGACACCCCCTATTTTGCAACAACCCATGTTTACTATTGGCAGAAGGCCAGACATCCTGGGGCCACCATATTTCTTTTGTGGAACTATAATTTTGGCTAATTAAAAACACTGGGGTCCTGAGTTGGGGGTTGGATGGGGCTTACTCTATGGTTATAAAAGCTTCTCAAACTAAGCCTTCAGGGAGTGCAGAATTATTTTCTAACTCCTATGCATGCATAATTCTCAGGCTCAATGAGAATAAATTAGCTCATACAAACATATGTACGGCCTGATTCTGTTTGTTCCTTGATAAAACCATATTTTAAGGTGAACCCCATTCGGTTTGTTTATTGAACACGTCTTTGGTAAAGGGGAAAACTGATTTTGTTTGTTTCGTTGGACCAATCCTTTAGTAAATGGTTGAGTGTTTGGTGCCATGACTTGGACAGGACTGATGAAGGGGTGAGACAACTCCTACCCCAATAATGCTAGTGACTCAATGCCATTGAAACCGGTCTTCATCCCCTCCTAAAATGCCTTCTCACAGTTCTGATCACTCAACATTTCCCACTCTCTCTGGAGTAGGAATGTATCTCAATCCTGGGATTGTAAGAGCACCAGAGGTTCTTATTAACTCCTCTCCTCCCAGATCCTTCCCCTCCTGGTGAAAGGCAGGGATGGGTCAGACCCACAGAGAGCTTTCTCTGAGCCCTGCCACCAAGAATTATCTCTATTGGGAAGGCCTTGGCATCAGCCACTCCAACTCCTAGGCAATGCCTGGCATGGCAGTATGAGGTGCAGAAGCCAGCCAGCCTGGGCTCTTGGTAAGCCCACACTTCTCTGTTCCAGTTACAGAAATGTAGCAGCTTTGTAGTTTATTGGCAAGCTATTTTATCTCTATTTGCCCCATCTCCTGGTTTGTAGAGGGAAAAATAAGGGTGGTTGTTGTGTGATCAAAATGATATGATTGTAAAGCGCTTAACACGACTGGTACATGCTAGACACAACATTATTATTATCTCTCTAATTTAAAGTAATTGTTCCACATCTGATAAGTTTGAGTGGTTTTAAAATACCAAAAGTAGTAAGAGCAATGATTTCTATAAGCAATAATCTGGAAATGAAATAGATGTCATCTGAAGTTTATTGTTTCTGTTATTATTGCATTTCTAAATTATATTATGTTTCTAAAATTCTCTCATATTGTAAAATTTGAGAGACCATTGTGAAGTAGAAATGGTGCTAGATAAAGCATTTTTTAATCTGGATCTCTTTGCATATGGATTGAGTCTTTAAACGGATGTGATAAAAAATATTTTGATAATTCAAACTGTGAAATATTTGATGAGGTAGATTTAGTTATAAACAGGTAACAACAATAATAATGATATTTTCTACAATAGCAAATTTTCATTTGAAAATCTTGGCTATTATGGAAATATATAAGGTGGCTTAAAGATGAAGTTTCAACATATTAATGATGAGATGAATGACTTTCTGTGCAAGGTGACTTGGAAATGCATTCGGCTAAAGTGATAATGGATTGTAACAACAATGCTACTTGCCACTACTGTGGCTGTGTAAGGCCAATAATACCAGCACACAGGAGGGCTGCTAGCACAGGTTCTTTGATCTGCTTTTCTAAGGAAAGCAACTTTAAGAGGTTAACAATCTTACTTTAATTAAACATACATATACCATTCATTTAGTTCAGGGGGAAAAGCCAGCACCCTGAACTTCAGAGTAAATACAAACAGAAATTACAAACAGAGACAATATAAACAGACCAACATTTCTGTCTAACCAAATGACAATACATAGTTACCAGAGAAGCACCAACATCTGGGTTTTCAAAGCCTGGGGGTGGGGAGGGATGCTTCCATGGCTTATCTAGAGTCTCGTCACCAACACTCTTTCAGTGAGTGTGCCCCCAAAGGCAAAAAGCCAACCTCAGATCTTATATATACCTCAGGGTCAAGGGGTATCACAACCATGTGACTCAAACTCATGTGAACTAGGCCTTCCCTTGACCTAAGCAGGTCATCAAAGACTCCTGATTCAATCAAAAACTCCTTTATGCTGAAAAGCACTTCCAAAACAAAGACAACAAAAATTTCACTTTGCTTGCCATTACATTTGAAACACAAGACTCACCAAAGGAACTTGATTACCTCAGCATTCTAAAAGACACAACAGTAAAAAAAAGTCTCACTCTAATTACCATAACATGGGTTTCTTCCAAGTTTTAAATACATAATATAGTTTGGGGTATTGTTATATTTCTAAATTGTGTAATTATATCAGCTATGTTGTTGAAAAAGCAATTCTTCTTATCATCTAAATGTTAGATTAAGAATTGTATGCCTCCCCCTAAAAATATAGGGGCGAATGAATAGGTTAGGATAAACTTCTACATTTTGTCTATACTTGAGAGGAAATTTCACCTAAAGTTCTTATCTACCCTGTGCAAGAGTTTTCTGTGTTGTGGAATTCCTAGAGTGAATGGGAATCCTTGCACAATACAGGGGTGTGATTTTTCAAGCCCGTTTCATCTAAAGATATTCATTTGTATATATGTTAATTTGAAGGTTTGTGAACTACTATTAATGTGAAATTCCAGAATGTTGATATTTTCTTAATTTCTAGTGATGTATTTAAGGACAAAGGAAAGAAAAGATACTGAACAAATTTTTAAAGACCTGGTAAACTTTGTTATTGTGATATGGCTAATTTAATGCAGTATGTTCTTCTTGGCATATAAAAACTGAATGTCCTCCCCATTGCAATACCCTTTTGACTAGGAATTTTGTTGTAACTAGAAATTCTGTGATAACTAGGAATTTTGTTATGGTTAGGAATTTAGTTTGTTATAGTCTTGGGAATTTATGTTACTAAGGACATTTTACACCAATTTAGTGTTAATAAATTCCAATTTTAAAGGTTTATTTTTGTTTTAAGATAGAAAGAGATATAAATTTTAAACTGTTTAAAAAGGAGAAATATTTTTAGAAAGAAATAAAAAATCTCTTGTGTGATTTTTAAGGCCTACTAAATTTTCATTTGCAAGATAATTTATTGCTAAATTACTCTGAGCTCTAAAGTAGAAGAGATCTTGCTGTTTTGATCTGTTTGTAGTCATTCTATGGCCCAAGCAAGAATTAAAATGGTGTTTGAACTTATACGTATGACTCAATTCCTGAATTATCTCATTCTTTCCGAGTAAGGAATAAAATCAGAGAAGGATAAACAAGCTTGTGAAACAAGGATGTAAATCTCTCAAGTTGTGAGGTTAAAATCAGGAACTTCTTTTGTAACTTATGAGCTCTTTTGTGTTATTTTAACAGGAAATCTGATTTTATTTATATCTGTTATTTAAACTGGAATTAGAACATATGCAGAAATGTATGCAAACTGCTTGAGGCTCACCTTAAGATGTGAATTCTGAGAGCAGTAGTATTTTTCTTGATAGATCTCCTATTGTTAGCTATGTGAGATTATGGTAAATACTTATGTGATCCTTGAGAGCTGAACTCACCTGGACCCTTGATTACTGGAACTTGCAATTCAGACTTTAAGGGACTATAATTTACTACTGTTTTGAGCTTTGATTGCTGGGATAGTTGTCTGAATTATCATGAAGCCAAAAGTAGAATGCCATGTGCTGCAGGCTAAAAACTGCTAAAGGGGATATCTGTGCCTGGGAAAAGTTTTGAGGATAACCTCAGACACAACCTAGGTAGGATCGTCCTGGCTCTCTTTCAATGATATCGTTTCCCTTCTGATATCCCCACTTGATTAATTCTGAGCCCTGCTTTTAACATCTTGTGGTTCACAAGATGTGGTTCACAATTGGCTGTCAGATATGACTTATGCCTGAAATCAAACAGAGCTAAAGAAGTTTTTCCCTTCTATTATTCTATATGACATTGTTATAACTATGTCCCTTTTTTTTCTTTTATAGTGAATTTCTATACTCAAGTTCTGTAAGCACAATACTAAATCTATTAAATAATAGATTGATACTGGAACATTTCTAAGCTACTGTAATAGGATGTAAGTATGAATAGCTTATAATTTTAACTTACATTTGTGGCCAAATGATAATATAGGGATAACATCCTCCTAAGGAGGAAATGATTAGACCACATATTAAGACAAAGATGTAATATGATAGATTTCTAATTAAATGGGATAGCAAATTTTGAGAAAAGCAACAGGACAAGACTGTTTCCTCTGAGAATTATATACGTATGCGTGTGTGTGTGTGATTGGCTTCCAAAATTTATCTATCATGGAAATTCAGCCTTTAAGCATATTTTGGTAATAAGTTTCAAAATTGAATTTTTACACATAAATTATATGGATAATGGTATGGTAAAGAAAGTGAAGTTATTTTCTCATTATTAAAATATCTGTCTGATAATTTTAAAAGGCAGAAGAGCTCATTTTACAGTTAGACCTTCAAGTTTTTAAAATATTTGTATACCAAGTATAGGATTAAGGTAAGGACAGAAACAGCAAATGATATATAATGTGAAATTCTCTGAAATTTCAAAAATGGAGAACCAAATTCAAGTGATTGTACTGAATTATACTGTCAGAATCACCTAGAGACTTCCAAGATTTGAAAGCAGAGAAGCAGAATTTCTTTTAGACTGTCCTGAGAAAAAAAACCTTTTGTCCAAGTAAGGGTATCTAGGGACCAGATAACTACATGAGACACCTGGGACCCAAAAGGTGCTGCTTAAATGGACATTGGGAATGGGTTACTGGGATACAAGATATTAGTTAACATTTTTGATAATGACTGTATTGCTTTGTATGGTTTATGTTTAAGTTTCCTTGGTTACCTGGGTGACATGTAAATCTCCCTTCTCAAAACTAGTCCATCGTGAGCCTTCTAAGTGGCTTAATCTGTACCTGACTTAATATAATTATGCAATTTGGGGAATTATGAGAAAAATTTCATTGTATTGTTTGAATCTAGCCCTGCATGGCTGGGAAACTGGACTATTACTATGTGTCTTTAACCAAGTTCTTATGCTATGCTGTTTTCTCTCAATTGTCAAATAATATGTCTTCTAAAAGCCCCTATCAGGTCTTTCGGGCTACTCCCACAGCTGCCAACTTGTGGGTGTGCACTCCTGGATCATCTAAAGACTCCTCTGAGTGGACATCTCTTCTCACTCTCTGAGGAAGAGGGAAGTTTTCCCCATGCTTTCCCTGGTCTACAGGTGGCACCTTGGTGCACCCTTGACCAAAATGAGGGGAATGTGAACCAGCTTGGGCTTCACTCGCTTGAGAAAAGCTGAAAATGTGGATTGGCCAATTAGGAGAAAGACATTTTTGGCCCACCCTGAGCTTAACCTAGGCAAGTTTTGCACGCTCTAGCATAAGAGCCATTATTTGCTTAGCTCTCTAAGTGAACCCCAACCCTTCTGCTGGATTTGGCTGACTGGGAACTTTCTTCTGCCAAGGACATGGTCCACTAGACATTTCCCTTATCTTTTTATGGCCCTCCCTTGTGAGAGGCCCTATCTTGACGCCCCCCATTTTGTGACAACCTACGTTTACTGTTGGCAGAAAGCCAGACATCTTGGGGCCACCCTATTTGTTTTGTGGGACTATAATTTCGGCTAATGAAGGACACTGGGGTACTGAGTTTGGGGTTGTGGGGGCTATTCTATAGTAATAAGAACTTCTCAAATTAAGCCTTCAGAGAGTTTGGAATTATTTTCTGCCTCCTCTGCATGCATAATTCTTTGGCCCAATGAGAATAAATAAGCTCATCTAAGCATGTGTACTGTCTGATTCTGTGTTCTCTGATCAAACGGTGGTTTAAGGTGAATCCCATTCTGTTTGTTTATTGAGCAAGCCTTTGGAAAGGGGAAAACTGTTTCCGTTTGCTTCTTTGGAACAAATGTTTGATAAACAGTTGACATAGTATAAGGCATTCTGGGACAGGCTGGGGATGGGAATGCATCCTCTGAGGGGCAAAGGCTATGGGCATTAGGGACAGGGTTTCAAACCTACATGGGAAGGGAGATGAGCCTCTTCAAAGCAAAGACTGAGAACTGAAGAGGGGAAAGAAGGGAATGACAAGGGGGAGAAGAAGGGCCTGGGTTGGGGAAGGGAGAAAGAGAAGGAAACAAGCACCTACTGTGTGCCAGGCACTGTGCTAAGTTCTTTACAAATATCTCACTTAATTCTCTCAACAATCCTGGGAGGTAAGCACAATTATGATATACATTTTACACTTGAGGAAACTGAGGCAGCAGAGGTTAAGTGACTTGGCCAGGAACACAGAGCTAGTGTCTGAGGCTAGAGTTGAACTCAAATCTTCCTGACTCCAGGCCCAGCACCCTATCCATTGGGCCACCTAGTTGCCCTTAGGGGGAGGAAGAGGAAGGAAAAGAAAGGATAGGGCTGGATGGTGACCCCTGGAATAGCTCTCATGTCAGTTCAGAAGCCCAGGCCAATCAAGCACTCCAAGGAATTCTGGACCACTTGGGTCCTGAAGGCAAGGGGCAGAGTTCTTGATATAAGAGGCATGGTGCTTCCATTACAATGTGGGAAGAAGGGGGAAAGGAAATGCATAAACAAGAGAACTAGTGGAAGGACAGAAAGGAGGCTGGGTGCTGGGTGCTGGGAGACTGGGAATGGGGAGACGAGGAGACCTGACAGGAGGAGAGGTGGAGAATGGCAAAGATAGGACTGGGCATTAGGGGATGGTAGTGGAAGTTCAGAGGAAGAGGAAATGACTGAGTAGCCCCAGTGTGTGAGCTCCTCCTAGTGGCAGGCCCTGAGATAGGCAGGCTGGGCTGTGGCTATGGATGCAAGGTGAAGACCTCACCCTCGGCTGCCTGCACTGGAGGTTCGATGCTGTAGCAGGGAGCCTGAGCCCCGGTGGCGGTCATGGTAACACACTATAGCTTCATGCTTGTGCTTCAGCTCCAACAGCTTGGCCCGCATCTCTTCATCCCCACACACATCTAGGGGAACAGCAAAAGGAAGTTCCCTGATCCATGAGTCTGGCACCCTTCTCTTGGCAGTGCCCTTGGTGCCCTGACTCACTCACCCAGGGGCATCTCATCCAGCAGTGACTTCCCATTCAGATCAGTTCCCTGGGCCACCAGCAGCTCCATAAGATGCACCTGTGAGCACAAACCAAGCTGCCCCTGACACTGCCCTCATACAACTGGGGCTTGAGACCTACAAGAAGGAGTGGCAAGAGGTGGGGGAGTGGGGGTCTGGGGACAATGGAATACTCTGCAGATATGGATAGGGCTAAGTGAGTGGGAAGTGGGAGCTGGAAACCATGTTGGGGTCCTGCCCTGGAGCCCAGCTCTGCTCTTCCACCTAGAATGAAGGTTCAGCAGCCTCCTGCCCTGATCTCCCCTCCCTACTCACCTGGCCCCAGCAGGCTGCATGCAGTGGCTCCCAGCCATCTTGTTCCTTGGCATTCAAGTTGGCCTTGTGCTCCAGCAACAGTTCAGCTGCCTCCAGGTAGCCACTGGCTGAGGCAATGTGCAACTAGGGGTGGGAGCCTGGGATGAGGAAGTCCCATCAGCCCAGAGAGGGACAAACTTCCCCTTTCCAGCATATCCATGGATAGATGAGTATTGGATTTGGATCATGAAGACACGAGTTAGAACCACCTACGTGATCTTTGAGCACGTCACTTAACTCCTGTTTGCCTTGGTCGTTCTGACTGCAAAGTGGGGATAATAAAAGTATCTACCTCACAAGACTGTTGTGAAAATTAAAGGAGATAAGAATTGTGAAGTGCTCTTCAAACCTTAAAGGGCTATATAGAAACTATTATTAATATTCCCAGAAGGGATGTTGCAGATTTTCTCAAAAGCTGAAGCAGTACTTGCAAAAAGAAAGACTGCTTCCTGAGGGCCATTAGCCACAGCTGTTTTCTAAGGAAGCCCTAGAGGATTCTGCCTGTTGCTGCTCCCACAGGAAGGTGGGCTACTCTGTGCTAGGGGGGCCTGGAGCTGCTAGGCCAGGGCCTGGCTCAGTTTCTCTGTCTTGTGGGCCAGGTCTTGGCCCAGTAGCATGAGTTTCTATTGCTAGGAAGCCTGTGGCTCCTGCAAGTGGAGCCTACTCAATGTCTGTCCTATCCAGATGATGACCCTCTTAACTTATCTCTCTACAACCTTTGTTCTGATTCTGCTGGCTGTGCACCCTTCCAGGGGGCTGGTTCCCATTGACCTTAGGTCCAGGTTACTGAGTAGCCATCAAAAAACAGAGGCTTAGTCACAAACATTCCTCTTAGTTGCATTTGGTTGGCAGATCTGCAAGCAAGAAACCTGGGGCTCAGGTTACCTGTGGACTATCTGCCCATTAAACATTTACATCAGGCCTGCCTGCCTACCTGCCTGCCCATCCCTCCACCTGCCCCACTGGGAGCAGCTGCTTGCTGATTCCTGGGGGTGGGGCAGGAGTAAACAGTTCAAGAAAAAGACAAGGCCAGCCTGGAGGGAACAAGGGCTGGAGCCAGGGCTGAATTTTTCTGTAAACACTGGAGACTGATGTCCTGACCCTAAAGGCAACAAATCTCAAAGGAGGGTAGTACACCAAAGACACTAGTCCCTGGACAATAATACAATAAGGAAGACCACTAAAAAGCAACAAATAGAACCAGACTACTCATCTCCAGGGCAGACCGATGAGTGACAAGAACCCAGGACAATTACCCACAAAAGACATTCTTATGTAGGATAACACCTTCATAGAACATAAGAGCTATATGGGTCTTCAGAGGGTAAATAACCACACCCTTACTTGAACCATCTATTTTCTCTATCACACCAGCGATGGAGAACTCCCAACCTCCCACTTTTGGAACAGCTCTAAGTATAAGGAATGTCTTCCTTATATTGAATTATGTCTCCTTGTAACTTTCACTTAATACTCCTAGTTCTGCTCTCAG
>CM053622.1:71802841-71823145 GCA_028646595.1 Phalanger gymnotis | reverse complement strand
TCAAGAAGCCATAATCCAGCCTCTCTCTGAAGATTTCCCATGCAGGTAAAGAGCTCCACACACACATCCCCTTCATTCTGTATTTGTGCAGTCAATAGTCTCCCTCCTCAAACAATCCTGAAACACTCTGCACTTTCCTTGTCACTTTCATTTTTGCCCCAAATCATATTATCCTTATTGGATAATGTAGACTAGAATGTAAACGCCTTACAGGCAAGGACTGTTCTTATAACTCTTCATACGATTGAAGTATGGGAGCAAGAAAAACCAGAAGGCTTTGTGGATACAGGGTTTTTTTGTCACTGCTACAGACTAAGGGCAAAGGCTTCAGAAGAGAAAGGCAGATCTGGGAAGTGAACAGTGAGTTCCAAAGATGATATCTAAAAAGGGATTTGGAGTGCTGGGCTATAATGTAAAATACAGGAATGACATTCTCTTAGCTAGGGATGTAGTATATCTAGCAAAAGCTGCTAAGAATATACATGTCTGTAATATGAAAATATTTTTCATGACTTCGTAAGTATAAAGAGTATCATATTTTTTGCCTCCTTAGTAGTTGGGGAAGGGCTGGAGGGAGAGAGAATTTGAAACAGAAAATACAATTTTTTTTTAAAAAAAATCCAAAATCAACAGAATAAAGAGCTAAGTTAAAACTCTGATCTATTACTCCCCAATTTTTTTTAAAGAATGCATACGCCAAGAGTTTTGCAAATCAAATCAAAAACTGTCAGTCAAAATCTGGAAGTCCTACAACAGGAGGAAACCAAAACAAAGTCAAAAATACAACAATCATTGAAAAAGAATCAATTGAAGTACCAAGAAACTCAGGGTCACACAAGGCTTGGAAGCTTTTACTAAAAACCAGAGATCTTGGTATACGATGTTCTAAAATGCAAAAGATATAGGCTTAAAATGAAGAATAACTTGTCCTGCAAAGCTGAGTATAATCCTACAAAGGAAAAAAATACATCATTAATGGAATAGAGGACCCACATATTCTGATAAAAACAAAACAAAACAGAGCTGAAGTAGAAATTTAGAAATAGAAGAGACCAGTGAAATCTAGAAAAGTAAATTTATTTGAGCAACTGGAAGATGAAGTGTGATGATATGTAGACTAATGAGAGAGAAGACGCAAGTGCCTCTTGAGACTGTGAGGATTTCCAGCCAAGATAAGAACCTGAGGGGAAGTAAAGTTTGCACCAGTCCAAATAATGAGAAATAAATTCAATGAGAAACTATGGTAAACAACATCTATCTTCCCAGAAATGCACAAACAATCACATAGCAGTCCAGGAACAAGCAAAGGTCTGCTCTCTTTCTCCCTACTCTACCCTGCTCCTTTCCTCACCCCCTCAGAAATAAAGGCAATGCCTTTCAGAACAAGCAGAGACAAGACATGTGTGGCTTGAAAATCTCTGTGTCTGGGGGAAGCAAGAATAGAGCCACCCACCCTCCCCAAAGAAGCCCCACAATGCTCAGAAGTGCCCAGGGAGTCTCAGCAGACATCAGTCAGTGCAGTACTGCCCAGTGTGGTATAGCCCCAACCCAGGGTCTTTGAGGTCCCTAACACTCTGTTTGAGATGCCAGAGAGGATCTTGAAGATCCAGAGTTTGACCTCAAAGATCCAGGGAGGTAGAGGTCTGCCATGACTCAAAAGTATAGCAGAAGGTAGAGCCTGGCACTGGTACAATGCTCAAATTAAGAAACTGAAACTAGAAAGATAAGTCTAAGAAAAGACCCACAAGTATCAATAATCATTGTAAATCTGACTCCATAACAACTACAAAGGAAAAATGGTTTCCACAATGACTACATGAATACCTAGATGAATGAACCAAGAGATAAAAAATAAAATAAAAACTGTGGAGAAAATCATTGGAAGGAGAATAAGTAGTAGAGAAAGGGGTAAACCTCATCCAAGAAAGGAATCCCTTAAAACTAGAACAGAACAAACAGAAATCAGTCACTCCATGAGACAAATGGTTGAAAAAAATGGAAGAAAATTTAAGTATCTGATAGCAAAAGCAATAGGTCACAAAACAAGTCAAGGACAGAGATTTAAGAATCACTGGACTTCCTGAAAAACATGATTTTAAAAAGTCTGGGCATTATATTTCAAGATAATATAACTGAAAACTTCCCAGACCTATTAGAAGCAAAGAACAAAGTAAAGGAAGAATCCCCTAAGTTTACCTCCTGAGAGGCACATCAAAAGGAATACTCCCAGAAATGTCATGACCAAAATCTAGATTTCCCACATCAAAGGAAAAAAAATATGGCCAGCATCTAGAAAGAATCAGTTCAAGTACCAAGAAATTACAGTCAAGTTCACAAAAGAACTGGCAGCTTCTACTTGAAATGGGATCATGAAGAGTAGGACAAGACTGAAATGACTGAACAACAACAAAACCTTATTCCCTCTCTCTGCAATCCACTGACACAGGCCTCCTTACTGTTCCTAAAATAAGACACGCCATCATCATCACTGATCATATTCTCTGGCTGTTCCCTATGCCTGGAATGTTCTCCATCCTCATGGCTCCCTCCCCGCTTCCTTGGCTTCATTCAAGTTCAAGCTAAAATTGAACCTTCCATTGGAAGCCTTTCCTGATTCCCCTTAATGCCTTCCCTTCTACTCATCTTTAATTAATCCTGTATGTGTGTGTCTACACATATGTATATGCATACATGTATATGTTGTATGTAGCTGTTTACATGATAGCTCCTCCAATAGCCTGTTGAGTCCTTGAGAATAGAGACTTGGGGGAGTTTGGGGAGCTGTGTCTTTCATTGTATCTCCAGTACAGTTCCTGACATGTAGTAGGTACTTAATAAATGTCTGGTGACTAACACTCTTTGGTATAGTTATTCAACTAATTCTGAATCCAGCTGTCAGTACGAACATCCCATCTATACATTTCATCATTTTGTTCATAAGCGAGAGACTTTGCCATTGTCAAAATCCAGGTACACCATATATACAGCATTAATCTCTAAAATAAAGGTCTACTAACTCCATCAAACAATAAATAAAAAAGCTGAGGTTCATGTGGGGTGATTTTATGAACTTACGCTGACTCTCAATGATTGCTATTAGTATTCCTGAGGATCGATATGTTCTAAAATTTTGTCTGAGCTCAACATCAAACTTACTGGTCTATACTTTTTAGAATTCACTCTCTTCCTATTTAAAAAAAATAATTAGGCCTTTTTTTAACATTTCTGGCCTTTCAGCACCTCTGAAATTATTCATGATTACTCAAAAATCATTGAGTGTGGTTTGGCAATCACATCTATGATTTCCCTCAGTATCCTGAGGTGTAACTGATTCAATTTGGCAGACTCAAACTCATTTAAAGTCAGTAGGTATTCTCTTACTATCTCCTCACCTATAATCAGTTCCAATTTTCTCCTATCCACATTTATTCTATCCTCAGTCCCAACCAAAACAAAATAGGGTAGTTTTACTTTCTATCACCTGTCCAATTATTGCTAAAACATTATTTCTCTTCCTTCTACTTTATGGTGCGACCATTGTTTTTAAATCTCTGTTGTACTTAGCATTTTCACAAAGTTTAGTTCTCTTTACAGTATTATTCCATTTTTTTAAATTCTTTCTCAGTTATATACCCTGCATACACTAGTCCTTTTCGATCTGAATTTGATAGGTGTTAAGTTGTGAAGTTCTAATAGTCCTTATCTGTACTTCCTTTTCTCATCAGAATATTTTTATTGTATACATCCCATCTTTCTTGAATTTCCCTCTTAAAAAAAAAACTGGGTCATGTGAATAACCCATTTTCACATCCTTCTCCATCTCGTGCATTCTAGAATTATACCATAATATGCTTTTCCAAGATTTCTATCACTTCCACTTTAACCAACCTATTCTCCTTTTGTTGGTCAGAATTAAGCTCTCAGTAACTGTTCTACTGATCACTTTCTTGAACTCTTGGGAAAATTCTATAAGGTAAGTTAGAAATTTATCCTTCTACTTTGAACAGAATGAGGCTTGCTCTATAGCAGATGTCCACTTGTGACCAATCTCATCTTTGTGCTGAATTTTGTGATCCATATTATAGCCTTATTATCCATGTGCTCTGATTCTTTGAGTTGTATATAATATATTCCCTCAAAAATATCACTTCTGTTTCTCCCTTTATCCCTAACCAAATGCTTTCCACTATGCTTCCTTCACTAATGTGTGTGAATTTTCACATAGGTTTATCTTCTTTACACAAAGCACTCTGCCATAGCTGCTACCAAAGGGATTATTTTTTAATCAGCAAAATCCCCCCCCCCCCAAATGAGAATCAAAGAAAGACAAAACCCCGGTTACAAATATGTATAGTCAAGTAAAAATTTTTTGTTGGCCATTCCCAAAATATTTGACTCATTCTGCATTCCGAGTCCTTCATCTCTCTATCAGGAGGTGGGCAGCATGTTTCATCATAGTTCTCTGGAATCCTGGTTGGTCATTATACTGATCAAAGTTTCTAATTCTTTCAAAGTTGTTTGTCTTTGGTTTGCCATACTCATGTCACTGTATAAATTGTCACTCTGTATCAGTTCTATAAGCCTTCCCAGGTTTCTCTGAAACCATCCATTTCATAATTTTTTACAGTATAATAGTACTCCATCATATTGAGATAACACAGCTTGTTCAAGCTGTCATCAACTTATGGGCACCCCTTCAGATTCCCATCCTTTACTACACAGAAGAGTTATAAATATTTTTGTACATCCTGAATTTGTTTTGTCCTTAATTTACCTTTCCTCTAATCTCCCCTCCCCTTTCCCTATTTTCCTGTTGAATGAAATGTATTTCTGTACCAACTGTGTGTGTATATTCTTCCCCTCCTTTGACTAGTTCATATGAGGGTGAGGTTCAAGTATCAAGCAATCCTCCCCTCATTCTCTTCTTCTTGCTTATATAAATGTCTATTTGTGCACTCTCATCGTGTGTGGTAATTTTCTGTAATCTCCCCCTCTCCCTTTCCCTCCATGTATTTTCCCCCCATTCCTGTGCCCCATGTATTCCTCTTCTCCTCTTTCCATTCTTAACATCATAAAGACATAACAGAACCACTCACAGGACTTATCTAATTGTAATTAGACTCCCTCTGTGATCCGTGATGATGATAGAGTTCAGAAGGGACACATACAGCATCTCCCCATATTACAGAGTGTTCCTAAAGTCTGGACACATAGGCAAAAATGCATATTTTCAAGAAATGAAATGAATGGAATTTTCAACATTTTATTTAATTGGAATATTAACAAATAACATCTTCAATTTGTGATGCAAAAGTTGACTGCTTTCCAAGACTTATGTGAACTCAATGCAATAACTCCATATTGCTGTCAATTGCCTATGTGTCCAGACTTTAGGAACACCCTGTATAATATAAGCAATTTATATTTGATTAATTCTTTATCATTGTTTTATCTTTTATGTTTCTTTTAACTCCTGTGCTAGAACTTCAAAGTTTCTACACAGATCTGGGTTTTGTTTTTTTTTTAATAAGGAATCCTTGGAGATTCTATATTTGATGAAAGGTCAATTTTTCCTCTGTAGGATGATACTCAGTTTTGTAGGATGTTATACTTGGCAATAAGCCTATATTATTGTTTCCCTTTGTGAATAGTGTATGCCAATATGGTCCTTTCAGAGCTAAATTTGCTAAATCTTATATGATCTTGATTTGGCACCTTACTCCTTGAAAACTCTTTCTGGCTGCTTGCAGAAGTTTTTCTTTGACCTGGAATCTACAGATTTTGGCTATGATTTTTCTGAGAATTTTTCCATTGAGGTTTCTTTCAGGAAATGACTTGTGGATTCTTTCTGTTTCCACTTAGCCTTCTGGTTCTAAGAAATCTGGGAAACTTTAAGATTTCTTGAAATTTGATGTCAAGGCTCTTGTTTTAGTCATACTGTTCAGAGAATCCAATGATTGTTAAATTTTTCTCCTTGATTTGTTTTCCCTGTCAGTTGTTTTTGGTGGGAGGTATCTTACATTTTCGTCTGCTTTTTTTTAGTCTTTTGACTTTGTTTTAATATTTCTTATTGTTGCATGGAGTCGTTGGCTTCTACTTGGTTCATTCTAATTTTCAGGGAATTTATTGCTTAAGCAAGATTTTGTATCTCTTGTTCCAAAGTGTTAATTCTCTAATTCTTTCTTCCACAGCTCACATTTCTTATCCAGTTTTTTCTTCTAGAAGTCTCATTACACTGACAAAAACATTTTTAAACCCTGTTAAAATTCTTGCTTCATCTCTTCCAATAATTCTACTTGAATTTGGGCTCAATCTGTGTTTTTCTTTGAAGCTTTGCTTATAGATGTTTTGGCAGCATTCTCTTCTTCTGGGTTTGTGTGTTTACCTTACCTGTCACCATATTAACTTTAGATAGTGGGATTCCTTTTTTTTCTTTTTCCAGTTTTCTCTCCTGCTTTCTGACTTGGGTCTTGGAGGAAAGATCTGGGATGGTCCTGCTGCTGTTTTTTTGAGGGTTGCATTATTCTAGGATCTCAGGGACAGCTTTCATGGTGGGGACCTATAAGTTTTTAATGCTCACAGAGTGGCCTGATCCAGGACAAAATCTCAACTTCCTCCACCCCCTCCAAGGCCCAAGTCTGAGCTCTGCAAGTTTCTGATTTGCATTTGTATCTCAGCAACATCAGACTGCCAATGATGCCATTAGGAAGAGGGGTGGGCCTATGGAGTAGATAAGGAGTTCTGTTTTGAACACACTAGGTTTGAGATGCTTCTGGGGCATCTATTTTGAAATGTCTAGTAAGCAGGTGGTGGTAAGGGACTGAAGATTAAGAGACCAGGGATGCACACATGAGTCTAGGAATCATCTGAATAGAGATTATAATTGAATAGAGATTATATGAGCCCATGAGAGCTAGGAGGTCACCAAAGGAAGCGCTATAGAGAGAAAAGAGAGGGGATCCAAGAATTTGGGTGGGGGCACAGGTAGAGTTGGGTGGCATGACATAAGTGATGATCCAGCAAAAGGCTATGACATCCTGCAATTTAGAGGTCACAGGTAACTTTGGAGAGAACATATCTTGCTGAGTGACGAGGTCAGAAGCTAGACTGCAGAGGGTTCAGAAGAGAATGAAAGGAGAAGAAGAGGAAACAAGGAGTGTGGAAAGATTTTCAAGGAGTTTGGCTACAAAAGAGAAGAGAAATACAGGATGATGGGTGATGGGATGATAGGATCTAGTGAAGGATTTTTCACGATGGGGAAGATAGGTCTACTTTCCCCAAAGGAATTTACTGGAAAAAGCATAGTTACATAGCACACTTAGAGTGAGTAAGTAGTGTCTGCGGTCAGATTTGAGCTCAGGAAGAGTCTTCCTGACTACAGGCTGGTGGGGCTGTATCCACTGAGCCACCTAGCTGCCTCTTTGGGGGATGTGATATGTGTATAAATGTAAGATGTAGGTAGACTTCTCAGCTTTCTTTAAAGGGTATGTATTTACTTAGGGGACACTGTTGTAATACAGTCAATAGCAGCCTATTTTCCTGGAAATCCAGCACAACTGTTAAAAATAGCTAGTATCACTTTGGGGTGAAAGTTTAGGAGAAGAGCACATATAAGTTTCAGAATCAGCCTATCAGGCCTCAGATCAGATATTCCAAACTCATACTTAAATAGAAATGTCCTCTACAACAATGATGCCAAACTCAAATAAAAATAAGAACTCCTAATCCATTCATAGGGATCCCTGCAGGCCTCATATTGACTTTGTTTTAAATGTAATGTTATCTATGTTTTATTGTATTGCTGCGCTGATCCGGACTTGTCTTCAGGTGTCTCAGCACCTAGAACGTTCTGAGGAATCCCCAGGACCCAGAGGTGAGGCCATGAGGGAAGCAGGGCCTGGTGAACCAATGGTAACGATAATGCCACAAAGTTTACAAAGGACTTAACAAATCTCGTTTGGTCCTTGCAACAACCTTGAGAGGTGGGTGCTGTTATACCTATTTTATAGTCTAGGAAACTGAGGCAGAAAGAGGTAAAGTGACTTACCCAGTGTCACACAGCCAGTTAGTGTCTGAGGCAGGATTCAAACTCAGGTCTTCCCAACTCCAGGGCCTGTGCTCCCTCCACTGCATCACCAGCTACCTGGTCTAACCTCACTCCACACATGAGTTAACCAAAGCCCAGAGAAGTGAGATATAACAAGGTCAAGAATGGGGAAAATACTCTATTCCCACCAGCCTTGGTTGGTCCTTCTAGTACTAGCCCCTCCCCCAAGAGAAGAAACCAAGTATACAGGCTCAGCCAAGGTGAAGAGAGTCCTAAGGCCCTGGCTCCCCATGTCCTGGTCTGACCCCTGGACCCCCAAAGCATTCTTCCCTAGGTCAGAGCCAGAGCTTTAGGCCAAAGCCCAAACACGCTCCTTTTGGGGAAGGGGAGCTGTCTTCCCAGAGTGGCTTTTCCCACAGAGCAGGGATTCTGATCTTGCCTTGGCTCACCTAGGAATGCTTCCCTGGTCTGGCCTCTAGTCACCATAATGTAGCATAAAGAGGAGCCAAAGCACCCGAGTCTCGCTTTCAGCACACGAAGCGTGTGACCTTGTAAGGAGCCTTGACCCTGGAACCAGAAGAGCAGAGTTTGAATTCCAGCTCTGGGCACTACCAGCTGTGTGACTGTACATGAGCCCCCCCATCTCTCTAGCATCAGCTTCGAGCTTTGTTAGATGAGGTGTCTCTACTAGATGTTCTCCAAATTCTGAGATTCTATGATTCTCTGCAAGTATGTGTCCTCCTGTGTCAAGTGGAATTAAAATTATTTAAACTAAAGTGATATGTAAATACTCTTGACTACTCATCATCACAGTTCTTTATGCATGTGATGTTATTAATAATCCTGCCTCCCAGCATCCCTGTTGCTTTTTACAAGATGACTGCCAGAGGCCATGGCAGAGGACTATCACATGGGGCCAGCTAGATGGAGCAGTGGATACAGTACCAGGCCTGAAGTCAGAAAGACTCATCGCCCCGAGTTCAAATTCGGTCTCAGACACTTACTAGCTGTGTGTCCTGGGCAAGTCACTTAAGCATGTCTGCCTCAGTTCCTTATCTGTTAAATGAGCTGGAGAAGGACATGGCAAACCACTCCAGTCTCTCTCCCAAGAAAACCCCAAATGGGGTCACAGAGTCAGAAATGACTGAAATGACTGAATGACAAGGGGGTCTTACATTTTAATTAAGCTGGAAATTGCTCTTTAAGATTCTATCCATTATTGGGTCTGGCCCAATTGCCTAGAGCCCTGAGTCTTCTGGCTGTCTGGTGGAAGGGGATGGGAAGCCTGTTCAGCCTGGCCTGACTCCTCCTATTTACCCTCCTGCACATACAGCTCCAGGACTGGGAGAGTTCAATCTGCTCTGACATTCGCCATTTGCTATCCATCCAGCAGGAGGAGAAGTTCTCAGGCAGAGCTGTTGCCAGGATCTTCCATGGCATTGGTGAGAGCTGGGCCTCCTGCCCTCATGATGCCTGTTTGCCTTCTCATTGCCTATCACTAGGACCCAACCCAATATCCCTGGGCAGTTCTTAGCACCAATTCCTCTGAGAGGAGTTTCCACTTTCTCTGTGTCCACAGCGTGGATGGGACCATTTCTATTCCCAGTGTGGTAGGGGTCTCATGCCACTGTACCCTCATCTCATGCCCACAGGAAGTCCCTGTTACCCAGCAGAGGTGTATAGGTGGGACCATCGATTCTGGTGGAAATACCTGCACGTGGTTTCCCAGCCCCCTCAGCCTAGCTAGGAGAGAGATTCTTGCCTGGAAGTGAGCCTGAAAGGGCCTCATCTCAGCATTCCCATCAGACAGTTGCTGCCATCCTCAGTGAGGAAAAGTGTTGGCCGATCAGATACCCATTTCCTGCTTTCTGCCAGGAAAGAGGCATGTGGGACTGGACTGGAAACAAGCGCCAACTACCATTCACTGTCCAAGAGGAGAAAAGACGATCCTCAAAATAGGAAATAAAAAGCTCATGGATTTGTTTTTAATGATACTGAAAATAGGTCCCAGGGCCCAGCCCCAGTTTGAGGTGTGGGAAGCAGGGGATGAGGGTGTGTTTCCTTCATTTCTTCTCCTTGTTCAGCCCAGGTTACTGGGAGCCAAGTCCAGATAGAGCAGGGCTACCAGGGAGAGGACAAGGAAGAGTGTGAAGCACAGCCCCAGGCCCAGCCCATCTGCCAGGGCTCCAGCCCCTGTGGTCAGCAGCAACTTCCCCAGCAGCTCCAGGGTGGCCAGAAAGCTGTAGTGGGTGGACTGGGGAGAAGAGAGAGCAGAGCCTAAAGGGATCCCAAGGACACAATGCACCACAATTTCCCCTAGTAACTACCAATCCTAACATTTACCTCCCCTTCCCACATCCAAAGGGCTCCCCTGGGTACTGCAAGGGTCCCAGAATACAAAGGCTTGCCAGGATGAGCTGGGGGGAGCATTAGCTGCCACTCATGCGAGGCCTTTGTCATCTTGGGGAAGGAGCAGCTTCATCTCCATTTCAAGGAGCCTGTCAGCCCAGGGACCCAAGAATATCACCTCCCCCACACACCCAGTACCTGGATGGAGCTATGTGCTCGCTGGCTGCAGTGCATCATAAGAGCAAAGGTGAGGGTGGTCACAGTTCCACTCAGAAAATGCTGGGGGCCAAGGCTCACCAGAGCAGCCCCTGAGGGGAATGAAGGGTCGGTGCTGGCTGACAGTCCCCTTGCGTCCTTCTGTGCCTCCCCAAAGTCTGCCCTGAGTGACCCCCACCCTCCACAGTCTAGTCCCTTCCCGCAGCATCTCTGCCTGCCTTCAATCCCTGGTTTCTTCCTCACCTTTTAAGAGGCCCCCCACACCGGAGCTAGGGAAGCAGGAAAGCAGAGCCATCTGAAACGCCAGGGCCCCGATGCGCAGCTGCAGAAGGGGCTTCAGGAGAGGCAGGGGCTGCCTGGGCAGAGGTGGAGGAGGGATCAGTGAGGGTCAGCCTTGACCCAACCTCCCCTCCACCCCTAGCCTCTATAATGGATGCTTCTCTCACCTGTGCCTAGCAAGAAGAAGCCCACCCAGGGAAGAGCCAGCAATGGAGAAGCCCACAGCCACCATCCCATTCCACAGCCCCACTTCTGCAGCAGACACACCCTGATCCAGCAGAAAGAGAGGGAACAGGCTGATGGCACCCTGTTCACCTGGGCAGGGGACAGACATAGGACATGGTGAGAGAGCTGAGCAAGGAATCTCAGGCGTCCACCCTCCTCCAGGAACCTCATAGGATTTAGGATTGCTGAAGATGAGAAGTCAATCCCCTTATCTCACAGAGGAGGCCCAGGGAAGTGACCCACCCAAGGGCACAGCTATTTGGTGGCAGGGCCAGCATTCAGACTCTGGTCCTCTGATACAAATCCAGCGCTCTCCACGACATCTTGCTTCTCTCTGGATAAGGGGGATCTCAAAACTGGTAGCCACGCCAGGGCTGGAAAAGCTTTTAATGACTACTCAGTCATGCCCCGATTTCAGGGGGAAACCAAGGTTCATGGGCAGGAAGGGAACTGCCCAGTTCCAGCAAATCAGGGGCTGAACTAGGCTGGTCACTCTTGGCCAACCAAACTCCGCCCACTTTATGAACGGGGAAACTGAGGCCCACAGGAGGTGTCTGGCCCCTGACACTCACCTAGCTTGTAGAGAAGGACAAAGCCGGCGGTCCACGGGGTCCCTGGCACAGCCAGGAGGGCTCGGAACCCACGCGGGGGGTGGCTACGGCTCTCCTGGGCCTGCAGGGCTGGGGGCTGCAGGGCAGGGGCCCCCCAGGCTAGGGCAGCAGCCAGCCCATAGGTAGCGGCCAGCCCGAGAAAGAGGGGCCCCCACGTGAGGTCGGGGGTGACGGCCAGGAGCCCCCCGCCCGCCAGGGCGGCCCCCAGCTTGTAGGCCACCACCTGCACCGTGTTGCCTGGGCCCAGCTCCGCGGGGTCCAGCAGCCGCACCGCCAGCCCGTCCAGCGCCACGTCCTGCACCGCGGCTCCGGCGTTCAGCAACAGCAGCAGCGCCGCGGCCCCGGGAGGCAGCCCCGGAGACGCGGCTCCGGAGCTGGGGGGCAGCGCCGCCAGCAGCGAACACAGCAGCCCCAGCGCCCCGGTGCTCAAGGCCAGCCACGCCCGCGGGGAGCCGCGTCGGTCCACCAGCGGGGCCCAGGCCACCTTGAGCAGCCAGGGCGCATGCAGGGCGCGGGTCAGCCCCACGCGGGTCAGCGAGAGGCCGTGGGAGCGAAGCAGCAGCGGCAGCAGCCCCGCCTGCAGCCCGTGGGGCAGGCCCTGCACCAGGTACAGCGCGCCCAGCAGCGCGAGCTTGCCGCCCATGGGAGGTCACTGCAGGTCAGGGGTCACGGTCACGATCAGGGCCTCCCCGCGTGGGAACCCTGTGGGGGGTGGAAGGGGCTTCTAGGGGGAAAGGCTGGCGCCGGAACTCCCGCCATACCGGTGCCCCCCGGGGACTACCGTGGGCGGAGGTTCTGCGAAGACGCGAACAGGAGCCGCGACCATTGGAAGTGACCGCACTTCGGCCCCTCACCTCGATCCCCCACCCCGCTCTTCACCGGCTCAGAACTAGCTCCCTGCGACTTTTAGCCTTTTTCAGTCCTCCAAGGCCATAGAGTACGGAGGCGGGCTAGAACGCAACCCTGAACTTCCGGCCGACTGGCAAGAGCCGCTGAACGGACTTCCGGGCGCAGCTGGCGCCTCTCTAGGCGCAATCTTCGCTGCTCTGGAGGCCTAACTGCTCCCCTCTCATTCTCGCCCCTTGGAATTAATTCCAGATTTCGTTCCAAACTCAGCCAGAGGGCTGCCTTCTGTTCCCCTCTCCACCAAACTACCTTGTATTACTGAATTTGCATATATTATGTAGGCACTGATAATCATTTAATATCAATTTAGTAACTTCATTAAGGGCCAGAGCCTGAACTAATAATCAACCAGAAGAGCCTGGATTTAACAACTCCTCTGTTCTAAGAGTAAACTCAGAGAATACCTCTTCTTATGTCAACAAGCCCAGATGGGGCTGTGTGGGTCAGAGACCACTACTCACATTAAAAATATACAGAGACTGTTCTTGAGAAAAGGCAAAAAGGAATTTCTTTCTTTCTCATGAGAAAGGACACACCCCAGAATGGCCCAAGATGATGCCAGCAGTGTGCATGTTGCATACAGCTCAAAGCAAGTTATATAGACCCTAACAGAGAGTTCCCCCCACCCTCCCCACTGGCTAACTTTCCCATTGGCTGGGTTTGGAGCTCACATTCTAAACATGGAACTTTCCCAGCAACAGAGAACAAAGAACAAAGACACAGATGTGAGACCAGGGACTAGTATTCAGCAAAAAGGGAGTAAAAGCTAGATAAACAGGTCCTTGCAGGTGTCTGTCTAGTGATGTAATTTCTTATCTCTACTTTCTCAGCAGAGCAGTTTCTAAAAATATAGAAGGGGTGCAGAGTTGGGGTGGATAGTAGGAGAGGTAAGGTCTTGTCCCACACTGAGGGAGCTTCACTATTTCACCATTCCACTCAATCTATCCTCTTCTCTTCAACCTTCTGAAGACCCCCTCATGCCATCACCCCTTTAAGTAAATATGGGAAGCATTGACAAATCAAAGAGGCAGTCCCTTTTATAAATACTGATACAGAGGGGGCAGCTAGGTGATGCAATGAGGTAGAGCACCAGCCCTGGAGTCAGGAGGACCTGAGTTCAAATGCGGCCTCAGACACTTGACACATGTACTAGCTGTGTGACCTTGGGCAAGTCACTTAACCCCAATTGCCCTGCCTTCCCCCCTCCAAAAAAAAATACTAATACAGAGACCCAAAAGAAAACAACGCAAATATCCATTTAAGATTCAAAAAGTCTTTAACTATACAGCTGTCTGGCAGGGAACACGGTCAATGAAGTCTTCTGGTCCTTGGTATTTGTTCCAGCCATCTCCAGCATCTCAGCATCTTCTTGTAGGAACCAGCTTTCTGTCCATTCTCGTACAAAAGTGACCTCAGCACAATTTTAAACTACCATTTCTAACCCTCATAAGCCTGATTGTTTTTACAAACTCAAAATTGGAACCATGTCCAATTGTCATATTTAGGAAATTCACATCACAAGCCAGTGCCTTACACTTTACATTAATCTATTATTAATTTCCTCGCCAGGAGATTGAGATTTCACTTAAGGAATTAATAACAGGCTCCAGAACATACATAAATATATTAAATAACCAATTTTTAACATAGCATGTATAAAATCTTAAACTTTTAGTCATGCCATTTTTGATGGCATTTACAAAATAAACCACAAGCTGTTCTTCTTTTTTTAGCATTATTAATTGTAACAAAACTTTAGACAAGCATGATATTAATCAAATAACAAAATAGCATTCTCACAAGCCCTTGACCTAATTGTCTCCATACCATTATCAAGAATTAAAGGACCCTAACTCCTACAGGAACACACACAGGAACACCAGTCCCAGTCCCATAGTAACCTATAGGTTACTATAGTAAGATGTTCCATAATCAATTATTTGAGTAAATTTGTTACTGTACTTAAAAAACCTTCAGATTATAGAAATTTGCCACCAAGAAATTAGATACTTATCAGTTATCAGTCCCATTAGGTCTTTGAATAGCAAATTCCAATAATGAGTTTAAGATATGACTATAGTCTTCCATTGCTTAAGGAACATCTACAAAGCAAGCCCTAACTAGCTCACATGCATTTCCACCCTTGTTTATAAGACCTTACTAAGTTGGTGCAAAAGTCCTTAAGTAACTCAAATTCCAGAGTATTATCAAGAAACTAAATTCCTAGTTATCACAGAATCCCTAAATGTTGTGAAGTTCCTTAGCCAAAAGGTGTTGTAATAAAATCTCACATAGGTAATAGTAAGAGAATGATTACAGGAAAAAATACCACTGTTCTTAGAATCCTTTTAAATAAAGGGAACATCTTAAGGTGAGTTTTAAGTAGTTTGCATAAATTTCTGCACATGTTCTAGTTCTAGATAAAAATATTATTAGATTTCCCAGTAAGATATCCCAAAAGAACTCATGTCTTATACTGGCTACTTGCTTTGATCATAGAAACTTACTATAGAAGGAAAAAAAAGCAGGGACATGTGACATACCAAATATGACAGGATAAAACATCCTTAGCTTTGTTTAAATTCAGATAGAGTCACAGTTCTCCAATCATGCAGTATCTGTTTCTCCTCATATCAGACTCAGGAATAGTCAGGTAGGAAACATTCCTTTCTAAACGAACACAATGGGGAAACTGATTCAGGAGGATCCCATCCTAGATTGAGGCTAAGATTGTCCCCTTGGCTTTTCCAAATGCAAACTCCACCTGTTAACAGTACAAGATCACATTCCCTCTGGGTAGCTTATCTTGTGGCATTTCTCTCGGATACTGATTTAATGCAGATAACTATACCCAAATTCAAACTCAAAACAAATTAGTTATGGTCCCAAGTGCCTTTCATCTTAAACAGCAAGTCTCACTAACCATAGCTTAGAGCCAGATACAGTTACTTTTACTTTCATGGAGTTGAAATAAGCAATAAAGATTTACTAGAACTCACATGTATAAGAGATTCCATTAAACATCTTTCCCTTCCTAAATTTAAAATTGTCCTGGTGTAAAAGGCAATTGTTAGAATCCTTTCTATCTATTGTACATAAACTTGTGACTTCCCAGCAAGCTAAGTTCATTGTTTAGGACCTACATAAATCAAACAAGTTCTTTTCCTGGGGCTGATGACCTCACCCATACTGATAGTTTCCAGCAGCCTTAGCAATTTCACAAAATAAGGAGAATTCACATGGACCCCAGGAAGGGGTTAATACTGGTGCCCTTTGCCTGCTGACTCCCATGCATACCAGAAGACTGTTTTGAATGGGCAGAACCAATTCGATAAGGCTTTACACAATCCCCTTCTTTCCACATACAGTAATCAATTAACCACTTTTGGTTTTAGCATTAAAACAATAATCAACAAAATAAGCAAACTGCTCTTAATTGTAATAAAAACAACAAATTTCAATGACATCAAATACATTTCTAGACCATTAAAAATAATAATAATAATTTATAAAAGGATGGGCTTTCTTACCCTGAGTATAGACACTGACACTGACAAAGGCAGGCTTCTCCGCCTTTGGCGTCTTCCTCTACTTCCTACTTTCTTCTACCAGAATGGCACTAGCTGCCACTGCCTGTACAGATTCTGGCCAGCCTCATGTGACACTGAGTCTAATACTTTGGGAAGGAACACCACTGGCTTACATCACACCTCCTTATTCCTTTTTTTATTTTCATCCTTTTGCCAGGTGGGGGAAAATAAATCTCTCTCTCTCTCTCTAATGTGATCTAGGATGAGAGGGGTTAATAGAAAAATCTTGGGCCTGTTTGCTATCCTTTGCTGTTTCTCTAAGCACATTTATTCAAGATTGAGCCAAAGACGCAACAAACCTAGGAATGAAACTTAAATAAAATTTTAAAAATTCACAGCAAGTTTGGACACAATTGTCATCAATATCAAATTGCTGCAACAGATTAGCTTACAAATAGAAATTTAGTAGGCCTTCTAAAAATCATGCAAAAGATTTTACAAAACATTTCTTCATAAAAATATTTCCCTTTCTCAAAAACAGCTCACAGTTTCTCCTGATATTATTGTTAATTCCTAAATACTAAACAATTCTTAAATTTGATCACCAAATCTTTTCCACATAGTCAGAGAGAAAGAAAACTAAATATACTTTTGTAAATACTTGAT
The DNA here is from genome assembly GCA_028646595.1 of Phalanger gymnotis. Lineage (NCBI taxonomy): Eukaryota > Metazoa > Chordata > Mammalia > Diprotodontia > Phalangeridae > Phalanger > Phalanger gymnotis. The sequence continues at coordinate 71,806,316 of CM053622.1, read as the reverse complement.
TTAAGCAATAACCCCACTAGCTTAGTTAACAATTTCACAAATTTCCTATATGATAGCAAAACAATTTTAACTGAAAATGCCTTTAAATAAAGACAAAATTTGGTAATTTATGATTTCTTCAATTACAATACTTGAAAATATTATAATACATGGTCAAATAGAATGACTTAAACATTTCCTAACTCATTTACCTTTTTTTTAACAGTACAATTCTTAACCTAACAACACTTAGATTATAAGAGAAATTGCTTTTCTGACAACACAGATGATACAGTTGTTTACCAAATTATGCAATAAAGGAAAATCTTAGAAATACAACAATACCATAGACAATTATCATCTATTTAAACTTTAAAACAAAAACCAATTAATTACCATTCTGGTGGCTTTACCTTAGTCAGACGTGTTACCAAATTGCCTTACATAGAGAATCATTCATCTCATCACCATTGACATAAACTTCACATCGAAGAAAATTCACATAAAGTTAATGAATATGAAGCAAATATATTCAGCTTAAAACAGTTTACATTCAAATAGCATTTGTTTTATGCCGAGCATTGTGCCAAGCACTTTTACCATTATGTGATCTTCATAATATCCCTGAGAATGGATTCTACCACCATCCCTTTACTGAACAGTAAACTAAAGTAAATAGAACTTTCTTGGGGCTGTATAGTTAATAAACTTCTTAATGCCAAATAACAATATGTACTTTTAAAATTATACAAATATACATTTCTAAGTTCAATACCCTTGGTCCTTTATAAGGGAATATTATCCACAAATTCATATACCTACATACATATATTTTTCAATATTTCACTTCCTCATTCACATTCACATTTTTTCTTGGGAAAGTTTAATCAGGTCAGTTTAAAATGTGTCGATCCAGTATTCTAACTACTTCTTTTGGCCCAGGTAAAAAGGAAGCCTAAGGAATTTGAATCATTGCTGACAAGGTATAGTCAGTTTCCCCTCCAGGCAGAGGAGTTTGATAATTAATTGAACAGTAATAACAATAACTCACAATAACCAATATCTTTACCATAGCCAATATCCATATGGATCTAGGTGGGTGGACATAATTCCTTTTATCTCTCCAGAACTTTATCTATTGGTTTTTAAATTAGGCTATCAGCCTTTCATTCTAAGCTGCTTGCTTAAGATTTTTGTTTACTAATCTTACTTTAGTGCCAAATAGTAAAATAAATTCTAGCCTATCTTAAGCATTAAATTAAGAGTGACACATTGCACTTTTCATATTTTTAAATATGACCAGAATGAATTCAATTTTTTTTTCTGATTGTGTCCTATTACATAAAAATTTTTCTCTTTTAGGTAAGGCAGGGAATGGCTAAAGGCTTATTTAGCTTGCCTCTCTTTGATCTGAGGGGAAAAGATTCACCATCCTTTCCTCCTTATCTTTCTCTCTTCTACATTCAACAACTTGACCAAAGTTGGAATGTGGGAGAGAGGAGGAGAATATTTTCCAACAACTCTTCAAGAGTTTCCAAACCTTTTTACTTTCAAAACCTCTACTAAAATAGATTATACCTTCCTTACACTTTCTACACATGGTCTTCTCCTACATGGTTGAACTTTTCTGCCTTTCCTACTTATCCCTTTGGGTCGACTTTGATGAAAGTCCCTTTAAGACTGCACATACCTTATTTCCCTCTTCAATTTGCCTTTTCCATTACATAATTCAAACAACAAAATGCTTTTCTCTCTCCTCTCTCCTGCCCACCTGCTCCTCTGAAGAGACTGGAGTCAGGGAGAGAAAGACAGAGATAGTGGACCTTACAGCGTGTCAGATTTACACACGGAGACACAGAACAGATACAGACAGAAAATGACAGAGAGCTCAGAGAGGATTCTTAGAAATCCACTGCACAAATTAGACATGGCCGGCATTTTTCTTTTCTCTTGTCTTTCCCTTTGTACTTTGGTAATTCCCAAATAGCTAGTCTGGAGCCTAGTGGGCTATTGTCACCCATCCCTGGGCTGAGGCTCACAAGATCTTGCTCTCCTTTTCCCAAAAGGAGGCTCACCCAATCTTGCCCCAACCCCAAGTCACCCAGGACTTGCTCACCGGTCTTGCCCTCTAGAGGACTCATGGATCTTGCTTGCCTGGGCTCGTGCACATGACTTACATGACCAGATCAATTAGGCTCTTCCTCCAGGTGGAGTTCCCTAACACTATCAGGAGCTTTGTTCCACTTTCCTTTTTGCCTCCCAAGATAGTCTCTTTTCGGGTCCTTATCTAATCAGGAGGGAGGTTGCACAGACCATCCCCTAACCACCAGCAATTACCAGAGGGCGTCAGCCCTGAGATTCTGTATGTGAAGACTCCTCCCAAAAAGGGGCTTCCCAGCAAATGCACCAAAACTGTGTGGGTCTGAGACCACTACTCACATTAAAAATATACAGAGACTGTTCTTGAGAAAAGGCAAAAAGGAATTTACTGCTTTCTCATGAGAAAGGACACACTCCAGCATGGCCCAAGATGATGCCAGCAGTGTGCATGTTGCATACAGCTCAAAGCAAGTTATATAGACCTTCATGCAGAGTTCCCCCGCCCCCTACTGGCTCCTCTTCCCATTGACTGTGTTTGGAGCTCACATTCTAAACGTGGAATTTTCCCAGCAACAGAGAACAAAGAACAAAAAGACAGGTGTGAGACCAGGGATTAGTATTCAGCAAAAAGAGAATAAAGCTAGATAAACAGGTCCTTGCAGGTGTCTGTCTAGTGATGTAATTTCTAATCTCTACTTTCTCAGCAGAGCAGTTTCTAAAAATATAGAAGAGGTGCAGGGTGGGGGTGGATAGTAGGAGAGGTAAGGTCTTGTCCCACACTGAGGGAGCTTCACTATTTCACCATTCCACTCAGGGCTGACTTAAAAACATTCTTTCCTCTGTTCATTGCCATTAAGGATGAGAACCTTAATTCACCGTCTTGAACAATGGGACTTTTTTTTATCGTAATATTTTATGGACATATACTATGCTATGGTATGTTAATGATAAAGAAAATACAGATGTCCTGGATCATAATTTCAATGGATATTTTGGCAACACTCTTATCTTACTGTATTTACAACCTATCCAATTAAGAAATTCCTTTCCTGCCCTGATATTCTAGAGTCACAGGGCATAATAGAAATTGAAAGTATCCACAGATCACCTCCTCAAATAGATCCCAAAAAGAAATCTCCTAGGAATATTGTCGCCAAGTTCCAGAGTTTCCAGGTCAAAGAGAGAATACTACAAGCAGCCAGAAAGAAACAATTTGAGTACTGTGGAAACGCAATCAGAATAACCCAGGATCTAGCAGCAGCTACACTAAGAGATCGAAGGGCTTGGAATTCGATATTCCAGAGGTCAATGGAGCTAGGACTAAAACCAAGAATTACCTACCCAGCAAAACTGAGTATCATGCTCCAAGGCAAAATATGGATTTTTAATAAAATAG
>CM053622.1:71758675-71802341 GCA_028646595.1 Phalanger gymnotis | reverse complement strand
CAGGGCAAACTGGGGAACAGGGCAACCAGAGTGTACGCCATCTTGGAGTGGGGGGGGTGGAAATGGGGAGAAAATCTGTAATACAAACGCATGTGAAAATCAATGATGAAAACTAAACATATTAAAAATAAATTTTAAAAAAAAATGTAGGCATTGGACTAGACAGCCTCTGAGGTTCTTTCCAGCTCCAGAATGGTGATCCCATGTACATTCTGTATATAGCTTGTATGGAATTATTTGTGTATGTGTTGTCTCCTTTAATAGAATGTACATTTCTTGAGGGCAAGGACAGTTTGATTTTTGTCTTTGTATTTCCAGGACTTAGCAGAGTGCCTGGTACATAATAGTTGCCGGCTTAAAAACTACTTGTTGAGGTGATAACTAGTCTCAGTAAGGTGTGTCCTACCATCCAGGAAATTAGAGCTAGAAGGAAAAGAAGACACTTATCTAATGATGAAATGATAGGCATAGTCAGTCCGTAAGTTTGTATTAAGAACCTACTATATGCCAGGCTCTGTGGATACAAACAAAGGCAAAAGACACTGCCTACCCTCAAAGTATTCACAGTCTAATGGAAGAGGAAACCACAGGAAAGCAAACAAGATCTATAGAGGATGAGTTGGAGATCAATAGAAGGAGGGCACTAGAATTAAAGAGGATCAGGAAAGGCTGCTTATGGAAAGTGAGATTTAAGCTGAGGCTTGAAGGAAACTAGGGAGCAGAGGGGAAGAGCTAAGCATGGAAAAGAGCCAGTGAGAGGATCATAGCAGATAAATGGACAATTTTGGTTGCTTAACATTGAAAAGATTTTGCATAAACCAAATCAATGCAACTAAAATTAAAATATACAATTACCTGGGAAAAATATTTTCATAGCAAGTTTCTCTGATTCAAGTCTGATATCCAAAATGTAGAGGGAATTGATTCAAACATATAAGAATGACAGCCATTCTTCAAGAGAAAAATGGTCAAAAGATATAAGGAAGAAATATAAGCTATCAACAAACATATCAAGAATACTCCAAATCACTAATAATCAGAGAACTCTAAGGTTCCACCTCACACCTATGAGATTGGTAAAGTTGACAAAAATGGAAAATGGCAATTGTTAGAGGGGCCATGGAAAGAAAGTCACATCAAGAGAATGGCAGAGTTGTGAATTGGTCCAGCCATTCTGGAAAGCAATTTGGAACTATGTCCCAAAAAACTAAACTCAGAATATCCTTTCACCTAGTAATATAACTACTAGTACTAAATCTGAAAGAGTACGAAAAAGAGGGAAAAGACCCATATGGATGTAAATATTTATAGCAGTTCTTTTTGTTGTAACCAAAAACTGGAAACAAAGGTGGTGCCCTCAGCTGGGTGAACTGAGAGTTCAAATTGGGTAAATTTGGCTGAACAAATGGTGGGATATGAATGTAATAGAATGTTATTACCCTATAAATAATGACTGAAAGAACAGTTTCAGAAAATCCTAAAATGAGGGGAGTAGACAAAGATGGAATTGAGCAGTTTTATAAAAATATTAAGTGACTGCGTTAACCCCAAACTGTTTCTTATGGCATTGTGACCTTTTCTTTGTTGAGAATGCCTATAAATTGTACTTCAAATTGTCTTTGTTATGTTTGTAATAGGGGTTTTGTTTGTCTTTCTCAAGGCGGAGAGACAGAGAGGAAGGAAAAAAAGGGAAAGAAAGGGGAAAGAGAGAAAAAAGGAAGAGAAAGGAAGGAAGGACAGAGAGAGAGAGAGAGAGAGAGAGAGAGAGAGAGAGAGAGAAGAGAGAGAGAGAGAGAGGAAAAAAAAGAAGAGAAAAACACTTCTTAAGCATTTGCTAGAAATAAAAATCACAACGCATGGCTAGGAATACAAATAGAAAAGCAAGACAGTCCCTGGTTTCAAAACATTCACACTCTAAAGGGGGAAGAGAACACATGGAAAGTTTCAGTTACAAGTCAGGTGGAAAAGTCCGATGTTCCTTAGGGTGGGGCAGCAAAGCATATGTTAAAGATTCTTCTTTATTGTTGTTACCACTGATAAAATCATACCAGTTTCTGAGTTTGAACTATTTGAAGCTGTCAAGGACTTTGGTGGAAATAACTTAATTTTCTGGGTCTTCAGTGTCTGTGGTTGTAGCACCTTCAGGAGAAGGAAGGAGGGAAAGGAGAAAGAAAGAAAGAAAGAAAGAAAGAAAGAAAGAAAGAAAGAAAGAAAGAAAGAAAGAAAGAAAGAAAGAAAGAAAGAAAGAAAGAAAGAAAGAAAGAAAGAGAAAAGAAGGAAGGAAGGAGAGAAGGAAGGAGGGAAGGAAGAGAGAGAAGGAAAGAAAGAGAGAAAGAAAGAAAGGAAAGAAGGAAGGAAGGAAGGAAGGAAGGAAGGAAGGAAGGAAGGAAGGAAGGAAGGAAGGAAGGAAGGAAGGAAGGAAGGAAGGAAGGAAAGGAAGGAAAATTAAGGAGGAAGAAAGAAAGAAAAGGGGAAGAAAGGGAAGAGGAAGGAAACAAGCAAAGGAGAGAAAGAAGAGGAGGGGGAGAGGGAAGGAGGAAGGAAGGAAGAAAATAAATTTTAAGAGTGAAATGTAGGCAGCCTTTTTTGAAAACCCAATTAAATTCAGATTTTTATATGTGATCCCTTCAGTGTTAAGCATGATGGTTAGCAACAAATAAGATTTGGTTTCTATTTAGTTTTAGAAGACCTATGGATAGACTGCCATCACTAAAATTCCCCAAATCTCGTGTCTTTTGGCATGAAGGCGGTGGCCCTGGTGCTGTCTAAAGGACCAGCCTAGCAGAATAGGAGGGGACTCATCACCAGGGTGATGATGAATTTTTCAGCTGAACTGTCTTCTAAATGGTAACAGGGCTATGATCCGTGTCTGTGTGATGAACATGTGTACGCACATGAAATCACAGACTACTGAATGATTGAAAGGTGGATATACTGACCAGTTTCTATACAAAATCATTTCTGGCATAGGCCTTTATCACTTTTTACTTGTATAGTGTGAAGACAGGCAATGTGGCAAAATGGCTTGAGAACCAGATTGTAAGGACAAGCCAAGTGGGACTTGTTATCTTTTGCTTTGGAGTGCTTCTCAGCACTAAGGTGGTCAATGCCTTCAATTGAATCTTGCCTTTGTTTGTAGAAAGACCTACACCCTTTTGCTACTTGGGTCACAAGAGGTATGAAGGCCTAGAGAGGTGCGAAACCCTCAAGAGATGTGAAGCTTCTGACCCTAAAGAAGTATATAAATATTCTGAGGTTAGCATTTTGTTGGGGGCTCACTCATGAGTCAGGGCATCACTCTGTCATATCATTGGTCCTCTTCAAAAATGAAGGACAAACAACAACAAAAAAGGGAAGACAAATGTACCTTATTTGAAATGAGTTCTCTGTAACTCAGACCTAGCCACATTAGCAGTCTCCACCCCACAACCCCTGTACCAGCTCTGTACCACCCCCACCCCAGCACTTTTTGTCATACACATGCCTCCCCCTAAAGAAAGGGCCCACTTTTCCTGAATTGAAATCCTTGCAATTCAGTGGGCATCCGGTCATAGCAGAGTTAATGAGGAGGGAACAGAGTGACTTATTGCATCCTGTGAGAGGGGCACCCAAGTACTTTGTTCATGGATGGGGGAAGGAAAAAAGAACTTTCTATGACATCATTCCAGCCCCATTCAAGAACATCCTTTGTTTAAGGAGTGTGCACAGTTGCCCTGGGATGTTGGCAGAGAAAGACATGGAGATATTTTGGAGCCTCTGCTTTTCAACCATTTTATTTAAAAAAAAAAACTCCTGGGTAAAAAATACACATTTTTAAGTTGTTGTTAATGTCATTGTTGTTCTTGTTTAACATACCTTAGTAGAGGCTTGAATTCTGATGGCTAGCAGAGGAAGAGAACAGAAAGTTTATATTTCTTACTCGGTTGTTTGGTGTAACATTCTGTCCTCTTACAGGCACTTTAATGAACACAGTTGAATTCTCAAAAGGCTGTGTGCGCTCTGTAAAGGGAATTCTGAGGACTATTATATAGAAGCTGTGTTTTGTGTGTGTATGTGAGGGAGAAGGGAAAGAGTGATTAAAGGGCCACAGCTTCTGAGACTTAGAGCTCAAGATGGGATGGGAAAACCTGTTTGCTGAAGACTGTGAGTTTCCAGGGTGCTGAAAATGACTTGCAGTGCATCTGAATCCAGCTATAGCAAAACACTATAGGCTAGGAGGGATGGCCATAGCTTGTTTAAATTCCTCTGCCGTCAAAGTTTGCTTCTATTGGGAAATGCTGATAGGTTGGAAATCTGTGTGACACAGTGAATAGTCAAGTCAGGTGGACATAGAATCCTGTCTCTAATATTTACTAGTTGTTAATGACCCTTTGTCAGTCAGTCTCTGTCCTCATCTTAAAAGAGGATTAACAATATGTGTGTGTGTGAGTGTAAAATGTATGTATCTATATACGTATAATGTGAATATATCTATATCTGTAATATCTATGTCTATGTGTATATATATATATATATAGAAAGAGAGAGAGAGAGAGAGAGAGAGAGAGAGAGAGAGAGAGAGAGAAACAGAAAGAGGGGGAAAAAGAGACGCAGACACAGAGAGGGAAACAGAAAAAGACAGAAAGAACATGTCCAGGTTGCCTAAAGACTTTATATACGTAATAACATTGGATCTTTACCTTGTGAGGTAGGTGCTAGTATTACTATTCCCATTTTACAGATGAGAAAACTGAAGCTAGAGAGATCAAGACTTGCCCAAGGTCACATAGCTAGTAAGTGCCCAAGGGTGGCTCTGAGCCAAGGCCTTCCTGATCTGATGCTCTCTCCATTCCACCAAGGCTTCCTCTATAGCATCAGCCTCCTAGGACCACTATAAAGCGCCATAAAATATTATGCAAATCTTAAAGTATTCTATAAAGGTCAGCTATCATGCTGCTGATTTTCACTGTAGATAGATAAAACATTTATTAAGTGATTGCTATGTGCCAGTCATTGTGGAAAGCATGCAAATAAAAGGAAGAAGGCAGTCTTGCCTTCAAGGGGCTTACCCTCTCATGGGGGATGACAACACATAAAATGTATTTCTGTCTCATTTGTGCAGGAAATTGAAGGAGCTGGTTAGTAGATATAGAGAGATGAAAGGTGAGAGAAAGAAGGGTAATGATTTGAAGGGGCAACTTCCCAGCAGGAGCAGTAGGCCATGGGATCAAGATTTGACCTGGTAAAGGACGTAGGACATTTCTTCCTAGGGAAGCAAAAGAGAGGAGAAGCAGGGACAGTTTCAGGAAGGGTTGAAGACTGGAATTGGAGAGAAAGCAAATGGCACCTTTCTTAATGAGGTAGGAGGTGAGGCCTTTTTGCTGAGAGGGAAGGGTGTGGAATTGGGGAGAAGGCAAATGGTACGTTTCTTAATGCAGTAGGAGGTGAGGCCTTTTGCTGAGAGGGTGCGAGAGGGGCATAGAGAGGAAGTTTGGAATAGTCCTAGCAATGGTTAACCAGGAAAGAAAGGACTGGATTATAGTTCACACCTATGGCTATGCCTGAGAAGATTGTATCTAGAGGCAATTGTTCTTGACCAGAAGGGTGTAGAGAAACCTTATAGAATAATTCATATGGGTAGATGCCTCTTGATATAATATCTTTGACCCAAATCTTATAAAAAAAAAACTACTTATTACTATCACTGCCATTATCCTCCTCATCATCATCACTAGGGCAATCCACACTGTTGATTCATACATATTTCTGTGCTGTTCCTTGAACAAGACTGTCCCATCTCCCCACTCCAAGCATTTTCACTGGCTGTCCTCCTCACCTTTGTACATTTTCTTTATACCTTGTTAACCAGTTTGGTTGCAAGCCAGTAAGACTTGAGCTATTTGTGGGGGGAAAGAGTTAAAAGGATTGCCAAGCAGCAGCAGAGCTCAGTGGAGCTAAGAGAATGTAAATTTGCAGTGGATTCTGTTGGTCCCCCAGCAGGATCTAGAAGCACAGGGGAGGAGTGGAGTTACCCAGGACTGCCCGTGGCACAGAAAGGGAGGCAGGTGACATTTTGAGAGGCTACAAAAACCATAGCAGACCTCAGCAGGCTGAACCTTGATTTTTGCAAGCCAAGAACAAACAGAGTATCAATCGGCAACTCAACAGGCATCAATTTGGTGCCTACAATGTGCCAGGCACTGTGCTATAAGCATTGGTGATTCAAATATAAGCAAAAAAGAAAGCCCTCCAGGAGTTTACATCCTTTCCCTTCATAGGAGTATAGTGGCTAATTCCAGGGAAGGAGAAATAGTTGAGCTTGGCTAAGTCCAGGAAATGAGGGATAGCTGAGCTGGGTCCTTCCCCAAAATCGAAGTTTCTGGATGAATTCACCAATGGAAGAAGGGGCCCACAAGAGCTCAACTAGGAAGTAGCTGAGGTGTAGTCCAGAGACTCAAGCATGGCTAATCTTAGACCTTTGCCCAAAATGGAGAAAGGTTCAATAATTAATGTCACACTAATTATTTGCATGGTGACCATGGTGTCTATGCTCATTCAAAAAGATCTGGGAAAGAAGGAAGCTTACACTGGACAGGATTCTGAATCCTAGGCCATGATATGGAATATACTTAAAAACTTTAAAACATTTTCCCAAAAAGTAATCTTTTAAATCTCTTTTCTCTTGAGCTCCCACCTCTATTTCCATTTTTGGGGAGAATCTCCCCTTCCCATTCATAGCCCTCTTATTACTATCACCACCGTTATCCTCATCATCATCATCATTAGGGCAATCCACACTGTTGATTCATACGTATTTCTGTGCTGTTCCTCGCACAAGACTGTCCCATCTCCCCACTTCGAGCATTTTCACTGGCTGTCCTCACCTTTGCCTCCTGACTTCCCTGGCTTCCTTCAGGTCTTAGCTAAAATGCCTTCTGCAAGAAATCTTTCGTATTTCTCCTTTATGCCAGTGCCTTCTCTCTGAGATTACCTCCAATTTACCCTGTATATAATATACCCTGTTTGTACAGACATTTGCACGTTGTCACCCAAAGGAGATTGTCCTCCTTGAGACTAGGGACTGTTTTTGCCTTTGTAGCCCCAGCACAGCTCAGTTGTTGGCCCATCATAATGTAACCTTAAATCTGCTTAGCTTGGGGATACTGCTTAGAGAAAATGGTGCTTCAGTAAAATGTTATGAATCCATTTGAAATGGCTGGATCACTATCAGGAGGTTTATGTTTAAAATTATGGAATTTCACCCTGTCTTCTATATGTCCTCAAACCAGCTTGCCCCAACCAGACCTAAGGGGGGAAATTCTATAAAGCTGGATTCACTTCATTCTGTTTCCTCCCAAAAGATAAATAAATGGCTCAACTCAAAAAAATAAAAATTTTAAAAAATGCTTGTTGACTGCATTTTAAAAATTTTTTATTTACTGCGCTAGACCAAAGACTAGGAAAGCTGTCTGTGATGGCTTCTGAAATGAGAACCCCAGTTGGTAAAAAGATTGGGGAAAGGAGACTGAGACTCAATTTCTGGGGTCAGGCACCTATATCAAACACAAAGGAAATGTGGGAGAGCAGTCTGTCCTCCCTCCATCTCCCCAGCTTATTCAGTTCTCATAAGCTCTTGGTTCCAGGAACCCCAGAATCTGTCCCTATTGCAAACCTGGTTCCAATCTGACCGTGTCGATGCTCACTATCCTGGTAGGCAGCTTGCAACTCTGCCCTAGGTGTGGATCCCAGGTCTCAAAGGCCTGATCCCCAGTCTTCAAAAACAGAGACTAGCAACTCTTATAGAGCCAGGTAAAGCAACAGTGTCAGTCTGAGAATGGTGTCCCTCCTCCTCGGGTTTCACCTGTATGGCTGATGCATCTCCCCTCCCTTTCTCCTGGTTTCTTCTGCACTCTGTAATCTCCTGGCAGAAATATCTCCAGGACAAAGGAAGAGAAGACTCAGAGATTTGAGAAAATGGATGATGGCAGGTGTTTTATTTTCCTTTCTCATTGTTTCACTGATCTATTTCCCTCAGTCAAAACTTCCTAGAGGGGAAGGAACTATGGGAAACACTTGATACAAATGGAGGGAGGTGGCAGGAGATTCAAGCCACAGAGATGAGCAGCTCCCACTGCTCATGAGAGAAAATTGTTAAATTTTCAGCATGAGCATTTAAACCTCAAAATTTGACACAAACCAGGACTTGATTTATTGTTTTGTTGATTGTTTAGACTTAAGCAAGTGATAGAGAAAATGGTAATGATATAAACCTAAAAGTTTGTCCTGCATAGAAGACTGTTAAACATTTGCTTGAGAGTGGAGGACGTTGGTAGAGTTGAGCTGGTCAACCACAAGGTCATCTGCAAAATGATACATTTGGACTACATGTCCTCTGAGCTCCTTCCAGCTCTAGATCCATGATCCTAACTGAGGTAATACTGTCCCTGAGGGTGTTTGAGGTGGAATGAAGATAGAAATGATAGGAGCCGAGGGACTGACATAGTGGGAGGCCAGGACGTTTGAGGAGTCATGAATGTTTGTCTTAAATTCTTTAAGTAGGAGGACAGGGTGGGGTGAAGAGGAAAACGATGAGTCGGGTAGTAAAATCTTAGAATCAGACAATTTCAGAGATGGAAGGGGTTTCAGCAGCCATGTAGTCCAACCCATGCCTGAAAGCAAAGAGAGTCTAGAAAAAGTAGTGGGCTACCAGGAATATGCCTATTCTTCCCTTCAGTCCAGTAGGTCAGGAGGCAAGGGAGCGTAGGAGAGAGCATCTAGGGATGCAGTGTCTTCCAGGAGTAATAATGAAAGAGGGTGAGAAAGAAAGGTCTGGGATGAAGGGAGATCTCTGAGGACACAATGGGAAGAAAGGCAAAGGAGGAAATGAGATATGTGGGGGAGAATTGAGCAAAGAGTTTGTCAGCTCTGCTATTATTGGGCCCTCCACCCTTCAGAGTCCTGTGGTGAGGGTGAGGCATGTGATTTTATGTTATCTCTTTCTCCAAACAGGAGGGAGTAGTGGGTGGAGGCTGCAAGGAGGTTGGGTCATTAAATGCCTTGGGTCTTTGAAAGCTCCCAGGGCCATGACTAGTCCTCCTTTCTACTGTAGTCATCTGGGTTACACACCCAGAAGATACTCTGTATGTGAACAGTGCTTCATCTGCTCCACAGGCCTGGTGTCCCTGAATCCATCCTGGATGATCAGGCACCACTGAAAATGAGCGCCATGCCTCCCTTGCTTTCGATCCTCACCCACCCAAGATAGCTGGGCAAGTATCAGGGATGCCCTAGGTCCTCAACTGCTCACATCATTTGAATGAGATGGAAGTCAACAAGTTCATTCCTTCCAATGAGATAGATGGAGGCCTACCAGGTCTTGTCTTCTATCTGTCGCTCCCTCCTAAGACCTTCCAGGCCTCACGATTTGCCCAGCCTCTATGTCTTGGCACTCTCATCTTAACTACTTAAATAACTTAGTGACCTCTGGGCCTTGACATCTGTCCTTCAGCTGGACTGGATTAATGTGTGAGCCCCATGAGGGCAGGGACTCTCTAACATCTTTTTTCTTAATTTCCCATACTTAGCAAAATGCGTGACACACAGTAAGCACTTAAATACTTTTCCATTCATTCATTCATTTTAGTCCTTTTATTGTTACTTGTTTTCTCAGATGATTCTGTGACACAGGGAAGCACACCCAAACTCCACAAGTGGCAGCCAGTCTCAAGGGAAGAAGGCCTTGATATACAGACCCTAAGAGGTGCCAGGGCTGGGACCCCACCCTCCTAGGTCCAGTGACAGCAAAGGGAAGAGTCAGGGCTAGGATGGAAGCCTTGGTATTGTCAGGGGCCCCACCTACTACGGTACGAGAAGGCTGAGGCATTTTATCAGACAGGAACAAGGCATGAGAGGAGAGGATTCCAACTCCACAGAGAGCATTACCATTGCTATTTCTTTACTGCTGCCTACCTGGGCTCGCAGGGGTAACTGAGGGCTGACTTGTTCTTTGCTCAAGTGGCAGCAGGTTCCAGATTCAAATGAAGATGCTTAGCTCACCTCCATGCTTAGTGAACAAAGCTGGGTCTTAGACAGAAGACACAGACAAGCTGCAGGCTCAGGCTCAAAGTCTTGCCAGCTTGGTAGAACCTGCTCCAGCTTATCTTTCCCTAATATAGCCATTGAACTCACTCCACAATAAAACATGGTATAACAGGGGGTACAGAACCTCAGAGGAGGGCTTTTGTCATGGAATAAATATGACATAAGTTAGAATACTGTATATACAGACAAGATCATGGATTTAATAATCACGATATCTTATATTCATATAGCACTTTAAGGTTTGCAAAATGCTTTATGCATCTTATTTCACTTTATCTTCACCAGAACCCTGGGAGGTAGGTGATATCATTATCACTCTCATTTTACAGATGAGAAAACTGAGGCTCCCAATGACTTGCCCCAGATCATAGAGCTAACAAGCATGTGAGGCAGGATTTGAACTCAGTCTATTCTGAACCTATTCTAGGTTCAGCACTCTATCCACCACACTACCTAGCTGCCACATCTCAGAAGGCTCTGAATCCAACCCCCTCATTTTACAGGTGAGGAAACTGAAGGCTTCAGGCATCATAAGATAAGGACACAGAGCTAGCAGAGGAGATAACCGTGATCCCATCAGTCTGGGGAAATCAGGGAAGGCTTCCTGGAGGAGGCAGTGCATGAGCTGGACCACAAAGTATGATAGGCAGGACGAGTAGGATTGAATTTTTTGTGTGAATTTTTATATTTTAAACTTAAACACAAAATGAGAAAAGAAAAAAAAAACATTGCCATATACACAGTAGGCCATAAGAGAGGACGCAATATGAAATAATAAATTTACATTTCAAGAAAATTTATATAATGAATACTACACAGTGTTTTCAAAACTGCCCAGCTTTTCTTTGTTTCCTTGTTGATTTTCTTTTATTCTCTGCTGCCCACTTTTTACTTTATTTTTCCCCTCCCTTCCCCACTCTAAAGAAAGCTACAATTAAGCATGGATATATATATGTGTATATATATATATATGTATATATATATGCATATACACATATATACATATACATATATATACACATATACATAGGTATCTATAAACACACACATATATGTACATATACATATACATATATATATGTATATATATATATATATACATATAATATGTCTCCACATATACACTCATACACATAGATGTAAGACCACACTACAGTTATTATCTGTTTCTCTGGAGGTGGACAGCATCTTCCTTCATAAATCCAAGTCTTTCCATGTTATTTTAAATCAACCAGTTCATTTCCTACCCCACAGCAATATTCCAACCCAATCACATCCCATCTGAGAGACTGTCTATGAAAGCTTTCCCCCCCACCAATTTTCTGCATTCCTTCTATTCTTGGCTACACAGGCTTTATTTATATGAGAAATTTTTAATTTAAAATAATCAAAATTATTCTTTTTATACTTTGACAATGCTCTCATCTCATAATATAGTTTAGGTCTGATAGTGCTGAATCTACTTCCTTTACATCTTTTTTTCCCTGGTTTCTTCGAAGTTCTTGACGTTTTGTTCTTCCAAATGAACTTTGTTATTATTTTTTCTAACTCAGCAAGATAATTTTTTAGTAATTTAATTGGGATGTGAAACAGTAAGGCAATAAACACATCATCAATGATAATCATGAATATGCCTATGTAGTTCTGTATCACAAAGTATATGAGATTCTTCATATAGAAGGTAGAAGAAGTAAACCATTTATTCAGACACCAGAGAACCATATCCCATAACCAAATGCTTAGCTCCCACAGCTAGTCAGTCCATTTCATCATAACAGCATGGAACCCGAAACATTCAATACAGAATATCACAACATGGAGCCTCGCCATCTCTGAAACCTTCCCCAAAACAAACTCACAGTACAGCTAAGTCAGCCTGTTCAGTTCTAACAATCACAAGGGTGGTCATTAGCAGTCATTAGTAGCCATAACATCTTTCTCTCTTTCCCTCTCAGAATTTTCTGTCACATAACTTCCTTTTCCTGTCAGGAAGCTCCTCCTACCACATTTAACTTAGGCTTCCTGTGACATAAGCAGGTCACATGGCCTATTAATGGGTAGAAAAGATCTTCAAATCTAATTGCTACTACAGGATGACATTGAATAAATAGATTAGTTAGTTATAACTGTCATTTTAAAAGTTATAATGGTTTTATCTACCCATAAACAATAAAAATTACTTCAATTATTTAGATCTGAGTTTATCTGTATAAAAAGTGTTTTGTGTTTATGTTCATATAGTTCCTGTGTCTGTTTTGGCAGGTATTTTATACTGTCTTGGTATTTTAAATGGTCTAAAACAATGCTGAATAATATTGCTGACATAGTGTAGCTTTTCTATTTTTCCCTTTTGATTAAATCTATTTTAACCTTAGCTTTATCTGAGATCATGATTACTATCCCTTTTTTTTGTGTGCTAAATTCTACTCCTGCCCTATATTTTATTTTTGTGTATATCTCTCATTTTTATAATGTTTCCTGAAAGCAACATATTGTTGAATTCAAATTTTTAATTTGCCATCCATTTCCATTTATGGGTAAATTCATCCCATTCACCTTCTAAGCTACAATTACTTCTGTATTCTCCTCTTTCCTATTTTTTCCTCATCATCTTTCTCACCCTATTTACCCTATCCCTTCTTACTCCTCTGCTTTACTTCTACCCACTACCTTGTCCTCCTATTCTTTAACCTATCTCTACCCCACACTGTGTTCTTGCTCTCTTATTTCTTTTGAACTTAGAAGACTTTAATACACTTCTAGATATATATGTTGTTCCCTTTTAAACCCATTGCTGATGAGAGTAAGGTTCTAGCACTACCTGCCCTCTCCCACTAGCTTTTTCTGTATCAATTTTTGCTTGTATGCCTCATTTGTATGAGATAATTACTCCTTTTTTATCTCTCCCTACAAAGTTTTATTTTTTTTACAAGCACCCCATCATACTCAGCTCAGCCCATGGCTTTCTTTCAAACTACCCAAATAATGATGACAATCATAAGAGTACTGATAACAATTTCACATATATGAAGTAAACAATTTGATCTTATTAAGTCCCTTAGTTGGTCTTTAATGTTTACCTTATGTTTCTTCTGGATGCTAGATATCAAATTGTTTCTTAAGTTCTAGGTTTTTTGTCACAAAAACCTGAAAGTCTTTAAATTGGTTAAATGTCTTTTTTATTCAGGATTATACTTAACTTTGCTGGGTAAGTTACCCTTTATTGTAACCCCAGCTATTTTACTCTGCAGAATATAGTATCCTAAGACCTATAGTCCTTCAATGTAGTAGCTGCTAGGTCTTGTATAATCTTTATTATAGCTCCATTATATTTAAATTGGTTTTTTTTTTCTTGTTACTTCCAAGATTTTCTCCTTCACCTGGGAGCTTTAAAACTTGGCTATGATATTTCTGTAAGTTTTCCTCCTAGGATCTCTTTCATAATGGTGATCAGTGGATTTTTTCTATTTCTACTTTGCCTTTTTGTTCTAGAACTTCAGGGCAATTTTCCTTGATAATTTCTTATAATATTGTATCAAGATTCTTTTTTTATCATAATTTTCAGGTAGTCTGACTAATATTATTTCTCCTTGATCTGTTCTCCTGAACGATTGTTTTTCTGATAAGATGTTTCACTTTCTCTTCTATTTTTTTATTCCTTTCATTTTGCTTTATGATTTTTGGTGTCTTAGAATGTCATTAGCTTCCCCTTGTCCAATTCTAATTTTCAAGGAATTATTTTCTCCTTAAGTTTTTGATTCTCTATTTCCAGTTGGTTGATTTTCTTTTCATAATTTTATTGCTTTTATTTTTTTCTAATTTTTTCTCAATCTCTCTTATTTTATTTTTAAAGTCCTTTTAAGGTTCGTCCAAGGACTCTTTTTGTGTTTGAGACCATATGAGTGGCTTTTCTAGCTCCATTATCTTCCTCTGAATAAAAATAAGTTATATAGGAAGGGAAGAGGGGGCAGTGAGGGGAAATGAGTGAATCTTGCTCTCATCGGATTTGACCTGAGGAAGGAATAATATACACACTCAATTGGGTATCTTACCCCACAGGAAAGTAGGGGGAGGGAGATAAAAAAGGGGAGATGATAGAAGGGAGGGCAATTGGGAGAGGAGGTAATCAAAAGCAAACACTTTTGAAAAGGGACAGGGGCAAGGAAGAAAATTGAATAAAGGGGGACAGGATAGGATGGAGGAAAATATAGTTAGTCTTTCACAACATGATTATTGTGGAAATGTTTTGCATAATGATACATGTGTGGCCTATGTTGAATTGCTTGCCTTCTTAGGGAGGGTGGATGGGGAGGGAAGAGGGGAGAGAATTTGAAACTCAAAGTTTTAAAAGCAGATGCTCAAAAAAATTTGTTTTTGCATGTAACTGGGAAATAAGATATATAGAGAATGGGGCATAGAAATCTATCCTGCCCTATAAGAAAGTAAGGGGAAAAGAGATGGGAGGGGAGCAGGGTGACAGAAGGGAAGGCTGACTGGGGAATGGGGCAATCAGAATATATGCCATCTTGGAGTTGGGGGGAGGGTAGAAATGGGAAGAAAATTTGTAACTCAAAATCTTGTGGAAATCAGTGTTGAAAACTAAAATATTAAATAATAAAATATGAAAAGAAGAAAAAATAAATAAAGTTCTAGTCCCAAGGTATAGGGAATGATGCCTCAAGCCTCAGGTCCTTCTTAACTACTATTTTCTGAAGTCTGTCTGGGGCCCTACCTTGGGCTCTCCTCTCCACTTCTAAGCCACAGCTAGGACCCCCAGCCACATTGTCCCATAAATGATCTTGCTCCCTATAGTTGCTACAGTGGCTACAAACTACAGCTGTCCTCTCTGCCCTGGAACTGAAATCAGAGACTTGGTTCTCCTACAAGTGTCCACAGCCAACAAGGTCCCTGCCCCTCGAAACTGCACTCACCAGGTGTGTCCTAGCTCCATCTCCCCACAGCCACATATCTGGATGCATCTGGTCAGCACAGCTGTGCTTGGCATCCTTCAACAATGAAAGGTCCTTTAATCTTTTCATGCTCAGCTGTCAGACCCCCAAACTGTCTGCAAGATGAAAGTTTCTAAAGCTGAGGCTGCCTCTCAACACAACTGGCCCCAGAACTTGTTTGTTGGTTCTGCAGAGTCAGCCTGGAGATATATGCACTTCACATAGGCCAAACCTCTGCCCCTGGAGATTGGGTCTTTCCTGGGGTCCTCAAATTGCCTTAGGAGGTTCTGCTGCTCTGAAGTGATGTTCTGTTTTTGTGGAGGAGATTTGGAGAGCTGAAAGTTTTCTGACCTATTGCATCATCTTCCCAGAATCCTCGTGGATTAAATATTTCTTTAATGTTGAACAAGAGTTTAGGGGTGAAGAGGGTGGATTCCAAATATAGGAGAAAGCTTGAGCAGAAAGCAGAGGGTATGTATGAGGAATAGAAAGTCCTTTTACAGGATCAGATTATGGGGGTGTCTTGATGCTGAGGCTGAGGAGGTTATTTTTATTCAGTGGAGAGCTACAGAAGGTACTGTTCCTATTCTTCCTAGCCTCTGCTCCTGAAAGGTCACCCCTTCACAATATTATCTCCTCCCATTTTATTCCCACTCAAGCCTGTCCTATGAGACAGCGGCCATGTGTGATAGGCATTCCACAGAGACTCTTCCGAAGAAAGGAGGTTTGACTTGACCTTAAAGGATGGAGAGGATTGACCTCAGTGACCTTGATGGGTCTCTGCTGAGGCCAGTCCCCCTCCAGATGAGCTTACTTCCTCTTTAACAGACCCAGTACATCCAGTTTTTGTCATCTAGAAAAGGGAATGAATATTTTCTTTCCCTTTGTTCCACAGGCTCAGCTTAAAAATCAACCTTTCCTTGGTAATTAAGAGGCAAACATGATTAGCAAAAACAAGTACAAAGTTAGAGGGTCTCAAGAGATAGAAATGTTTGTCTGTGGTCCAACCCCTTTAATTATAACTCCAGAATATCTGGAATATCAAAATATCACTCCCAGCTCTCCTCCCCAGGCATCCTCCCATCCCAACCTACAAATAAATCTTTGTCTCAGGTGAAAACTCCACTTTTCAGTTTTCCCTGCTCCTGCTCTGAGGCTACCAAATATCACTGAAGAATGTTAAAAAATCAAGCTAATTCCTTTGATGACAAATTCATGGTGTGTAACGTTATCTGTTCCTCTGACTTCTACTCAACAACCTTCCTACCCCACAAGAACCATTCCAGACCTTTTCCTGTCTCTTGTCCCTGCCAAGCTCTTCCCATTCCTCTCCTTCCCTGCCCCCCCACCCCGCCCCTACACTAAGACCAAATGACTCACTGAGAAGATTTAGGTTATCCCAGGAGAGCTTCCTCAGCCCTACCTTACTCCATTCCTCCACCCTTCTCAGCATCATTTCCCTCGGGCCATTGGCACAGTGTTGACTACTGCTGACATAACCTAATCCCTTTATTGGAACTCTTGATCCCACTCCCTCCCATTTTGTTCCTCCAGAATCACACACACACACACACACACACACACACACACACACACACATACATACACACACATACACACACGAACACACACACACACACACACGCACACTTAAACAGGATCTCTGCATTAGAAGGGAAGTCAGCAGCCACTGAGTCCAACCAATACTTAAACAGGAATCGACTCTACAATATACCAGAAAAGTGGTTACCAAGCTTTTGCTTGAAGACATGTAGCAAGGGGGAGCTCACTATGTTCTGGGGCAACCTTTCCACTTCTGGATGGCTCTGTTGGGAAGTTTTCCTTTACATCAAGTCTAAATCTGCCTTTCTGAAAGTTCCACCCATCACTTCTGCCCTCTGGGCAAAATAAGTCTAATTCTTCCATGTGGCAGCCCTTCAGATATTTTTGGATGATAACTTTCAACATTCTCCCATACCTGTTTTTCCACAGGCTAAACATCTGTAGTCTCTTCAGCTGATTCTCACATGGCATGGAATCAAGGTCCTCTGTGCCATCTTGGTTGCTGTCCTTTGGACATTTTTCCTCTTATCAACATCCTTCTTAAAATGTAGTTCCCAGAACTGAAAATAATGCTTGCAATGGTATTTGCCCAGTACAGAGTACAAACAGATGAGCCCTAACCTCTCTTATTGAAGCCCAAATCCTATTAGCTTTTTTGGCTGCCATGTCACACCTCTGACTCATATTGAACTGTGGTTATGTTAAACCCCCCCCCCCCCAAAACACACATCTTTTTTTTTTCCCCAGAAAAAAACTGTTATCTGACCATACTTCCAAAGTTGATTATTTGAAACCAAGTATCAGATGTGACATTTCCCCTCCCCCCGCCCCGTTATCCCCCATCTCTCACATGTATCTTCTATCACTCTCTTACCACTTGCTTCTGATCTACCTACAAATACCAAATTCCTCCTCTAAGGCTTACTACCAAGGTGACCTAGGGCACATCATTTAACTTCTTGGGGCTCAGTTTTTTCATCTGTAGAATGATGGAGTCATCAGCACACAGTACAGACCACACAAACCCAGTAAAAAATCCCTGGCTGCCTAACAGTGCAGGGTACCTTGAATTCATGGCATGGTGTTTGGATCCTCCTTTGTTCTCTTGTTTAGTCTGATAATACCCACATATTGAGACTTTTTTAGTCTTCTGTACTACCACTTGGGTAAGGCCTCCTGACTAGGGGACTATATGAGGATATCATGAACTTCAGGTGGTTCCTGAGGCTTTCCAACTCAAAGAGGCCAATTACCTAAGACTGCTCTCAAGAAAAAATGGGAGTCACAAAGATAGATTCTGTGTCCTGCTTCCCAGGAGCACTCCACATCCCACTCATTCAATGAGAAAACATCAGTCCTCATAGTGAGTGTTCCTTCCTCAGACAATCCTTCCATTCCTGATGCATTGGGGAGCCACCAAAGTCAGACTTCTAGGCCTACCACAGTGTTGGAGGGAGGGATATATAATTCTTTGATGTTCTCGTCATTGGCCTTACTCTTCCTATAAGTGTTTGTACTAGAGGCATGGATTGCCAGAGTGTCCAGGTAATGAGCCCCGGCCCTCTGCCTCTAGTACTCTGCTGGGATTCTGAACAGGCTGGAGTTGACCACGATCATTTCTGATACTTCAGAGATGTCCACCAGATCTTGACATGCTAGAGTCATGTGTCAATCCAAGCTTGGTGTGGTGGTATATACTTGTAATCCCTGTCAAGGTTGACTGATCTCTTGAACTCAAGAGTTTCGAGCTGCAGTGGATTAAGCCAATCAGGGGTCTGTACTATTTTTGGCAGCAATTCAATTAGCCTCCAGAAGTGGGGGTCCACCATATTGCTTGAAAAGGAGAGAATGGGCCCAGGTTAGAAATGGAGCAGGTCAAATCTCTCATGCTGATCAGAGTGGGACCTGGTTCGTGAATAGTACTTGTACTTCCAACCTAGTGGAGACAGGGAGACCTCGTCTTTTTTTTTTTTAATGATGTCAATTTTGAAGGACTTACTATGAAAAATTAGAGTCGGATTTAGGGTTAGGGTCTGAATACAAATTGAAGCATACTTTTTTTTTAGTTTATTTGGGGGGATTGTGTTTTCTTTTGAAACATGGCTAATATGGAAATGTTTTGCATGACTGCACATGTTAATCTATATCAACTTGCTTGCCTTCTTGAGGAGGGGGAAGGTGAAGGAAGAAGGGAGAGAATTTGGAACTCACAATTGCAAAAAATGAAGGTCAAAGATTGTTTTTACATGTAATTGGGAAAAAATAAAATACAGAAATAGTTTTAAAATGCTAAAGATATCAAGAAATCTGTTAAATCAATGAATAAATTATTTTCAAAGTAAAAAAAAATGATGCCACTCAGTCAACAAACAATCTATAAGGATTTATTAAGTAGGTATTATTTGCCAGGAACTGATAAGGACTGATGATACAAAGACAAATGTGAAATACTCCTTGTCCTCAAGGAGCTTACCTTCTAAACAAAGAGACTTGTATATCTATAGGGATATGGATATAGAGGCATGTTTACTTTCTTGTTGATACAACTTCCCTAAGGAAGGTCAAACTTGGGCTGGAGTAACCCAGATACAGGGAGTACTTCTTACTTAGCCCACAGAGGCTACAGAAGTATGTATCACAAGAGCCCTTCAGACAACAACCGCAATACAAATCGCTCCTCTGTCCAGCACAGAACACTCTACTCATTATTAGTCAGTAAGTCAGTCAACAAGTATTTACTAATCTCCTGTTATGTGCCAGGTACTGTGCTAAGCACTGGGGAGACAGAGAAAGGCAAAATACAGTCCCTGCTCTCAAGGGAGACAACATGAAAATTACTACATACAAACAAGGTAGATACAGGGTAAACTGGAGATAATCAAGGGAAGGTACAAATATTGCATGAGGAGGGCTTCTGGTAGAAAGTGGGTTTTCAGCTGGGATGTGAAGGAAGAAAGAGAAGCTAGGAAGCAGAGATGAGGAAGGGGAGAATTCCAGGCATGGGGGACAGTCTGTAAAAATGCCCAGGATTGGGAGATGGAGCATTGTGTTCAAGGAACAGTGTGGAAGCCAGTGTCACTTGACTGCAGAGTATGTATCAGAGAGGAAGATGTAAGAGTCCTAGAATGGTAGGAGGGGGCTGGGTTATGAAGGGCTTTACTGAATAGGGAGGCTGACATGGTCAGACATGAGACATTAGCAAGATCAATGCTACAACTCAATGGAGGCTGGATCGGAGAGGGGAGAGATTTGAAGGAGGTTAAGTTATTGCAACGGTCCAGATGTGCAGTGATGAGGGCCTGCAACAGAGGGGTAGAATGGTCAGAAGAGAGAAGGGGGCCTATTCAAGAAATGCTGCAAAGGTGAAATCAACTGGTGTTGGCAACAGATTGGATATGGTGGGTGAGAAAGAGAGGGAGGAGTCAGCTTTGATAGGTCAGGTTCATATTCCTCTCATGTACTCATCCTCACATGTCTAGCTAATCCACACCTGGAGCAAATATGCAGCAATGTGTCCTCAGATTCTCATGCTATTCTAACCTGGTATAGGATCATGGCGAGTTATAGAAGAATCTTGACACTCTTGGCTTTTGGATTTGTTTTTAAAATTGATCATTTTTTAAAAATTATCTGAAGGTCATTGGGGTCCTCAGAGGAAGCAATTTCCATGTAATTTGGGGTTACAAGTCAAGTTGCCAGGGAGCAAAGTCAGACAACAAATGCAGACAACTCTGATGGTGAAGAAGAGGAGAGACAATAGTTTTGAGGGACTGGCAAGATCAAATGAAGGTTTTTCAAGGAGAGGAGGGCCCTTTTTTTTGTATATATGCTAGTAGGCTGGGGGGAAGCAAGCAGTAGTTATGGGCAAGGCTTGGAGGGAGACAAGAGGCCATATGGAATCACAGGCATAGACAGTTTTGGCCTTGGCAAAGAAAAGGGCTACTTTATCCTTTGAAACTAAAGCAGAAGATAAGACGACTGGTGAATGTATAGAAATCTTATATAAGGTGTGAAGAAGACCTGAGTTCAAATCCAGTCTCAATAGCTATGTGACCCTGGGCAAGTCACTTAACCTCTTTCTACCTCACCTGTAAAAAGAAAATAATAAAATCTTCCTCGAAGGGTTGTTGTGAGGATCAAAAATGAAGTCACATTTGTAAAGTCCTTTGCAAACCTTAACTACACAAAAGCTTGTTATTATTGAGTAGGGAGACAAAGGGACTCATTATCAGCAGACTCAGTTGTCTCAGTAAAGGGGGCAAGAGGGTCTGCAGACAGGTGAGGGGATGGGAGCAGGGGTCAGGCTTGGAAGGGAAAAGGCCGTGTGAAATGAGAAGACCAAAAGGACTGCTACTGAAGCAAGGTTGGATAGCACAAACCTGTACTGGGGCTGGTCAGCACAATTTTATCACTTTCTTCAATCATATCTGTGGAATAACAGAGCACCTGGAATTGGGTGACCTGGATTTAGACCAGAGCTCTGCTATGTACTAGCTTGTGATCTCGGGCAAGTCAATTGTACTGCTCTGAACCTCAACATTCTCATCTGCAAAATTGGGCTAGTATTTCTTACACTGACCCACTTCATACGGCTGTCCTGAAGAAAATGAATTATAACTTCAAAACATGATAGAAACATGAGCTGCTAGTCTTACCCAGGCAGAAACAACTGAATTCAACCACTTCTACAGCACATTATGCTTCGCCTTTGAATCTTTCAACTCTCTGTCCTTTCCATGTTTCTACTTGGCAAATAATAATAGCTCATCTTTCTATTTAATCACTGAGAAAGTTGCATAGATGACTTGGACATTTTGGTCTGTTGAAAATAACAATAAGGATGGGCAGAGGGAGGTACAAAGAGACTGAACGGACTGTGAAAGATGAAAGGTTACTGGCAGTTGGTAGTAGAAGAATGAATTGGAAATGGCAGTAGAGAAGCAGGCAGTGTAGGTGTTACTAGCACAGGGCAAATGAGGCTATTAAGGCCCTATTCCTCTGTCTATCCCTACATCTCCTGCAAAGTCCCACATTGGCACTGGAAACAACCCCCTCCAGGGTCATGTTCCACTTTCTACAGGAAGCCTTTCTCAGTTACTCTTAATTCTAGGGCCTCCTATGCATGTAACATAACTTGTTTGCACAGTTGTTTGCACATTGTCTTCACCATTAGATTGTGAGCTCCTTGAGGGCGGGAACTGTCTTTTGCCTTTTTGTCTCCCCAGTATTTACCACAGTGCTTGGCACATAGCAGGTGCTTAATAAAATATTTACTGTCACATAGTAATAGGGTCCCAATTCTAGAACCCATGTTCCCCACCCCAGCAATGACAGACTCCCTGGGGGATAGGTCAAGCCCTCTCCCCAGGTAACTTCCCTCCTGTTTGGACACTCCTTTCTGCCATCACCCATTAGACTGTCCTCTCTTTTATTAGCCCAAAGCCAGACAACTGAATTTGTCCCAGGCACAATCATTCCCAGCAAGGGCTTTGGTGGGGAACCAGGATGGTGTTAATTCCACTTTTTGGAGCATTGGGCCAGAAGGAATTGGAGAAGGAATGGACAGCGATGGCAAAAGTTGCAAGGTATTTCCACGGGGAGCAAGGTTTCTGTTAAACAGAGGGAGCAGTGTGTAGGTTGAAAAGCTTGATGCTATAGCCAAGTGCTAATCATAAAGGGTAGGCTCCAAAGGGCACAGCATAAGGGACCAGATACTGAGTGGCCCCCTGCCAACCAGGGACCTTGAAGAGGAGGGGTGATTAGAGTAGAAAAGAGTGTGAAAAATGAAATTAGGATGGGCATATGGATGGTCAGGGTTGGGAAAACCAACATAGCGGCCCCTTTCATCTGGTCTTACCCATCCTGTCATCTAACCATCAGTGAACTGAGTCCCTTCTATGGCTAGGCCAGTACCTATTTCCCTCTTCTCTCCTCCCTACATCCATTTGATCACCTCGTTCCTTGCACACACACATCTTCTGAGACTTTAGCTCCATATGGGTTGGCTCCCCTTCCTTAAATTACCTCTCTCAAACAGGCATCCAAGACTGCCTTTCTCTTCCTATATTCCTATACACCACTGATTACAGCTCCTCCCTACTACACAACTCCCAGCCAAAAAAATCTGTGTTTGAAAGTTTAATGGCCAAAAAATGTGATGAGCTTTGGGGTTGGCCTTACCCAGGAGACCTGGGGCTAATGACTCACAGCTAAGAATCTAGGGGAGTAGGAAGCGCTGTTAATTCCAGCGGGAAGTGAGAAGGTAGGGCAGAATCAGGCTTGTCAGGGGGCAGATGAAAGGGAGCTGTGGAAGTCCTCCAAGCTTGGATCCACTAGGAAGGTTGTCCAGCGCAGGCACTCAATGTGCATGCTCCAAGCTACCAGGCATTGTGCTAGTGCTGACCAGGTCAAAGTCACCACGAGAAAGTCAAGCTCAGCTGCTGCACAATAAGCCCAAAATATGTATTTACTAAGTTGTCACTAGCAAAGGGGACAATTCAGCTTTATTATGGCTGAAGCCAGACTTAAAGAGGTCAGACTAGGGCTTTCTGGGGGCTGTTACCTCCCAGCTAAAGGAAAGAGGGAGAGATAGAGGAGGCAGCAAAGGGAGACTAGAGGCAGTAGGAAGGGATCTTTCTACCCAGAAAACGCATTTCTACCCTAAATGCCCAGCTCTGGGGACAGCAGAGGAGGAGGGTAGCCCATCCCACACCATAAGGGTCAATTGCACTGGGCATCAGATGACGACTGGAGAACATGCCCTATAAGGATCAAATGCAGGAACTGGAAATGTTTAGCCTGGAGAGGACTTAGGGCAAATATGGTTGCTGCCTTCAAGTATTTTAAGGTCTGTCCTGTAGAAGAGGAATTAAACTTGTTCTGTCTGTCATCAAAGGGTAGAACTGGGGCGAGTGGCTGGTAGAAAGTAGAGGTGGATTTTGCTGTGATTTAAAGCCAAACTTGCTAACAATTAGTGCTATCCTAAAGTGGATAGAATGCTGGGCCTGGGGTCAGGAAGACTCATCTTCCTGAATTCAAATCTGGCCTCAAACACTTACTAGCTGTGTGACCACGGGCAAGTCACTTAACACTGTATGCCTCTGTTTACTCATCTGTGAAATGAGCTAAAGAAGAAATAGCAAAAACACCCTCGTATCTCTGCCAAGAAAACCCCAAATGGAGTCACAGAGAGTCAGGCACTACTGAAAAATGACTTAACAACAAAGTGGAATGTGATGCTCCAGAAAGTAGTGAGTTTCTTAAACTGGAGGTCTCTAAGAGAGGGCAGTAGCATAGGAAAAAATTCTTGTTTAAATATGGATTGGACCAGATGGTCTCTAATGTCTCAACCAACTCTACTGTTCTTTACAACAGTTAAGGTGATAAACCAGTTGGTTCTGTACTTCCTTAAGCCCCATAAGGATAGGCAGAGACTAAGGGCAATGGATTACCTTTGTAGACATAAGTTCTCCCCTCCCACTTTGGAAATTGTTAAGCATATGTTGGATAACCACTTGTCAGGCATGTTATAAGTGGTTTTTATTTGTTTGTTTTGACTATGGATCAAATTATAAAGTCATGGGGGTCTCTTCCAAATTTGAAATTCTGTAACACCCCACCAATTCCCATTTTTTTTTTCTTTTTGTATAAACTACAAACATTGTGATTGTAAGGATAGGCATTTTTTAAATCAAAAGTTCAAAGCATATGGATTTCCCTGCTTTGGGGGGAAATTAAGTGGCAACATGAATTGGCTAACCCAGGCCAAGGTCTATGACTAGCTTTTTCTTAGAATATTACTGACTGCCTCTGGGTATGTTATGATTACTTCTCAGAAGACATCAAATAAATGATCCCTATTAATTACGTAGAGATAATTCACTTGCTTGTTTCCTAATATTTGATTTTCAATTAAAAATACTGAAATTTGGAGGGGCAGGGGAAAGCACTATAAGGTGAGATGTGATCATTCCTATTTTTGATCTGACGAGAACTCTATCTTGACTTGTTACATTTCTTCATTCTTGCCTAGGCTACAGGTAAAAGGGCATGGAAGGAGGAATCTGGCTCAAAGAGTCCTTGCTACAATTGGTAGAGAAGCAAAACCCAAAGGGGAGCTTTCCATATTGGCTGTAGAGCGGGGGACTATAGCATAGATCAATGAGCTCACCCGAGCCAATGTAGATGGAAAAATCTCAAATTGGCAGAGAGCATTTTATGGCTGGTGGAAGACACTACAGGGCCACGAAGGAATGGACCTGTCAAACAGGGAAGGAATCAAGATGAGTCCATTAGTGCCTAGGAACTATTGAATTTTCAAAGGCCCCGAGTCTGTGACGGGGACATTTTCTTTTTGTCCAGGACCCTAATGATTGCTCTCTAGTGAATTATGTTTCCTTCTAGACTGTTGTGAACAAACTCTAGAAGACACAACTTGTGCTCTGGGGTGTGCAGCAAGCTAAGGTGGCTCAAGGGAGAGAAGAGCTAGACTGCAGAGTCTGCAGTAGAGGGCATTCATTGCTGCTGTGGCTGATCAGAACCCAGGGCACCAAGTAGGCTGGAGGTGGATGGCTGAGGTGGGGGAGGTATGGAAGACACTCAGAGGCCTCAGGGTGCAGTGCAGTGATAAAAGGCTCCAAAAGCAGCAAAAGGTGAAAGCCCTGAAACCAAAGGGTAGAGGTGACCCTGGAGGAGCAGATCCAGGGAAGGCTGGCTCAGGATTACAGGATGTGGTACCTGAAGTAATCTTAGATGATCTAGCACCATTCCCTCATTTTACAGGTGACCTAGAAGCCAGAGTTCCCACAGGAACCAAGTGCTAGAGCCAGGATAGAGCCCAGCTTGGCCAAAGCCATTCCCTCTCCTTCCCATGCCTCACACTATCTCTTGCTTATCACTTCTCCCAGACATTCCCTTTTCCAGCTAGTCCTTGAGATTGTCCTGTTATGCCTTTGTTTCTCAGCAGACATTTGATTTTTCTACTAGACCATGAGTGTGAGTGTGTGTGTGTGTATTTCATGTACTCTTTGCCTCCTGAGACAAATCACCAGTCAAACCATCCTGAGGTTAATTACCGGGTTTCTCTCATAGGAGATTATTTATAAATGTTTCTTGAATTAGATTTTTAAACTAACTTCTTCCTCATCCTGAAGGATAGTGGGAGACTGTCTCTGTGCTATCCTGTGGAAACTCTAGATACATAGTAGTGAGAAAGCAAGGTGTCTGGGGGAGAGGGTCTCTGAAGCTGCACCAATCAGCCTGATACAAGACAAAAAGGAGGGTACCGAGCTAGAAAGAGTTGGTGGGAACAATGGAAGTCTCAGAGGGAGCCAGCCAGAAAGGAGCTGGTGGGAGGGGGTGTTGACAGCTCTCAGGCCGAGTGAAGGAAGATGTAGGGGAGAGGCGATCAGGATCCTGGATTTGCTCTCTATGGCTGTGCCACATTAGCCCCATGTCCCAAGCCCAGACACATACATGGTCCTCAGGAGTCACAAAGTCACATACCCCTTTATTGTTCCTCCTAAGTAGCAGGGGCACCAAAACATCTTCAATATCTTTATTAGGATGCCCTGTAAGAGGGACCCATGGGCTCGGTCCCTCAACCCTGGTAACTCCCAGGGATCCCTATGGCTTTCACTTGGAATCCTCAGAAGGGACACAATCCAAGTCTGTGCTGATCCTCTGGGCACTGTTCACGACCCTGTATTTCTCACCCTCTCCCCAACAGCCCCCAGGGAAGAGAGGAGTCACAGGGAAAGTAGGGAAACCTACATAGGCAGGGGCCCAAGACATTTCCATAGAAGGGCTAGATAATGGACAAGCAGTAGTTCTCCTCCTCTCTTTTCCTTTCAGTCTCTTTTCATCAGGAATACTGCTGAGTAAACTTGGCATAAAATTGGCTCAGTTTCTCTAGAAGGATCTTCAGCTTCTCCAAAGAGGGGAGAATGGTCATCCTGGGGGTGGAAGGGAAGCAGAGAAAAGGTCAGTGGTTAGCATCTCCCCTCAGTGCTCTGGAAGGGGCCCTTCAGTCACTGGCCTGAATCTCTCAATGGAACCTCCCACCCTCTACCTGAAGTGGTAGGTGCCATCTTTCTGGCCAAAGCCACTGCCAGGCACAACGCAGATACCAGTCTCCTCCAGAAGGTGTATGCAGAAGAACATGTCAGCAGGCTGGCCCAGCTCCTGGGCAGCAACAGAAAGAGGAGACACAAGCATGGACATACATACACACACATACACGCACACACACACACACACACACACATACACACACACTTACACACACATACACACACACACACATACACACACACACACACAGAAGCATCAGGGATCAAGCCCCTTTAGTCCAGCCTACCCTAGCCCCTCATAGCGCAGCCCCACTCCCCATACCAAAGAAGTGTTGCTTCACACCTTTGCATGCTGCAATGCTTTGGGGGGTAGCTGGATGCGGGGGAAAGAGTACATAGCCCCTTGCACTGGGTTACAGTGGATGCCAGGTTGCTTGTTTAAAATCTTCTCTGTGAGCAGAGCCTTCTCTGCCAAGTCTGACAGGACAGCCTTCTTCTCCTGGGGTTGAAAGAAGAGTCAGGGCTTGGCCAGTATGCTGGCCACCTCACACCCCATAACTACAGGGGAGCAGTCTCATGAAATGGACAGCTGCCTAGATCCCTACAACACTGCTGAAATTCTCTGAGGTCACCAATGACCTAATTGTCAGATCCAATAGAGATTTCTCCAGCCTCGTCCTCTCTACAGTTTTAGACACTGTGGCTGATGGACTACCTTCTTCTTCCTCCTCCTGGGGCAGAGGCAGCATACATTGTTTCTAGGTTCCTCTACTTTCTGTCGGTTCCTTCTGTCTCCACTGGCTCCTTAATCTCCTTCTAGCCCCAGTGTGGGTCTGCCTCTGGCCCCTTTCCACTTCTATTTACACTTTCTCCCTTGACAGTCCCCTTCAGCCTTATGTCTTCCTTGCTCTAATGTAAACTTGTTGCCAGTAGAGACTGTTCCATCCTTTGTACCTGTAGAGCAGATGTGTGATATTTGCTGATTTACTGACAGCCCAACTTTGTAGATGACTCCTAAGTTTCTCTCTGTCTTCTAAGGATGTCATAGAATCATATCCCCAAGGACAGAGCGGACACCTCTTAGGGGTATCACTGGCACCTCAAATCTAGCACATCTGCCAGCCAGAGTTTCCCCCAACCAAGCCACCTCCTCTTTCTGACTTCACCGTCTCCCCAGGGCACTGGGCTTCTGTGTTTGGGAACCCGTTCTCTAGCCCTCCTCCTCCTTCCTAGCCTCTCCTTGCCTGTTACCAGGTCCAGTTGTTTTCATCTCCTCAACATCTCTCTCATCCATATCTTCCTCACTACTCCCACTACCATCATGCAAGTATGTGCCCCCACTGCCACCTGCTTTCCCTAGTGGCTCTTCTCCCCTCTCCTCTCCCATTTGTCTGGCATTCAAGGCCCTCCATGACCTGGCACCCTAACTTTCCCAACATTCCTCACTCCTCTCCCTGCACTGTATGCTATAGCCACCTACTGGATTGCTTTCTACAACCTGAGAATGGACTGTGCTCACTGGGATCCATGCCTTTGTCCATACTCTTCCTTATGCCTGGGACACCCTCCCTTGCATTCTTTATAGGCTGAATTCTTTCCTCACTATTTCCAAAGTGCTTCCAGAGAATTCCTCCTCAGATGCTTCATTAGAATAAGAGTCTCCCTGTGTTCTTGGCAGCCATGCTATGGGTTTTGCTCTCAGTCCTAGGGCACCACCTCCAACCAGGTGTCCTGGCTTGGTTACAACCTTCCTCCTCTGGCCTCACAAAGCACCTTCTTTGCTCTTGTCTCATGTGCTTATTCCCCCATCAGACTGTGAGCTCCATGAGACAAGGCTCATGGTGGACCCAAACCAGGTCTGATCTTCCCGGGCTCCCAGTACCCCTAGTGCTCTCTCTCTTTGCTGGAGAGGATTTGGAGTCCCAGCACTCCCATTTTTCAGGCCTGTGACTTTAGGCAAGTCCACACCCTTCTTTGGGCTTTAGTTTCCTCCCCTCCAAAATGAAGGGGTTGGACCAGATGATGTCAGAAGTCACTTCCAGCTCTAAATCTAAGACCCCGTCTGTGATCCCTGGCACCACTTACCATTGGAACTATTACTGAAAGGAAGGTTCCCCAGCCCGGAGAGTGCCCCATCCCATCCCACCATCTCCCTTGGCCCTGGTCCTACTCACCTGCTGGAACTGCTCATAAGAGGGGTCCCCAGGTTGTGGGGGATTCGTCACTATGTCCATGAGAATTTGCCCTGGTACTGGTGGGCACAGCCGAACTGAGAGCAACTTTAACATCTGCTGCTTTACTGCAGGGTCCATATTCACTACTTCTGTGTAGCCTCCCCGGAACCCACACCTGGAAAGAGTGTCAGAGGATCAGAAGGACTAAGGAACAGGGGAAGGGCTCCCAGAGGGACTTAGGGCCTTGAACATGTCTGAGCAGTGCAGAGGGATGGTTGGGACTTATTATCTGGGAATAATAGTTTGTTATTAATTGGGGAAGGTGATTCCCCTATCTCCCCGGCTTGGAGGGATAGGGAGTATCCCTGTGTCTGCCTGGCCAAGAAGGGAGAACAGTCCTTGTGTCTTACTCGCCCATGTAGCCTTTAGAGCAGGAGTGGAAGGAAGCAAGCTCTAGCTGCTGGGCATAAGGTGGGCCCATCTCCATAAGCACCTTCTTGAATGAGTGGAACTGAGATCCCTCAGCATATACATTGTCCTGGTAAACCTGAAGGTCCAGGTAGGAGGGAGGTCACATTCACATTCAAAGACACCCCTGAGGCCTCCCCTCACCCAGTGCTAACCACCCCCCAGCAGGGCCCCTGCCTAGACACCTCATCAGCCATCAGGAAGAGATGCTCCTCATAGGCAAATCGGATGACAGCTTCAATGTTCTCACGGCTCAGGACCTGCCCTGGGTTTTAGGTTAGGGGTTACAAAAGGGGACAGAGAAGGTCACAGGAGGTCACAGGGGACCAGTTGGTAATAGAGGAGGATTGCAGGTTGTGCTGTTGCTAAGGCTAGGGTGAGGCAAGAGATGAGATGCGTGGGCAGATTCTCAACCCAAGGCTTGGGGAGGGTGATGCCCAAGGGAACCTGGGCCTAAGGATGGGACAGACAATAGGGCCAGACTGGCAGGGGGTGGGTGAGGCAAGAATGAAGGTAATCTACCTGTGGGATTGCCAGGATTGATGACACAAAGGACCCGAGGCTGGCAGTGAGCTTTGGCCTGATTGAGAGCCCCTTGCAACTCAGCCACATCTAGTCCCCAGTGACGCTCCTCATTCAAGTAGTAGTTGATTTGGACAGCATCAAGTTCAGCCAGGGTGGCTGAATATAATGGGTACTGGGGAATGGGAATCATGACCCCTGTCCTGTTCTTCCCTTTGCCTGACACCAACAGACTCAGCACTGCCTGGAGAAGAGAGATAAAAGCTGAGTCCGGGGTCAGGGGACAGGAATTCCCTCTTACCAGGAATACAGGAATACCCTTTACCTACTCCCCCTGACTGTCATTGGATTTCTGAGGCCATGGACCCATTGGCCCTAATCAGGAATCTTTACCCACCCCTCCCCCTCCCCCTTTCCTTGCCAAATGGGCACAGGCTGTGCCAGGCTCAGTTACAATGGGGGCCTCTGTGCCCATGGCTGCTAGGGGAAAGGCTGAGCAGGGGGTGGATTGGGGAGAGGTCTAAGGAAATCAGATGGGGGGAAGGGAAGAGACAAAGAAAAAGGGAGGTGTACCATGATGGCACTGCTGGCCCCTGTGGACAGGAAGATGTTCTCAGGGTCAGAAGCAATGTTCCCATCCCGATGTTCAATGTACCTTGCCACATCTTCTCGGATCATCTGGATGCCAGCACTGGCACTGTAAGACCCTAAGCCAGGGTGAGGATGGGGAGTTAAGATGGGCATGAGTCAGAAAGAAAGGTCATGGAAAGAAAGAAGACTATGGGCAAGGCCACACTCCCCTTTAGATTAGAGGGTCCCTGAGGGTGGGACCCTGTCTCCCCATCAGAAGCACAGTGTCTTAGATTCAAAGCTGCAAAGAGCCTCAGAAGTCACCCCATCCCAGCCCCTCATTTTATAGCTAAGGAAACTCAGGCCCAGAGAGGGGAAGTGATTTGTCCAAGGTCACACAGGTAGGAACCAGCAGAGCTAAGATTCAAAACCAGGTTCCTCTGCCATAAATCCAGTGACAAGCTGCTTGACAGCACAAGAGAGGAAGTGTAGGAACAGGCAGGGTAAGGACTCACCCGTGCTGTGGCCCCCGCAGGCCTGCAAAATCCTCCTTGCCCTTTTCTTGGCATCTTCTGGGAAGGATGGGCTGCTCAGGAGATCCGGGTACTGGCAAAGGGCCAAGACCTGACAGTTGTGTGAGAGAAGGGAAGGGCACAAAGTGAGGACCCATGGGGGTCCCTCAGGGAGAGAAGGAACAGGTAGTGAACTGGATTGGAGGGGGGTGGGGCGAGGCCTCACCTGGCGCATAAAAGTGATTGGCTTCTGACCCATAGCATGGGCATCTCCTATATTGGCCCGGATAATCTCTGTGAAGGGCTTCTTCACACCCTGGAGAGAGAGAGAGCAGGAGAGCACTCCTTCTACCCCTCATTCTTCTCCCTTACTGGCTGTCTGGGCTCCCAAAACCAAATAACCCTGAGGGGAAGGGGGCTGGCCTCTCCCAGTGCCTGCCTCATTCTGCCTAGACAAGCTATAGGGCTCCTGGCAAGGGGTGGGAGAGCACAGGATGAATTCCATACTCATTCAGCCTCTCCCCTGCAGCCCCACAGCAGTACTGAGGGAGGTGAGAGTGGTGGTAAAGGGACTACAGAAGGCAATGGGCAGGAAGATCTGAGAGGTGCCCATCCCAACTGAAACCCCATAATTGAGAAGGGTATTGAGACAGTTTGAGTCCACCTTCTCTTCCTGCCCACAGTCTGGAACTGCCTGGAGAGAGAGCCCTGGCCTTGTAGGGGATGAGACACCCGGGGCAATGCTGGCTGAACCCTCTTTAACCCTATATTATGCCCTATTACTCAAGTGCCTTATATTCCTTGGGTAATCTCAATTACAGAAAGAAAAATCTCAAGCATGGGAACATGGAGGCCCTGACCCTGGGCACGTGCAAAGGTAGGCTTGGAGGCTATGTAGCTGTGGAACAGGTAAAGTGACATCCTTAGCATGGGGGCAGGGGACACGGTGTCCCTGGGGACAGAGAACCTTAAGAAGTAGGTATGGGCAGGGCTGAGAGAAGTTGGATTGGGAAGG
The DNA here is from genome assembly GCA_028646595.1 of Phalanger gymnotis. Lineage (NCBI taxonomy): Eukaryota > Metazoa > Chordata > Mammalia > Diprotodontia > Phalangeridae > Phalanger > Phalanger gymnotis. The sequence goes on along the minus strand of CM053622.1, from coordinate 71,770,418 downwards.
ACTAAGTACATAGTAGGTGCTTCACCAATCCATTCAGGCGGCTGGAGAGAATTAGGTGGAAAGAAAGAAGGAAGGAAGGAAGGAAGGAAGGAAGGAAGGAAGGAAGGAAGGAAGGAAGGAAGGAAGGAAGGAAGGAAGGAAGGAAGGAAGGAAGGAAGGAAGGAAGGAGGGAAGGAGATACACGGTCACTGGGAGAGTTAGTGTTTACCCCAGGGAGAGATTACAGGTTTGGACTGAGTAAGTGTCTCTGTAGGGGCTGAAGGGGTAAGAGGAACCCAGGACAGTACCTGCTGAAGCTCTCTCTCCAGCTCCATAGCCCGCAGCAAGATGGGCCCTCGAACGGCATACTCCACGTTTTTCACAAATGGGTTCATGGTGTCCAAGGTCAGCACCTTGTCCCGAATCCCATTCACTGCTTCTTGCTTGATGTTCTTGTTTGCCATGGTCCTACATGGGGGAAAAGTGTGAAGCCTACTCAGAATTCCTCACCCCATGCTAGCATCTCATACAGTGTTCCCCCCCCCCCCATGACAGGATAAGGCAGCTGGACTGTGGGAAGGTTCAAGAGAGAGGGAGGGAGGGATAGAAGAAGAGGGCTGAAGCAGGGAGGGCAGGAAAGGGGAGCAGGAGCGGGGAGAAGAGGAGGAAGGGGCACAAGAGAAGGGCACCACATAAGGGCATTGGGGAGGCAGGAAAGGCACTAAGGAATGTATAGGAGAAATAGAGAAAGGAGTAAAAATGGGGGTTAAGGCCCAAGAAGGGGGAGCAGATAGGGAAGGAGGGGGTTAGAGAGGGAGATAAGTGAGGTGTAGAAAGGAGGAATAAGTCAGGGACGAGGAAAGAGCAGAAGATGTCTGAAAGAAGGGTTAGGCGAAGGGGGATAAAGAAAGGGAAGGGAATAAAGTGGGGAAGAGAAGAGGGAAAGGGTAAAGGGGAGGATGGGGGGGTGGTGAGACATTTGGGAAGGGAAAAGAAAGGTGGTGAGGGAAGGAAGTGGACCCAGAGGATCACGCAAAAGAACTGAGGGAGGAGTGGGAGGGTGGGAAACCTGTGCTGGGGGAACCCAGTCCCCTCTCCCGCTCAGAGCCTTGAGATCCCGGATTGTCCCACAGAGAATGGAGTAAGTCAGAAATGAGCTGAGGCCCCAGGCCCCCTGCCCCGCCCCAGCAGCCCTGGCATAGCTCTGCCCCTGGAAGGATAGGGGAGGGAGGGAAGGTAGAGGCGGGGCTTAGGGAAGGACTCCTGTCACTGCCAGGAGCCGGGAGACAGTCACATCGCTAAGGCGAGGAGAGAGAGTGACCCAGACTGCCACAGGAGAGACAGAGAGATAGAAGGGGAAGAGAGGGGTGAGGGAGGTGAGGGAACAAACAAACAGCCCAGACTTGGGGACTAGGAAGTCCCAGAGGTTGTCCAGAGAGAGAATGTATATGATCTGATCTGATATTTCCCTGAGAACATGGTCTGTTACCCCATCAGGGTACGGGTGAGGTTCAGCCCCTTCATCTTGGTGTCTGATCAGATCTCTGTCTCCCTGGCAACTGGGCAGGGCCCTAGGAATCCAGGTTGAGGGGGGGAAACTCTGATGCCATCATTCTATACCTAGTCTACTGACATGAGCACCTGGGGGGGGGAACCCTCTTCCAACCTCCCAGACTCTGCTCCCTTCCTCCCCCCACTCCCATGCAGGTCTGGAGGTAGTGGCAATTCAGAGTCCTTACCCCAAGGCCAGAGGAGCTGTGCTGGTCCTGTCCTTGGAAAAAGTCCCTGGAAGGCTCCCGGAAGGGGAGTTCCCTGTTTCCCTAAATGTTTAGTTTCTGGACTTTGATCAAAGGGCACAGAGACTTTTCAGATACCAAGGACAGAAAAGGTGATCTGCTCAGCAGGAATGGGAGTCTGAGTAACCATTGGGCCTGCAAGTAGTCACCTGCCCCAGCCCATGGATCTGAAAGTGTCTTTCTACTCCACTTGCCCAAAGTTCTTACTCCCTGGGAGGTGGAAGTGGGAAGGTCCCCAGACACAGTGTAGTAGGAAGGACTAGGAAGAAAAACGCAGGGCAAGATGGGAGCTAGGCAGAACATGAGTGAAATGGGGACTTTGTCCCATGGATGCCAACATGGGAGGGTGGAGGGGTAAAGAAAGGGAGTTCTTTCCACAACCACCACCACTGATGTTCTGGGGGTCTGGTGGGCCTCTATTGACACAATTACATCCTCACTGGAACTGTCCTCTTCACTTCCTGCCCCAAATGAATTGGGTTTTAGGTAATCACAGCTTTGGGTCCAGAGACAGAGGAACAAGGTTGGTGGATAAAGGGGCAGAGATGCAGACAAGGGCAGGCACATATAGGGTAGAAGATACACTAGGATAGGGGACACAGGGTCAGGGAGAGGAGGATGGACAGAACCAGAGATTAGGATCATGGACTCAGGAGAGCACAGACAGGAAAAGAGAAGAGGGCAGAAACAGAGATGAGAATAAATCCAAGGGCACAAGGATGGGCACAGGGGAAAAGAACCATAAAGGTGATCAGGAAGAGAAATAATAGGGATTTACTGAGCCTCTGCAGAGTGGGATGTCCAGACTTAGGCTAAGTGCTGAATTAAGGAAGATAGGGACTGGGCTAGAATGGGGCAGGAAAGACAGAGGACAGGTGTCCCAGCAAGGGCTCAGATCCGGCCCCAAGAGGACACCTTAGGAGTGTTACTCCCTGGCAACATCCTTAGTTCTCCAATCTTCTAGGCTCTTGATTGGCAGGAGAAGTTGGAAAGGAGCTACTGATAGGCTGTCAGGGCCCCACCTCCTCCTCCTCTCTCTAATCTGCCAGACTATAACTCCTCCAGGCTTCTTGGGCAACAAGGAGTTTGGGGGAGAGGGGAAGAGAACGCAAGGTAAAACCACACTTTCTAGAGGGATTAATCTGGGGGAGGGAAAGTGTCTGAAGGACACAGATGTCACTGTAGCCATCCTCTAGCCCTAGACCTGGAGGATAACCCACTCAGAGGTCACTGAACCTGGAGGATGTGGGGGTTCATTTTTTGTTCCCAGTCCTGAGGGACTCTTGTGAATTTTCAACCCACTGTTAACACACCTGTCTGGGCTGTGATCAGTCCAGCCCTCTCCCCTACCCCACACTCACCTTGTGCGTAATGTCCAAGTTTCCTAGGTCCTCTCTTGGAGTTCCCTATCTCTAGCAGGAAGGGAGACGGTCAGAGGGCCCCACCAGTGGGCAGGAGGAGGAGTTAGGAGTCCCTTATCCGCATCTAGCCCCACCCCTCCCTTTCTCTTCCTTCAGGGGCCACCTGTAAGTAGCCCAGCCCAGCCTCAGGCAGCTCCAACCAAGTTTTGCTCTGCTTCCAGATAATCACATATAGCCGAGGCCAGCTGTGCTTGACATTTTCTCAGCCCTAAGGATGACCACTACTCTGCCCTATCTAGTTACCTTTGCCCATCCCCCCAAATCCTGCTCTGTGCCAACTAACAGAGATAACCTAGAGCACCAGAGCTGGCTTTGAATCTGCCCTTGCTTGAAGGCTGAAAGTACATCTTTCCTCCCAGAGGTCTCACCTCTTGGAATAGAGTGGGCAGCAGGCTTCTCTCTACTCAGCCCTTCTCTCTCCCAGTGTACAAGGTTAATACGGGCTTGGACCCTGGGTGGGGCCAGATCACTCCCTCCCCCAATGACCTTTTCAGCAGCAGCTGCACCATCCCACACTAAATTTAACCCCAGCCCGCCTATCTGGCCCTCCCTCCCCACCACCCATGCCCAATCACGGGTTCCCTGTGCTGTACCCTTTATGTGTTTGTCCCTCTGCCTCCCTGCCCGCCTGAAGAAGGAGAAATCAAGAAAAGAGTTAATTAGGGTAGACAGGCAGAGGTCACAAGCATATGCAGACAAAAGACAGGGAACCTAATCTAGGCCAGGTCCAATGCAAAATGGGTAAGGGGATGAGAGCAGGGTAACTGTGCTCCTTAGAGCCAAGGGATGGATGTGACCTACCTGAAGACCTCCTGGACCCACAGGGTCATGGTCTGAAATTGATTAAGAAGATGAAGAGGAGACAGAACTAGAACATATTCAGAGGGCTTAGGTGAAGATCAGTCAAGAGTGGCCCTGCCTTGGCGATGCCGGGTCCTTATCCTGGACCCCAAGGTGCCTTCGTCCTGATATATATATTGGCCCCTAGCCAGCTTCTTGAAGGGGGAGGAAGAAGAGAAGGGCCTGGGCTATGCCAACTTCTCCAAATGGCAGCTCAAGAGGAAGCTGGCAGCCCTCTCCTCGCTCCCCTCACCCCATGAGGCCCTTGTCCTAGGCAAGAGGCCAGGGTTTAGGTGAGATCCACCCTCTGTGGAAGGAGGCCAGGGCACTGGGTTATTTCCTTCTTCCCACTGAGGCCCTGACCAGGTAGTCTTGCTCCTGGTTCATCCAGCTTCCAGGCCAAGAAATCTCTTCTCCCCACTTTTCCCTTCAATCTAGCTGGACTTCTCTTGGCTCCAGCTGTATCTACCATGTCCTTGACCAACCCATTCTAGCTTCAAAGGGGAGAAGGTTTAAAAGAGCCCAGGCTGGGTGCCATAGGAGGGAAGACAAGAGAGGAAGCACAGCCAGATATTTAACTCAGCAAGGCCTTATTCTCAAACAGGCTCTGGGTTGGCATACCCCCTCCCCATCACATACCTGTTAAAGAAATGATTATTTTTTTTTACCATATTAATTACCACTAAAGTTAGGATTAGGCTTTTTCTCTTTATTTCTTCGTTCAGGGACCAGCCCCTGTAGGTCAGTCAGCCCGTCTCTGAAGGACAAAGCTGATAGATGACATTGGTCTAATCTTCCCAGCACATGCTCCATGATCTTGGGCAGGACTCCACCCAACTAGGAGATCGTATTTCTGCTTAGAATGTAAACAGAATCTAATCTAGGTGAGTTCCAGCCCCAAAGCATTTAGCACCACTCTACTGGAGTTTAGGGTAACCCAGCTCATGAAGGAGAAAACCAACCAGAGTGGTCTGGGTAGAGATGGATTCCTTTGTGTAAGAGGAGTGAAAACTTTTAGCCCACCTCCTTATTAACTGTTCTTCAATCAGAGTTGATTTTCACCTGTCAGGGTTACCCCCTTTTCTAAAAGTACATTCAGGTATTCAGTGTCTTCATTAGGGATCTTTGGCTACTGAGAGAAATTTCTGATGATCAATTTATTATCAGCTAGCCTAATTAATGAATTACTAATTACCCAGAAACTTTGTCTCTTGGATTTTTCATTCATCTTACCTATACACACACAGAGACACATACCAAACACTTGCACAAAGACAAAGAAGCATAGGTTAGAGATACAAGATATCTTAGAGACAATCTATTACAACACTCTCATTTTGCAGAAAACTACTTGCTCAAAGTAACATAGCTTGGATAAGTGGTAGGAGTGGAACCAGGTGTCCTACATGACATTCTAGTGTTCTTTCCACCACACCGTGCTATATATTCCTCACTTCAGGGATGTGATCTGTGGTGGTGGTGGTGATGGTAGTGGTGGGGACAAAGAAGTCTGCTATTAGTATAGCCCACTGGGCCCATGAAACCCTTCTGGAGACCTACAGAAAACAGGGGTGTGACGAGCAGAGACCATTATCTGTCATGGACATACAAAAAGACAGCAACACCAATGGCAGAAAATTCCTTTATCAAGTTTCACAGAATAAAAATATGGACTCCCCCAAACCCAGGGCATTGTCCCAAAAGGAGTCTGAACCTGAGACAAGAGCCTCGGGGAGGGCTTCTCTTACCAAGGCCTCGATGCCACTCCCCCCACTCTGGATGCTCTGAACTGAAGCTGCCAGAAAGTGAGTTGGCAAAGATAAGGCAAGGGTGAACCTGAGGGGAGGGGATTCCCCTGGCTCCCCCAGGACAGGAATGAGATGAGCTGGGCCTCAGCCCACTCCTACTCCAGGACCCAAAGCTGGGGAGGTGAAGTGGCCTAAATGTAGGACCTTCAGGCCCAAGAAACACAAGGCTAACTGCTGGTTGGGGCCCCCAGCCTCATTCCTTGGCCAGTCTCACTCACTGCCAGAAGCCCTACCACTGCCAAGTGGGAGTGAGATGGGCTGAAGTGAGCTAGTCCACAGCCCAACAGTAACCTTGTGCCTAAGACGAGTGCCTCAGACCCCCACTGGAGAAGTGTAGGGGAGTAGCTCCATTCTCTTTCCTTGGAAGATAGAGAAGGGAGAGAGGGGAAGCAGGTCAGCTGGCCTCTAGGACCCGGTGACTCCTGTCCACTTCACATTATCCCACAGCAGGGCCTCTTCTCAGCCGGGGCCTCCTCAGCAGGGGCAGTCAGCTTCAACAAGGGAGGGTCCCCACTTGCTGAGGTGTAGTAGACTGGTGTTCGAGGGAATCCAGAGTGCTGAGCTTCAGCGCACGGTAGTCCCTCACCTCTTGACCCCCCAAGGTCCTCAGCCACAGGACGCTGCAGCTTGGCAGCAGCCCGCTGGCGCTTGAGGTCAGCCAGCGTATGGTGTGCCTTGTCCCGGGTGAGGGGTCCAGGCACAGGTGGCTCCTGTGTGGCCAGCTGGTAGGAGACACTTCGGTCCAGCCTCTTGGAGTACAGGTGCTTGCTAGGGGGCCCTGAGGCTGCCCCTGCACTGCCATTTCGATGTCTCAGTGCCTCAGGGTCTATCTCCTGCAGGCAAGAAAGGAGTCCAAGTAGGGGTTAGGAGGGTCAAACAGGGAATGGGGCCTAGGGCTAAAGACAGGTAAAGGACATGAAAAATGGGCCTGAGTAATGTAACTGAAGGATAGGTGATGGTAAATAGAGACGTATGAAGAAGATGGGGCAGGGAGGTCAGAGAATGGGAGTGATATAAAAGATGAGGTAAAGAAGGAGATTCGGCCTTAGGGCCTGGGCCTGGCCCCCTCACCACAGCCTGTGGCTGGAGCTCAGCATCTGTCTGCTTATCTTCATCCTCTTCTGGGGGTTCAGCAGCAGTGGTTGGCTGCTGTTGCCACACAATGGCCTCACGTTCATGTTCTTTACGGTACAGGTGGGTACGCTCTGTCACACTCACTCTTCGTACAACCTTCCTGAAGTGGGGGACACAAGGATACCCCCTTGAGCTCCCTGTCTACTCTGGGACCCCTCTGGTCTCTGAAAGTCAGAGTTTGTATCCCTGATACATCACCCTCCCCCAGTCAGCTTTCCTAGCTTCCTGAACCAGGCCAGAGTCAGGCACTGGCCCAGGGCCCAGAACAGGAGAAACTCCACCTACCCCCCACCCCACCCCAAGGAACATCTACCTAAGACCTCCTCCCTCTGAACTCTGCCCTACAGCCTGCAGCTGAGCTGGAGGAAGTGCCTCAGGGGCAAGAGTACATGATGCCTGGAACACCTCTGACGTCAGCACAGGTCCCTGGTATCAATACAAGGAGTTCTAGGAAAGGCTGGGGATGGGATTGCATCTTCTGAGGGGCAAAGGTTATGGGCATTAGGGGCAGGGTTTCAAACCCACATGGGAAGGGAGATGAGCTTCTTCAGAGCAAAGACTGAAAAATGAAGAGGGGAAAGAAGGGGATGACAAGGGGGAGAAGTAGGGTCTGGGTTGGGGAAGGGAGAAAGAGAAGGAAACAAGCACCTACTATGTGCCAGGCACTGTGCTAAGTTCTTTACAAATATCTCACTTAATTCTCTCAACAATCCTGGGAGGTAAGCACAATTATGATATACATTTCACACTTGAGGAAACTGAGGCAGCAGAGGTTAAGTGATTTGGCCAGGAACACAGAGCTAGTAAGTGTCTGAGGCTAGAGTTGAACTTCCTGAGTTCAGGCCCAGCACCCTATCCATTGGGCCACCTAGTTGCCCTTAGGGGGAGGAGGAGGATGTAAAAGAAAGGACAGGGCTGGATGGTGGTCCCCTGGAATAGCTCTCATGTTAGTCCAGGAGCCCAGGCCAATCAAGCACTCCAAGGAATTCTGGACCACTTGGGTCCTGAAGGCAAGGGGCAGAGTTCTTGATAAAAGGGGCATGGTGCTTCCATGACAATGTGGGAAGAAGGGGAAAGGAAATGCATAAACAAGAGAACTAGTGGAAGAACAGAAAGGAGGCTGGGTGCTGGGAGACTGGAAATGGGGAGACGAGGAGACCCGACAGGAGAAGGGGTGGAGAATGGCAAAGATAGGACTGGGCATTAGGGGATGGTAGTGGAAGTTTGGAGGAAGAGGAAATGACTGAGTAGCCCCAGGGTGTGGGCTCCTCCTAGTGGCAAGCCCTGGGATAGGCAAGCTGGGCTGTGGCTATGGATGCAAGGTGAAGAAGACCTCACCCTCGGCTGCCTGCACTGGAGGTTCGACGTTGTAGCAGGGAGCCTGAGCCCCGGTGGCGGTCGTGGGAGCGCATGATAGCTTCATGCTTGTGTTTCAGCTCCAACAGCTTGGCCCGCATCTCTTCATCCCCACATACATCTAGGGGAACAGCAAAAGGAAGGTCCCTGATCCATGAGTCTGGCACTCTTCCCTTGGCAGTGCCCTTGGTGCCCTAATTGATTCACTCACTCACCCAGGGGCGTCTCATCCAGCAGTGACTTCCCATTAAGATCAGCTCCATGGGCCACCAGCAGCTCCACAAGATGCACCTGTGAGCACAAGCCAAGCTGCCCCTGACAACAGCCTCATGCAGCTGGGGTTTGAGACCTACACTAAGGAGTGGTTAGAGGTGGGAGAGTGGGGGGCTTGGGGCAATGGAGTACTCTGCAGATATGGATAGGGCTAAGTGAGTGGGAAGTGGGAGCTGGAAACCATGTTGGGGTCCTGCCCTGGAGCCCAGCTCTGCTCTTCCACCTAAAATGAAGGTTCATCAGCCTCCTGCCCTGACCTCCCCTCCCTACTCACCTGGCCCCAGCAGGCTGCTGCATGCAGTGGCTCCCAGCCATCTTGGTCCTTGGCATTCAAGTTGGCCTTGTGCTCCAGCAACAGTTCAGCTGCCTCCAGGTAGCCACTGGCTGAGGCAATGTGCAACTAGGGGTGGGAGCCTGGGCTGAGGAAGTCCCATCAGCCCAGAGAGGGACAAACTTCCCCTTTCCAGTGTATCTACTTCTGCCCCTTTCCCCCAACATCACTGCCCTAAAGAGTGAAGGAAGCCTGGGAAGCATGAAGCTGGGAGACACAGAGGTCTCCTCTCCTCAGAGTACTCAGGGGCACAGACTGATCAAATATTCTAAGTCCACTTCCAAGTGGTCCTCCAACAGGCCAGAGATACACATAACATGGCTCCTTCCTTCTTCACCTCCTTATTCCTTACCAGCCCCACACAGGGCCTGAACAGCGTGGGCCCAAGGCCCTAGCCATGGTCCTTACCAGTGTGGCCCCATGATCCTGGGGAGCATTGATGTCAGCCCCAGCCTGGAGCAGGCTCCGGATATCTTCCACCATGTGTAGCTCTGGCACTCCCCGTGCCTCCTCGATACTCTCCTGAGTGATGCCTGGGGAGTATTGAGCTCAGGGTTGCTCCAGAACCTACCATCCCCACTAGCTCCACCACCCCTAATTATTGCTATGTTCATGCCAGGTCATCAATGATTCCTAAAGTGAGGGGACTTTTGTTTAATACCAGCCTTGACTACCCTAGATAAGCATTTCTACTCACCTTGCTCAGCCATAGCTGTCTCAATGGAGTCCAAAGTCAACTCATCCTCACACAGGTCATAAGGCATGTTCCCATCCGTGTTGATGGCCAGAAGGTTGGCACCACTGCAGGGGAAGGGGAGAGCTCTCCTATCTGTCCCTCTAATCCAAAATTCTACCTCCTGAGGATCTAGGAAGGAACAGCCCTATCCCTTTTATACAAACTGCTCTGGAGATCACTGTACCCAGCTTGTTTTCAGGTGTGGGTGAGCCTTAGTCCAACATCATAGATTCCAAGCCTGACTTTCTCCTAACTACCCCACCATCCAGCTGCCTTTCAACTACCCTACATACACTCCAAATCAAAAGACAGTGAGGTAACCGCAGTGTTCTAATGCTTACAGGTTGTGGAAGTGGTGAGCAGTCAATCAACCTATTCCTACGACTTGGGGGTCTCTCGTGGAAACACTTCTCCCCAAGATCCACATTCCAGGGGTCTACTCAGATCTGGCTGTAGTCTTCTCCAGAGAGGTACTGATTTGAGAGAACAGCATTCTGATTGGTACTCAGCCCCATCAGTGGATCCCTTGCAAGGCAGCTGGTTGACTTTGCAACAGCTGTAGTGGCAGGATATCAGGGACCTGGTCTAGCATGACAAGATCCACCATTTCATCCCCATTATCTGCTTCAGGGTGGCACCAGTGAAGGGTAGGTGCAGGTTGGCTTTGGGCCCCATAGCAAGGTGAGGCCCTAGGGAGAAAACATAGCTAGGTGGCAAAGTGGATAGAATAACGGACTTGGAATAGGGAGGACAGGAGTTCCAATCCTGCTTCAGACAATTACCAGCTATGTGATCTTTAGGCACGTCACTTAACTCCTGTTTGCCTTGGTCGTTCCGACTACAAAGTGATGATAATAAAAGTATCTACCTCACAGGACTGTTGTGAAAATCAAAGGAGATAAGAATTGTGAAGTGCTTTTCAAACCTTAAAGTGTTATATAAGAAACTATTATTATTATTTCAAGAAGGGATGTTGCAGGTTTTCTCAAAAGCTGAAGCAGTACTTGCAAAAAGAAAGACTGCTTCCTGAGGGCCATTAGCCACAGCTGTTTTCTAAGGAAGCCCTAGAGGATTCTGCCTGTTGCTGCTCCCACAGGAAGGTGGGCTACTCTGTGCTGGGGGGGCCTGGAGCTGCTAGGCCAGGGCCTGGCTCAGTTTCTCTGTCTTGTGGGCCAGGTCTTGGCCCAGTAGCATGAGTTTCTATTGCTAGGAAGCCTGTGGCTCCTCCAAGTGGAGCCTACTCAATGTCTGTCCTATCCAGATGATGACCCCCTTAACTTATCTCTCTACAACCTTTGTTCTGATTCTGCTGGCTGTGCACCCTTCCAGGGGGCTGGTTCCCATTGACCTTAGGTCCAGGTTACTGAGTAGCCATCAAAAAACAGAGGCTTAGTCACAAACATTCCTCTTAGTTGCATTTGGTTGGCAGATCTGCAAGCAAGAAACCTGGGGCTCAGGTTACCTGTGGACTATCTGCCCATTAAACATTTACATCAGGCCTGCCTGCCTACCTGCCTGCCCATCCCTCCACCTGCCCCACTGGGAGCAGCTGCTTGCTGATTCCTGGGGGTGGGGCAGGAGTAAACAGTTCAAGAAAAAGACAAGGCCAGCCTGGAGGGAACAAGAGCTGGAGCCAGGGTTGAATTTTTCTGTAAACACTGGAGACTGATGTCCTGACCCTAAAGGCAACAAATCTCAAAGGAGGGTAGTACACCAAAGACACTAGTCCCTGGACAATAATACAATAAGGAAGACCACTAAAAAGCAACAAATAGAACCAGACTACTCATCTCCAGGGCAGACCGATGAGTGACAAGAACCCAGGACAATTACCCACAAAAGACATTCTTATGTAGGATAACACCTTCATAGAACATAAGAGCTATATGGGTCTTCAGAGGGTAAATAACCACACCCTTACTTGAACCATCTATTTTCTCTATCACACCAGCGATGGAGAACTCCCAACCTCCCACTTCTGGAACAGCTCTAAGTATAAGGAATGTCTTCCTTATATTGAATTATGTCTCCTTGTAACTTTCACTTAATACTCCTAGTTCTGCTCTCAG
>CM053622.1:71734132-71758175 GCA_028646595.1 Phalanger gymnotis | reverse complement strand
GGGAGAGAATTTGGATTTCAAGGTTTTAAAAAAATAGATGTTCAAAAATAAAAAAGTTTTTTTTTTTTCATGCAAGTAGAAAATAAGATGCACAGGCAATGGGGCATAGAGATTTATCTTGCCCTACAAGAAAGGAAGGGAAAGCGGGATGGGAGGGGAATGGGGTGACAGAGGGGAGGGCAGACTGGGGAACAGGGCAACCAGAGTGTATGCCATCTTGGAGTAGGGGGGGAGGAAATGGGGAGAAAATTTGTAATTCAAACGCCTGTGAAAATCAATGCTGAAAACCAAACATATTAAAAATAAATTAAAAAAATAAAAAAATAATAAATGTACCCACAAAAAAAAGAAAAGAAAAGCAGAAATTAACATTATGTTTTATTGTATTTTGTTTTTTTATTTTGTTAAACACTTCCCAATTACGCTTTTATCTGGTTCTGGGCCTCAACAGCCCACAGGCCATGAGTCTGACCCTTTCTTTGCAGAGGAGATTCTTGTTTGGGTATGGACTGAACTGGCTTTTAAGGTCCCTTCTAGTGCTGAGAATTTTTGTTCTCCTTGGCCTTTCTGCAACCCTGGACAGTATTAATCTTCCTTTCTGGCCAACCCTACACCATGCCATCTCTCCCTACCCACTGTTCTCCAGCTCTCCTTTATGGGGCTGTCTTTTTCCAGTACTAAGGCCCTTGAGGACAGGGACTGTTGTTTGTATTTATATCCTCAGTGCTTAGCCCAGTGTCTGTCCTGCAGCAAATGGTTAATAAATGCTTTATCTCTATTACATGTACTTTGCAGCTATTATTACTGTTACACTTGATTCTGCCTATTAGTGACCCATGTAGGAGGAAGGAGTGAGGAACTGTGACAATAGGCTTTATCTTATCCTATATACATATATAGGATAAGTTTTCTTCATTACAGGCCAGCACCTTCATGCATTCTAGTTAAGATTATGCTGATAACTGACGTATCCACTGAAGCAGTTTAGATGTGATACCTCTTAATAAGTTCAAATATACCCTACTCACTCAAGAACTGCCCAGGAAATTTAAGAGGCTTCCCAGAATACAGAAGGTGATAAATAAAAGTAGACAAATGAAGCTGGCCCTTGACCATTCTAGATCTTTTCTCCCCATCTCCACCAGATGTCATCTCCAGAATGGAAGTGATGCAAACTCTAGGCCTAAGAGACAAAATTCAGGTTCATTCAGAATAAGTTCCATCACATACTCCACTCTTCCCTCATCCTCTGTTGCCTTTGAACTAACCCCTTATACCTGTGCTTTAAGATCCTAGCATCTCCCCCAGGATCAACCTCATTCCTACTGTTTTTCTTTTTATCCAGAATTTTCACTCTTTCCCTCCCTTAGCTCCCTCCCTCCACATGTTGATCCTAAAAATATCCTTCATGAATATCAGTGTCTACACAAATTCCTTCTTTTCTTGCACCATCAAGCAGGACTGGATTGGGAGTCAAAATACTTGGACTTTAGTTCAGGCTGGCCCTATTCACTAGATTTGTGATTCTCTGAAGTTAGGTTTGATTTCTTAAGATTCCTTCTAATGTTCATGTTCTATAAGTCAGTGATTCTCACCAGCTAGTTCCACTTCCTAATTATATATTCCTTCCGTAACCCGCTGGATTGTAATCTGGTTTCTATCAAACAGAATCAGAGAATCTCAGAAGCCACCTAGTTCAATCAATATCTCAAGAAGCATCCCCCTCTACAATATTACCAAAGAAGTATTCATCCAGTTATGACTTGAAGAAGTGATGGGGAACTCATTACTTCACAAGTCAGTCTTTTCTGATTGGGGGCAGTTCTAATTATTAGGAATTTTTTCCTCATTTTGAAATTTGCCGTTCTGCAGCTTCTACTCCTGCCCCTTAGTGTCTTGTCTTTTGAGGCTAAGTCAAACAAGTCTAACACTTCAATCCCAGTTCTCTATAAGATCACCAGAAACCTCCTTATTACCTAATGGGTAAACATAGCAAAAGAGGAAAATTAAAACTTGCAATAAATAAAATTAAAATTACAACTAAAGCTACCCAAGAGGCAGTGGGCTCTTCATTACTGAAAGACCATTCAGCAAGCATACTGTAGAAGGGATTCTTGTTCAGGCATGGATGAGACACGCAGGCCTTTGGAGGCCCTTCCAATGCTGAGGCTTTGAAACAACCTCGTTTTTGTTCTCTTTAGCTTTTCTGCAACCTTGGATACCATTAATCTTCCTTCCTGGCCACCTCCACACACCATGCTGGCCTCCACTTTGGCCATCATCCTCATCTTTCCCCCACTACTTAATAAATGCTTTATCTGCCCATCTGCTAGCTAGCTTAAAAGTCTTTCCTCCATAAGCTTCTATGACTACATTTTTTCTGGTTCTCCAGGCAGTCCAGCAGATTTCCAAAAGTCAAGGCCAGAGAACAAGCTTCATTTCTGGGTGGAAATTAAGATAACCAAATGCTAGAGCTGGAATGCACTTCAGAGAAACCATTTAGAGATTTTTTTTAAAAGATGACTTGTTACTGCTGTTATGTGTGAAGCAATTTTGACATGGTAGAGATAGGATTTTAGAGAACAATCCTGCTGGGGAACTGAAAGGGAGGCACCTGAGCAAATCTTCAGAGCACCTGGTATAGTGTGTGGAGCTGGTAACCTTAACACAAATCATTCATACAGAGCTTCAAGGTTTAGCACAAGTAGTATTATCCTAATTTTATACATGAGAAAACATAAGATCAAAAAGGAGAAGTAATTTGCCCAAAGTCACACAGCTTGTAAACGGCAGACAAATCTCTCATCCCCATCAATATCCCATACTGCTGCCGGAACATGGAGACCTAGTCTTAAGGTAAGGAAAGCCCTACTGAAGACAGTTAACTGACTCATCCCTAGTTTATTTCCCTCACCTTTCTCCTCTAGTTTAAACGCTAGGCCAAAATGTTCAGACTCTAATACTAGGTAAAATCTAGGCTGACATTACTTCTAGGTCTCTTAAGAATTTCAGAATCTTTCTGAAATCTGCTTCCTAGACCAGACCAGGATAGGATAGGATCAGACATCCTAGACAAAATGTCCCCATAGAACAGGGTTATCTTGTCCCTGTGTTCTAAAGCAGTCATCGATCTCTGGACCTATCAGTCATGTGGATTCTACAAAGAAACTAAAAAAGTAAGGCCACCTCTCAGATCAGAAACAGGAATGCAGTATTTAGGCCAATAAGAGGGATAAGTTGAAAATAGATGAAGCAATGACTGGAAGGTGCTAATGCAAGATAGACAGGACTCCAGCAAAAGATGGTACCCACCATCAAAGCCTGCCAGCTTACTGAGAGATTAGGTGAAGATGAGAGCTCAGAATCGCTGACAAATAGCGCAGGCAACCCATTCCAGACAAAAAGAAATGGATCAGAGATAAAAGTTAGGGTGTCTACAGTTCACAGTCATGGGAACCTTGAGAAAGGTAAAAAGAAACCAAAATGTCCAGGGATAGATAAAACAATAGGATTTACACTTAATAACTCCCTCAGAATGGTAGAGCGGTAAGGGACTGCAACAATTATCTATGCTAACGTTCTTCAAAAGAAAAGTATATAGGGACTCACAGAGATGAAGTGATATGCTTTGGATCCCACTACTAAGAAATAGCACAGAGGGGTGAGGTCTTTACAACCACACAATATTTCCTTGCCTTCTCTCCTTTCCTTCCTCACTAGGGGGCTCTAGAGGATGGATTCTCCAGTCAGAGGTCAGACAACTTGAGGTCTCCTCCTTAGACAGATAAGGTTAAAGAAGACACTAAGACTTCCCTTAGGCCTCAGCATTGGAGCTACGCTTCTTAAGACTAGAATGTGACCAAACTGACCTCTAACATCATCCAATCAGAGAAAAGATAAGGAACAAAGAGGAGACAGAAACAAACAAGAACTTCCTTATCTTAGTACAGCGGTTTTTAACCTTTTGGGTGTCATGGACCCCTTTGGCAGGCAGGTACTCCTAAACTCCTAAAATCATGTTTTAAGAAGCATTATAGGAGTCAGCCAAGATAATAGAGGCAGGGACTCCCCTGAGCTATCCCAAATTCTCCTCCAAACAACTTTAAAATATTGCCTCAAAATCAAATTCCAGAGAGCGAAAACCAACAAAAAGTCAGGGTAAAACAATTTTCCAGCCTAAGACAACCTTAGGAGGTAGGCAGGAAAGGCCTCTCTCATTGGGGTGGTAATCAGGCATGGAGCACAGTACAAACCAGAGTGTGCCCCAGCAAGCCAGAAGTGGTCATTGGCGGCAGTTGGTGCCTTTGGGAACTCTCTGCCCTCAAACAGTAAAAGGGTCAGACAACTAGTCAGAAGAAGATTACAGGGGACTTTCTGTAGGCACTAGGTGCAGGGCTCTGCATTATCCATACGTGGTTCTGGGTTGCAGTCCCAGGGCAAGAAGCAGCACTAGTACACAAGTATGCAGCCACAGCAGAGCAGGGATGCTGGACACAGTTTCAGGGCTGGAAAGAGTACATGTGGTTACTCACAGACCAGAGCACAAGCCAAGAGAGTAGTGACTCCACCTCTCCTTAGATCATACCATCTTGGAAAAGCCAAAAACTTACATTCCCACAGAACTAGCTCTGAAGACTGCAGCATGAAAAATCTGAAACTTGGGACCTGAAACTTAGACCCCAGAACAGAACCCAATTTTAACATAAACTTCAAAGTCAAGAAATAGGCTGGGAAAATAAGCAAACAATAATAAAAGAACCTGACCACAGAAAGTTACTATAGTGACAGGGAGAAGCAAGACACTAACTCAGAAGAGGACAGCAAAGTCGAAACACCTACATGTAAAGCTTCAAAGAAAAATGTGAATTAGTCACAGGGAAAAAAAAAGTTGCTGAAAAGAGCTCAAAAAGGATTTGAAAAATCAAATAAGAGAGGAAGAAGAAAACTGGGAAAAGAAATGACAGTGATGCAAGAAAATGATGAAAAAAAAAGTCAACAGTTTGGTAAAGGAGACCAAAAAAAAAAAAATACTGAAGAAAGGTATTTAAGGTGTTATCGCCTTAAAAAAAAGAATTGGCCAAATGGTAAAAGAGGCACAAAAATCCCAATGTAGAGAAGAACCCCTTAAGCAGAATTGGCCAAATGGAAAAGGAGATGCAAAAGCTCGCTTAAGGAAATAACTCCTTAAAAATTAGAATTGGGCAAATAGAAGCTAATGACTCCATTAAATATCAAGAAACAATCAAACAAAATCAAAAGAATGAAGAAATAGAAGAAAGAAAAACAACTGACCTGGAAATAGATCAAAGAGAGATAAGTTTAGAATAATTGGACTACCTGAAAGCTATGACCAAAAGAAGACCCTAGACATCAATATAAATTATCAAGGAAAACTGCCCTGATATTCTAGAACCAGAGGGTAAAAGAGAAACTAAAACAAATCCTAAAATGAAAACTTCCAGGAATATTATCATCAAATTCCAGAGCTCTCAGGTGAAGGAGAAAATATTACAAACAGCCAGAAAGAAACAATTCGAATATCATGGAGCAAGAGTCAAGATAACACATGATTTAGCAGCTTCTACATCAAAGGATCAGAGGGCTTGGAATGTGTTACTCTAGAAGGCTGGGATTACAACTAAGAATCACCTACCCAGCATAACAGTATAATCCTTCAGGGTGGGAGATGGGTGGGAAGGGGGGATGAATATTTAATGAAATAGAGGATTTTTAAGCATTCCTGATGAAAAACCCAGAGCTGAGTAGAAAATCTGACTTTTAAAAACAAGACTTAAGGAAGCATAAAAAAAATTAAAAATAAAAAAACAAAGAAAAGAGAAGCATAAAAAAGTAAGCAAAAAAGAGAAATCATAAGGCATTCAATAAGGTTAAATTGTCCACATTCCTACATGGGAAGATGATACTTGTAACTCCTAAGAACTTTATCATTATTAGGGCAATTAGACTGATTATACATAGACAGTGGGCATGGGTGTGAGTTGACTGTGATGGGATGATTTCAAAAAAATAAAATTAAGGGATGAGAAAGAGGAATGCACAGGGACAAGGGAGAAGGGAGGGGTAGAATGGGCTAAAAAAAGAGGTGGGAAAGGAAAAGCTTTTGCAAGGAGGGGAAGAGGGGAGTGTGGTGTACAACTCTTGAACCTTACTATCACTGGGATCAAAGAGGGAATAACACACACACACAAACACACACTCACTCAGTTGGGTATAGAAATCTATCTTGCCCTGTAAAGAAGTAGGAAAGGAGGGGAATGGGGGGGGGTGTTGCTGACAGAAGGGAAGGCAGAGGGGGGAGGTGGTACTCATATGCAAAACAGACCTTTGAGAAGGGACAGAATGAATGGAGAGAGAGAGAGAGAGAGAGAGAGAGAGAGAGAGAGAGAGAGAGAAGGACAAACAAGGGGAAAAATAGGATGGCAAAAAATATAGTTAGTAATCATAACTGTTAATGTGATTTGGATGAACTCACCTATAAAGTCGAAGCAGATAGCAAAGTGGATTAAAAACCAGAATCCTACAATATGTTCTTTACGAGAAACACACTTAAAACCAGAGAGACACATATAGAGTAAGGGTAATGGACCAGAGCCAAATCTATTATGCTTCGGGTGAAGTAAAAAAAGCAGGGGTAGCAATCATGATCTCAGACAAAGCAAAAATAGATCTAATTAAAAAGAGGTAAGCAAGGAAACTACATCCTGCTAAAAGACAATGAAATAATATCAGTACTAAACATATATGCTCCAAATGGCATAGAATGCAAATTCTTAAAGGAAAAGTTAAACTGAATTACTGGAAGAAATAGACAATAAAACTACACTAGTGGGAGACCTCAATTTTCCCCTCTCAGAACTAGATAAATCTAACCACAAAAGAAACAAGAAGGAAGTTAAGGAGATGATTAGAATTTTCGAAAAATTAGATGTGATAAACCTCTGGACAAAACTAAATGGAAATAGAGAGGAATATAACTTCTTCTTAGCAATACATGGCACCTATACAAAAACTGACTCATATTCCAAGCCCTCAATCCCATAATGTACAAGCTACTAGATCTTGTGTTATCCTGATTATGTTTAATCCCTCCAAACACCTGTAAAAAATGGCTCTGAACAAATTCTAGAGCTACAGAACCCACAAAATAACACAGGGAAGGAGCCTGTGTTAACAAAATAACAGGGAAGGGAATAACACAGCCCCGTACTGTGTGCATAGTTGCTGGGAAGGGTCTATTGCACCTTACTGGGAACAGAGTACAGCCCGGTGTGGACCATGCCAGGAAAGACCAGGCAGGGAATAGATCAGGTGGAGCAGGCCTTAGGGCCATGAATCACTGAGCTGTAGCAGTTACCAGACTTCTTAACCCACGAACGCCAAAGACAACTTAGCAGGTCAGTGGGAAAACTACTGGATCTGTGTGAGAGAAGTGCGCAGTCTGGCCCCAGGCCCAGGGGTGTGTGTGGCGGCAGCAGCAGATCAGTCTGGTGGCTGCTTCCAGAGCTACAGCTGTGACTGCTTCTGGCCCCAGGCTCACCCAGTGAGAGGAATCAAGCAGCGGATCAGAGGAAGAGTTGCAGGGAGCTCTTTGCTGTCCCAGAGGCAGGGTTCTCTTGCTTTGCCCTGCTTGGATCTGGGTCATGGTCCCGGTTGGTGGTTCTTGGGGGAGGAAGGGAGCTGCTGTGGCAGAACTTGCTGTGTAGAAGTAGCTCTGAAAACAGCAGTGTAAGAACCCTGAAGCTTGAGACAAAGCAATCTCCACTCTGAAGGCAGTCATACCCTGACAAAAAGCTCAAGAGTCAGGTAGTTAGCTGGGAACATGAGCAAGCAGCATAAAAGGAATCAGAGTATAGAATCTTTTTTTGCTGACAAAGAAGATCAAAACATACAGCCAGAAGAAGTCAACAAAGTCAAAGAGCCCACATCAAAAGCTGCCAAGAAAAACATGAATTGGTCTAAGGCCATGGAAGAGCTCAAAAAGGATTTGGAAAATCAAGTAAGAGAAGTAGAGGAAAAATTGGGAAGAGAAATGAGAGTGATGCAAAAAAAAATCATGAAAAACAAGTCAACAGCTTGCTAAAGGAGACCCCCAAAAATACTGAAGAAAATAACACCTTAAAAAATAGACTAACCCAAATGGCAAACCAATGAGGACAAGAATGCCTTAAAAGGCAGAACTAGCCAAATGGAAAAGGAGGTCCAAAAGACCACTGAAGAAAATACTACCTTAAAAATTACAATGGAGCAAGTGGAAGCTAGTAACTTTATGAGAAATCAAGAAATTATAAAACAGAACCAAAAGAATGAAAAAATAGAAGACAATGTGAAATATCTCTTTGGAAAAACCACTGACCTGAAGAATAATTCCAGGAGAGATAATTTAAAAATTATTAGACTACTTGAAAGCCATGATCAAAAAGAGAGCCTAGACATCATCTTTCAAGAAATTATCAAGGAGAACTACCCTGATATTCTAGAACCAGAGGGTAAAACAGAAATGGAAAGAATCCACTGATCGCCTTTTGAAAAAGATCCCAAGGGGCAGATAGGTGGCACAATGAGTAGAGCACCAGCCCTGGAGTCAGGCGGACCTGAGTTCAAATCCAACCTCAGACATCTGACACACTTACTAGCTATGTGACTTTGGGCAAGTCACTTAACCCCAACTGCCCTGCCTTCCCCCTCAAAAAAAAAAAAAGAGAAAAAGATCCCAAAAAGGAAACTCCTAGGAATATTGTAGCCAAATTCCAGAGTTCCTAGGTCAAGGAGAAAATATTGCAGCAGCCAGAAAGAAACAATTCAAGTATTGTGGAAACACAATCAGGATAACACAAGATCTAGCAGCTTCTTTCTATATTAAGGGATCAAAGGGCTTAGAATATGATATCCCAGAGGTCAAAGGAGCCAGGATTAAAACCAAAATCACCTACCCAGCAAAACTGAGTATAATACTCCAGAGCAAAATATGGATTTTCAATAAAATAGAGGACTTCCAAGCATTCTCAATGAAAAGACCAGAGCTGAATAGAAAATTTGACTTTCAAATATAAGAATCAAGAGAAGCATGAAAAGGCAAACAGGAAAGAGAAATCATAAGGGACTTACTAAAGTTGAACTGTATTGTTTACATTCATACATGGAAAGATGATATGTGTAATACATGAGACCTTTCTCAGTATTAGGGTAGTTGAAGGGAGAATACATATATATAGACAGAGGGCACAGGGGGAGTTGAATATGAAGGGATGATATCTAAAAATAAATAAATACAATTAAGGGGTGAGAGAGGAATATATTGGGAGAAGGAGAAAGGGAGAGATAGAATGGGGTAAATTATCTCACATAAAAGTGGCAAGAAAAAGCAGTTCTATTGGAAGGGAAGAAGGGCCAGGTGAAAGGGAATGAGTGAATCTTGCTGTCATCAGATTTGACTTAAGGAGGGAATAACATACACACTCAATTGGGTACCTAATCCTACAGGAAAGTAGGGGGGAAGGGGATAAGAAATGGGGAAATGATAAAAGGGAGGGCAGATTGGGGGAAGAAGTAGTCAAAAGCAAACACTTTTGAAAAAGGACAGGGTCAAGGGAGAAAACTGAATAACGGAAGACAGGATAGGATGGAGGAAAATATAGTTAGTCTTTCACAACATGACTGTTATGGAAGTGTTTTGCATAATGATACATGTGTGGCCTATGTTGAATTGCTTGCCTTCTCAAAAAGGGTGGGTGGGGAGAGAAGAAAGGAGAGAATTTGGAACTCAAGTTTCTAAAAACAAATGCTCAGGAAAAAAAAAAGTTGCTTTTACATGCACCTGGGAAATAAAATATACAAGCAATGGGGTATAGAAATCTATCTTGCCGTATGAGAAAGTAAGGGGAAAGGGGATAAGTGAGGTAGAGGGAGTGGGTTGACAGAAGGGAGGGCAGACTAGGGAAAGGGGCAATCAGAATATATGCTATTTTGGGGTTGGGGGGGGAGGGTAGAAATGGGGCAAAAATTTGTAACTCAAATTCTTGTGGAAATCAATGTCGAAAACTAAAAAATATTAAATAATAAAATATTTTTTTTAAAAAAAGCATTGCTAGCTATAGCAATAAGACAAAAAGAAATTGAAGGAAGAAGAGCCAATGAGGAATCAAACTATTACTTTTTGCAGACGATATGATGGCATACTTAGAGAATCCTAGTTGAAATCATTAAAAACTTCAGCAAAGTTGCAGGATATAAAACAAACCCATAGAAGTAATCAGTATTTCTATATATCATCAACAAACTCCAGCAGGGAGAGATAGAAAAATTTCATTTATAATAACTGTAGACAATATAAAATCCTTAGGAGTCTACCTGTCAAGACAAACACAGGAACTACATGAACACAATTGCAAAACACTTTTCACACAAATAAAGTCAGAGTAAATGACTGGAGAAGTATTAATTGCGCGTGAGCAGACCAAGCCAATATAATAAAAATGACAATTCTGCCTAAATTAATTTATTTATTCAGTGCCATACCAATAAAATTATCAAAAATTATTTCATAGAACTACAAAAAAGAATAACAAAATTCATCTGGAAGGTCAAAAATAACGAGAAAATCAATGAAAAAAAATGTGAAGGAAGGTGGTCTAGCAGCACCAGATCTCAAACTGTATTAAAAAGTGGTAATCGTCAAAACAATCTGGTATTGATGCCCATCATTTGGGGAATGGCTCAACAAGTTGTGGTATATGATTGTGATGGAATACTATTGTGCTATAAAAAATCATGATCAGGATGCTTTCAGAAAAAACTGAGAAGACAACGTAAATTGACGCAAAATGAAGTGAGTAGAACAAGAAGAATATATACAGTAACAGCAATATTGTACAATGATCAACTGTGAATGACTTGGCGATGCTCAGCAATATGATGATCTAAGACAATTCTGAAGGATTTATGCCATCCACCTCCAACGAAAGAACAGATCGAAGCATACTTTTTTACTTTATTTTTTCTGTGTTGTCTTTTTTTTGGGGGGGGGGGGCGGTCTGTGTTTTCTTTCTCAATGTAGCCAATGTGGAAATATGTTTTGCATGACTGCATATGTATAATCTATATAAAACTTCTTGCCTCCTCAAGGAGAGGAGAGGGAGGGAGGGAAGGAGAGAATTTGAAACTCAAAATTGTAAAAGAAACAAAGGTTAAAATGGTTTTTACACGTAATTGGAAAAAAATAAAATACAAAAATTTTAAAATAAAAAGTATTAAGTAAAATCACGGTTACAAAGTAAACCAAATTTCACTAACCAAAAGCTAGCAAAAATAAAGATGCAATTTTTACACCATCCTAGTTCATAAATGAGCTAATAAAAAATGAGTTATCTGTTAAGCCATTTACAAGCTTTAAAATATGATGATGATGATGATGATGATGATGATGATGATGATGATAATGAAGAACTCCCCAATGAAAGCTATTCATTGACCCCCTGAAGTCCAGGGATGCCAGGTGAAGAACTACTGACTTAGTTTTAAGATTCTGCTCTATCAAGCTCTTCTCTGCTTGAAGTTTTGATTATCATACATGACTTCAGGTAATCAGCTATGCACAATGTAGTAAAAAAGTAACATATTTGGAGTCAGAAGACCTGGGCACAAGTCCTAGGAAAGAGGAATTGACTTCCCCAGCTTACTCTATTAGGTGGAAGAAGTTGACTCACCTTTCCTAGGCTCAGGAATTCATGGCCTGAATTAGGTAGGATTTTAACTAGATGACCTGTGAAGTCTATTCTAACTCCAAGAATATGTTTTAAAAACTAGGCCATGATTTAAGGTTTCCTTATACATAGGAACTTTGAGCTATTTATCCTCACTGAGTTGCTGGATCAAATAATAAAACATTTTATAAACCTTAAAGCATTAAGAAACATCAGCCATTCTTAATAATGGATCCTGCTGCGTGGGGTCTTTGCTCAATCTCTGGAGGGTGGCCTTGGACACGCCTGGTTATAGAGGTAGCAAATTCTATCCAGAGAACACTCAGAGCTATATGCTCTCTCCCCTATGACCAGGTCAAGATTCCTTACAGCCCTAGCCAGCTGCCGGCACATTTTCCAGACCCACAGCTGAGTCTTACCCTTGGACTATCCCTCCAACTTAATTCAAGAATACATGAAGTGACTGCTGTGTGTACAGCATTGCTAGAGGCCTGGCCTCGCATCTACATACTTGGAAATAAGCAGCTCCACAAGGTGGAGGTGGCCACAAGTGGCAGCAGCATGCAGGGGTGTCCAAAGTTCACTGTCACAGGCATTCACATCGGCCCCAGCCTCGAGAAGCTGCTGTACCATCTCCCCATAGTCATCGATGCAGCACTGCAAGCCACAGAGCATTCCCTCAGAGGCCCATCAGAAAACCCTCCAACTCCCCACTCACCCCCAGAGCCCAGAAAGACTTGTGTTTATCTTATCTGCTGAAGGCATAAATTACTCACTGCTGCAGTATCCCCCATGGGCATCAGTGACCCCACATCACCCCCAGAAATCTGTCACTTCATGCCCTTGGTCAGCATTCCCACTGGCTTGAAAAGACACTAACCTGGTGCAGGGCAGTAAGGCCATCCTCGTTGCACAAATTGGGGCTCACACCATTCTGAAGGAACTGTCGGACTGCCAGGAGAAACCAGGACACAGTTAGAGGCCAGGATTGTTAGTAGCAGCTGCAAATGTGCCTATCTCAGTGCATGTGGGGGTGGGGGGAGATTGAAGGAGAACTACTATACCATTACGTAAGAGATTTCCCAGGTGAGCCCCAAGGACAAGGCATGAAAACAGCTTCTTCTCTAAAGCCCCAAACTCCCCATTTCCCTGAGGCAGATGAGATCAGGTTAAGAGAAAGACTAGGCAATGGCATGAAGTAAGAAAAGGAGGGGAATTTCTTTCCAGGCCTTTTCCCACCATATTATTTAGGTCCATGTGGATTAAATAAAAGACAATTATTAGGGCCTGACAAGCTTGATTTCTTTCCCACCTACCACACCTGCCTATTCAAATGATAACCCTGGGCAAGTTACCTTAGGCTGGCTTTCTGGTTAAGATGGGAAGAGGCAGAAAGGCCCCTAACCTTCCAAAAACCCTGCTTAGCTAGGGCTCTGACCAATCCCAGACAGCAAAACACTGACCTTGTAGTGCCCATAAACATCTTGGTAGGATGTTGGCATGGTATGTGGGGTAAACTGAGACCAGTTTACTCTATATCCCCTTTAAAGAGATGAGCTGAGGCAGCAGCAGCATATAGGTAGGAAGGAAACTTCCCAAAAGGGAGTTCCTAGAGCCAATGCTAGAAGGAGACTGAGGATTAGCCATCTAACACCCAAGTCTCTCGTGCACCAGATTGGTCTGGGTAGGGTAGAACAGAGATAGAACAGGAAGGAGCAAAGCAGGCCAGAACTGAAGAGAGCTAGGAAGCATAAGAGATCCATCATTTTGACCTGCACCCTTCAAACTGCACACTCCCTGAACAGCAGAGAAACATGACAAGGGATAGTTTCTCCCTCCCTCAAACAGGGTTGAGGGTATCCTCCAGAAAGGGAAGAGACTGTCATCTGAGCAGCCTCACATCTGCTCCTAGGCACTGCCCAAAGCCAGGAGCCATTTCCTGTTTTCACCTCTTGCTCCACATTCTGCATTTATTTATTCTTTTAATAATGATAGCTAGCATTTATAAAGCACTTTAAAGTTTTCAAAGTGTTATGTATTAACTTAATTGATCATCACAACAACCCTGAGAGGTAGGTGCTATTACTATCCTCATTTTAAAGATAAGGAAACTGAGGCAGACATAAGTTAAGTGACTTGCTCAAGGTTACCAGGTATAAAATGTCTAAGGAATGATTCAAGCTCAGGTCTTTCTGGGTTCTTCCAGTGTTCTATCCACTGTGCCACCTTGCTGTCTCATTTTCCCCTTTGGCTTAAACTGTCTCCTCCATTTTGACCTCCCCTCTACACTTTCCAAATTCTCTTCCATTTTTCTGTTCAGTTGTGGCCGACTCTTCGTGACCCCATTTTGGGTTTTCTTGGCAAAAATACTGGAGTAGTTTGCTATTTCCTTCTCCAGCTCATTTTACAGATGAGGAGACTTAGGGAAACGGGGTTAAGTGACCTGCCCACGGTTACACAGCTAGTAAGTGTCTGAGGTGAGATTTAAACTCAGAAAGATGAATCTTCTTAACTTCAGGCCTGGCACTCTATCCACTGCTCCACCTAGTTTCCATCTTTAAGGCCCAGATATACTTTAGGCAATAATTACCTCTCATTTCTGGTTCTTTAGAACAAACTTTTAAAATTATGAGCCTCAAACAGTAAAATGTTTTTGAACATTCAACCCCAAAATGTCCATATTTACTTATTTTATATCTGCACTAATAATTATATCTATTATAAAATATTAAAAAATGAAAATAAGGATGAGATAAAGATGAAACTACATTTGACCCTAGAATCAATACTCTACTGAGTAGGGTAGTAATATGGTCTTTATTACTTTAGAAGCACTATGTAGGATGGATAGAGAAGTGAAAAACTTGAGACAGGGAGATGGATTAGGAAGAGACTGCAATAATGCAGGTTAGAGGTGATGAGAGCCTGAACTAGGGTGGTGACTATGTGACTGGAGAGGAGATGGATGAGAGAGGTTATGGAAATAGAATCAATAAGATCTGGCAACTGATTAGATATGGGATGTGAAAGAGAGTGATAAGTCACAAGTCTAAAATTATAGAGAGATTATGAACCTAGGCAATTAGAAGGATCATGGCTGCTCTTTCTAGTAATAGGGAAGTTTGGGAAAGATTTGGAAGAAAAAGATAATGTATCTGCAATGCAGATCACAACCCAGCCATGCCTGCTTTTCTCTGTGATTCATCCTGTCTCTTGCCCAACTGAAAAAAAAAAAAAGAAAGAACGGTCGGAGGAGATTCTTATGAAACAGTATCTTAGAACACAGAGCTCACCCACTGAAAGGAGGTGCCTGCTGCAGCTAGGAAATGATCTGGGGAGCAAAATGTGGAGATGCTGGGGTAGAAAGCAGATAGTCACGCCTGGGCAACTGGGCAATGTTCCACGTGCCTGCACTGTGCTGAGATTATAACTGCCTTGAAGGGCCAGTGCCTGTGGCCAGAAAACTTTGGGAGGTCAGAGGCGAAAGAGGGTGTAGTGGGGGAGTGCTGCATGATAATGGGTGAAAGAGATGGTGTAGTGTTGGGAGACAAGCTTATGACTGCCCATCTTCCCATCCTCCAATTAACTGATTACACACCACCTGGGGTCATGCCATAACCTTCCCAGGAGTACACAGACCCTTTTCCAGAGACCAATGTTTTACAATTAGTTACTTACTACTACCATGTGCTCTAGACCTCAAGATCACAATCAAAGGATGACAGAACTGGAAACACCCTTACAGGCTACCAAATCTAACTCCCTAGCTATCCAGAAGAAGATACCAAGGCCCAGGGCACAGAAAGGACATTGTCAGAGACACACAGAAATAGTGCTTCTAAATGTAATAGCCATGTAACAAGTCAGTCAAAAAACTTAACCTGATCTTGCTTGGGGACCACTAATAAAGCACAGTCCTGCTGTCCTCTGTCTTGGTCAGAACACCTCTGGAATACTGTGTTTGGTTCTAGGAGCCACATTTTAGAAGGACACTGATCAGCTGGAAAACATCCAGAAAGCAGCTGGCCTCAAGACAATGTAAAAGAGCCTTGGATCAAAGCATCAGAACTGTTTAGCTGAGAGAAGAGAAAACTTACGAAGAACATTGTTGCTGCCTTCAAGTATTTAAAGAGCTGTCATGTGCAAAAATGATTAGGCCTGTTCTGCTATGCCCTAAAGAGAAAAGAGGCCCAAACCTTAGAACAGGAGGAGCTCTACGTGCTATGGCCATGATGTGGAGGAGCTCTTTGGGGTGTGCGGGTCTGATGGAAAGGGGGATTGCCTCTTCGGCTGTCATGTGCAAGAGTGATTAGGCTCAGTCTGCTCCGGATCAATCAGTTGAAGCTGCAGTTAGATGTTAGTTCAATGAAAAGAGAAACTTCCCAGCAATTTAGAGCTGTCCAAAAGCAGAATGAACCTCCTGGTGAGGTAGTGGGGAAACTGGAGGTCTTCAAACAGAGGCTGAGTGATCACTCGTCCAAGATTCAGTAAAAGGGGTTTCCTGTTAAGGTGAGGTTAGACTAGGATCATAGGATCATAGATTTAGAGCTCCAAGAGACCTTAGAAGTTATTTAATCCTACCCTCTCCCTTTACAGATGAAGAAACTAAGGACCCAGAGAGGTTCTCTTGCCCTAGGTCACAGAGGCAGTAAATGGCAGTCAGGTCTTTTGACTCCAAATACAGCACTATTTCCAATGTTCCACACTGCCTCCCATAGATTATGTCTGAGGACCCTCCCAACTCCTAGATTCAGTGAACTCTGTCCAGAGTCCCTGTCTCTCAGTGTCCTCCAGCTCATGAATGTGGGGAAGAGAAGTCACCTGGCAAGGCTAATTCAACCTACACTTTTCTGCCCTAGAGAAAGGCCTCCCCTACCCTTTAAGGGCCCTGGTGCCTCGTCCTACGAGAAGGCCAAGCCTAGGAGTTCAGTGGAGGGTGGAGGGTGGCAGGGAGGTGCTACCTAGTCATTTTAGGAGCAGACAGTGAATCTTTGTTAGGAATTTTACACAGGAGTCCTAAGAAACCAGATTCTCTTGGGGAAGAGCTATCTAAATTCACAATGGAATGGCACTAGGTACTTCATAGACATGGACTTCACTGACTGTAATCACTCCCTGTCCTTGTGCAGTATAGTAACCTGAGGTTGATACCTGGCTTTCTTAGTTCAGTTCACATGCCTAGGAAATTGAGGAGACTTTTATCACTTGACCTGGCACTGAGCAGCACTACTGTGAAAAGACATGGTTCCGTGGTGCAGCAAGGACAGACCACCAACTTAGCCACTGCCAGAGCTGGCAAATAAGGATGTCACAGAGGTGGGAAGGCCTTGCCAATCTCATTGGGCAGTCTCCTAGGCTTCTGGCAGCAAGAAGGGAGAATTATATGGAAAGGGCCAAGAAGAAGGAGGAGAGCACAGACAATAGTTGGAATACACCGTATTCTTTCTACAGCTCAATCAAGGTCAAATTCTGGGGCAGGGAAAGCTGTATTGCTTGACACCAATGATGGAGATGAAATCAAGACTACCTCCCTGTCCACCCTAGGGTAGCAACTGTGCCCAGGAAGATGTCAGCCTCAGGCAAAGGGCAGAACCACGATACAAGGCATGGACAAGATCCCTGTGATGGATAAAGAGCTGGAGGATAAACACTGCCTTAAAACTCTCAGTTGGAAGGACTTTAGAGGTCATCTGGTCTAACATATACATAAGCAGAGATCCCCTCCATACCATTCCCAAGTCGACATCCTGCTCTACCTTCAGACCTATGGAAATGAAGTATCTGCTATCTCCCAAGGAGCAGAAATCTGTCTTCCTGTAACTTCTACCCCTTACTGCCAGTTCTACCTTCAGAGGACAAGGAGGAAAAAGGTGAATCTCTCTTGCAAATGAAGAGCCTGTAAATACAAGGACAGCTATCATGTTCCCACTAAGGCTTGTCTTTGCCAACTTAAATATCCCTAGCTCCTTCAGCTAATCCTCAGATGATGTGGTCTCCAAGCCCCATATAACAATCTTAGCCACCCTCCTTGGTATGAACCCCAGCTAGTCAGTGTCCCTCCTAAAATGTGGATTCCAGAATTAAACCCAATACTCTGGATGTATTCTTACCAAACAAAGAATGTTTTGGACAGTATCTTTCTATTAATGCTTTGCCAGGAATTTGTCTGGGACTCTCCTAGATGGTTGAGGTAGTCACCTTGCACCACAAAGATGAAAAATAAGAGTAACAGTAACAGTAACAACAATAACTAACATTTATATAGCACTTTCAAGTTTTTGCATTATTTCACTTCTTTTTCATAACTCTGGGAGAGGGGGAGGTGATTTTCTTATCTCCACTTTAAAAATGAACAAACTAGGAAAATGATAAATGTTGGAGAATATGTGGGAAAACTGGAACATTAATGCATTGTTGGTGGAGTTGTGAACTGATCCAACCATTCTGAAGAGGAATTTGGAACTATGACCAAAGGGCTATAAAACTCTGCATACCCTTTGGTCCAGCAATATCACTTCTAGGTCTGTATCCCAAAGAGATCATAAAAATGGGAAAACATGTACAAAAATATTTATAGCAGGTCTTTTTATGGTGGCCAAGAATTGGAAATTGAGGCGATATCCATCAACTGGGGAATAGCTGAACAAGTTATGATATGTGAATGTAATGGAATACTATTATTCCATAAGAAATGATGAGCAGGCAAACTTCAGAAAAACCTGGAAAGGCAGGAGTGAAGTGAGCAGAACCAGGAGGACAATGTACACAGTAACAGCAACATTGTTCAATGACCAACTTTGATAGACTTATCTCTGCTTAGCAATGCAAAGATTTAAGACAACTCCAAAAGACTCATGTTGGAAAATACTATCCACATCCAGAGAAAGAACTGTGGAGTCTGAATGCAGATGGAAGCATCTTATTTTCTATCCTTTTATTTTGTTTTGTTTTGTTTCTTCTTTCTTCTGATTTCACCTATTGGTTCTAATTCTTCTTTACAACATGACTAATGTGAAAATAAGCTTAATATGAATGTATATGTACAGACTATATTAGATTGCAGGGAGGAAAAGAATGGGGAAAAAATGTGGGACTCAAAATCTTATGGAAAATCACTTAAAACTTTCTGATGACAAACTCCGTCTCCTCTGATGTCCAACACTGTTAATATTTGCACTGCCTTATAGGGTTGTTCTAAGAGGGTACTTGATAGACCCTAATAAGCAAATATGTAAATAATCTGTAATTTCATCTTCTCCACCCTATGTAGGCCTAGACACATCTTCCTATCAAACCACTTTGTAAGTCTGTTCCACTCAATGATTCCCATAACATACATCTTAGTCTGCTATTCAAGGCCTTCCAAAATTGAGCCCTGTACCAAAACAGCCATTCTCTTATAATGGGTAGATATTATTTGTACTAGAGTATCTGTTATATTGTAAAAGTGTAATAGGGATTCTGAATTGTCCTGGGGACGTGGGAAGTGTAATCAAAAGCTCACTCAAGAAGTGAGGACTTCTTAAACTTATCTCAATATATGTCATTTTAGCTCTAACAGTGGCCATGGAAACACAGAAGGCCTTCCTCATAGGGAAACAGGAACTTGGTGGGTAGTCTAGTTGGGGTGGGGAGAGAGGGCTAGGGCTAAAATATGAAGAGAAAGTCATGGGGCCCTTGTAATATAGTAAGCCTAAACCTCAGAATTTTATTCTTTTTAACAGAGGGAAATGAACCAATCTCTGTCCCTCACACAAGACCCTCCATTTCTTATCTTCATGCCCTTGCACTGGATTTTCTCCATGCCTAGGATACTCTCCTTCCTTAACCCCACTACTACCACAACACCATTACTACCACCACCACCATCATCATCATCACCATCACCCTTGTTTCCTTAAAAGCTGAGCTCAAGTCCCAACCCCTTCTTTTTTTTTTAAAGACTGGGTCCCCCTATCTCACTTAGACTGGAAGAGTAGGGCTATTCACAGGTCCAGTCCCACTCTGATCATCATGGGAGCTTTGACCAGTTCAGTTTCTAACTTGGGTTTAAGGGACACCTGATTTTCTTATCCCGCTGCAGATCAGAACTTCTGAGCTTAAGAAATCCTCCAGTCTCAGACTCCCTATGCAGTAGGGATTTCAGGTGTGTACCACCACACCTGGCCAAGTACCACCTTCTACATGAGGCCTTTCCTGATTCTAATGAGCTACTACTGCCTCCCCACCCTCTCACCCCTGAATTACCCTGCATTTATTTTATATATAGTAATATTTATACATGTACAGTTTATCTCTCCTGATAGATTTTAAGCTCTCTGATGCCAGAGACCATTTCATTTCTGTTTTTTTAACCCCAGCACTTGGCACAATGCCTGGCACATATACTCCAATTCTCAACTGCATCTGTGATTTCATCAATTTGGGAGTTGCCTGAATTGCTGAAAACTGCAATTCATTCATGCATGCCAATCCTATGTGACTGTTGTCCACATCCTCCCAAAAGTCTGCCATAGGGACTCTACCCAATGCACTACAGCAAGGGTTCTTAACCTGGTGTCTGTGACCTTGTTTTTAAAATATTTCAATAACTATATCTCATCATATTTGGTTTCCTTTGTAATCCTACGTATTTTATTTTATGCATTTAAAAACATTATTCTGAAAATGGGTCCACAGACTTCTCCAAGAGGGTCCATGACACAAAAAAACTTAAAAACTTCCGTGCTACAGGTTTTCTTTACTTTCTCTTGACATTGGACACTCTGGCTATCCACTTGTCATCCCAAACTACTGCCACATGACCAGTTCATCTTCTCTACCTATCATACAATTTCTTGATGATATCCTTTATTTCTTCAGAGTTCTTCATTGGTTTATGTTCTAACGTGCTCACACCCACCATATACTTCTCTATTACCTCCTATGTAACACTTGTTTTTAGTTCTTCAGAGGCAGTGGTACTCCTTATCTCAATGACATATAACACCAGTAAAATGTGATACTGGAAAAAAAAATTTTTTTCATGAGAAGTTTGGGGTCAGCAAAAGAGTTTTGCAATTTCTTTTTTCCTTTTTAGTTTTTTTTCAGTTAACAAGTATTTATTTTCTGTCCCCCACCTCCTCAATTAAAAAAAAAAAGAAAAAGAAAACCACTGAAACATATAACAGATATTCACAGCCAAACACATCCCCATATTCATAGCAAAACAAATTCCTTCATTGGCTACATCCCAGTATGTCTTATTCTGCATCAAGTTCATCACCTGTCAGGAGAGCAGTAGCATGCTTCATCACTGGTCCTTTAAAATTGTGGTTGGTCATTGAATTAATCAGAGTTCTCACAACTTACAAAATTGTTTGTCTTTACAATGTTGGTGTAATTATATAAATTGTTCTCCTGGGTCTGCTTCCTTCACTTTGCATCAGTTCATTAGTCTTCCTATATTTCTCTGAAATTATCCCTTTCATTACTTCTTATGGCACAATAGAATTCCTTTACATTCAAAGACCATAAAGTGTTCAGCCATTTCTCAATTAATGGGCACCTCCTTATTTTCTAGTTTTTTTCCACTACAAAAAGAGCTGCTATAAATATTTTTGTATACATGGGTTCTTTTCTTCTTTCTATGATCTCTTTAGGTTATAGGCCTGGTAGTAGTTATCACCATATCAAAGGATATGCACAGCACAGTGACTTTGGGGATATAGTTCCAAACTGCTTCCCAGAATGGCTAAACCAATTCACAGCTTTAATAATGCATTAATATTCCTATTTTCCCAAACTTTGCAATTTTCTAAAAATAATCCAATCTGCTATCTTCCCCTTGGCTCAACTCATCACTTTGCATACAGTTATACATACTTTGATAAGGGAAGCTCTATGGGGTGTAAATCCACATGCAATTTGAAATCTGGACAATAGACATTATTGATCTATTCAGTCTTTCCCATGTGGATGGACAAGTCAAACTATTTTGAGTGATTTCAAGTTTCTGAAATGTTCTGGAGCTATTTGATGCAATCAAATATTATCTAAAATATTTATCCAAAAAGACGAGCATCTGAGGGCCTTATCACCTACAATCATTCTTTCTTCCTGTATTCTGCACTGGATCTCCCCCATCACAGTAAAGAACATTTTTGGTGAGTTTACCCCTCCCTATTTCATAGTTCATAATCAGAGGGTCATTAAACAGGGTTATTTCTGTTAAATTTTTGAAGGAAGATAGAATGATCATGATTCTTGATGTATGGGATGGAATGTATCGTGTTGCAAAAGAGCCTGTAATGGGAAGAGATAGGAAGAGAAAGTAAATTTTTGTTGATTGAAAAAAAACCTTTTAATTTTCTAAAAAAAAAAAGAGAAAAAAATTAAAAAGCAGCTTTCATTTTTTACTGAATCGAATGCTTCTTTTTCTTAGAGGGGGGTGGGGGAAACCTACAAACAATAAGCACAGGGGAATCTTATATTCTCTACCTCTGTCAGTTAATTGTAAAATGGTAAAGATGTGGTCTGTTGTTGAATATTGCTTATGAAAGTGCTTTTTCACTACTAATACCCTCATTGAAGATGCCCTCCATTTATGTATAAAGAACTCAAGGAGAGAGGGGGGAGCCAAGATGGCAGCTTGAAAACAAGGACTCACTTAAGCTCTCCCCCAAATCCCTCCAAACACCTGTAAAATATGACTCTATACAAATTCTAGAGCTACAGAACCCGCAAAATGACAGAGGGAAACAAGTCTCCACCCCAAGGGAGCCTGGATGGTCGCTGGGAAGCATCAATCGCACCATGCTGGGAACAGAGCACAGCTCAGCATAAGCTGCGCCAGGACAAACCAGGCTGGGAGTAGACTGGCTGAGCAGGCCTCAGGGCCCTAAATCACTGAGCTGTGGCAGTTACCAGACTTCTCAACCCACAAACGCCAAAGACAACAGAACAGGTCAGTGGGAAAACTGCTGGATCTGTGTGAGAGAAGTGCACAGTCTGGCCCCAGACCCAGGGGCAGTGGAGGTGGCAGAGGTGGCATGGCAGCAGCAGCAGCAGCAGCAGGAAGCTCTGGCAGCTACTTCTGGAGCTCCAGCGGCAGCTGCTTCCAGAGCCCCTGGCCCACATGGTGGGAGGAATCAAACAGCGGATCACAGCAGGAATACAGAGGCAGGATTCTCTTGCTTTGCCTTGCTTGGATCTGGATCACAGTCCTGGTTGGTGGTTCTTGGGAGAGGAAGAGGGCTGGTGTTGCAGAGTTTGCAGTGACTGTGAAGAGGGAGTCCTCCTGGTAGTTACACAGCAGAATGGAGTGCTTGCACTCACAGACCAGACCACAGGCCAGGATAAGAGCATCATACCATCTCAGAACAGAAGTAGCTCTGAAAACAGCAGTGCAAAACCCCTGAAGCTTAGGACAAAGCACTCTTCACTCTGAAAGCAGTCATACCCTGACAAAAAGCTCAAAAGTCAAGTAACTGGCTAGGAAGATGGGCAAGCAGTAGGACTCAGACTATAGAATCTTTCTTGGTGACAAAGAAGATCAAAACATACAGCCAGAAGAAGTCAACAAAGTCAAAGATCCTACATCAAAAGCTTCCAAGAAAAATATGAATTGGTCTAAGACCATGGAAGAGCTCAAAAAGGATTTGGAAAATCAAGTAAGAAAAGTAGACGAAAAATTGGGAAGAGAAATGAGAGTGATACAAAAAAATCATGAAAAACAAGTCAACAACTTGCTAAAGGAGACCCAAAAAATACTGAAGAAAATAACATCTTAAAAAATAGACTAATCCAAATGGCAAAAGAGCTCCAAAAAGCCAATGAGAAGAATGCCTTAAAAGGCGGAATTGGCCAAATAGTAAAGGAGGTCCAAAAGACCAATGAAGAAAACACTTCCTTAAAAATTAGAATGGAGAAAAAGAGGGACAGATAGGGGGGCGGAGCCAAGATGGCAACTGGAAAGCAGTAACTGGCGTGAGCTCCCCACCAAGTCCCTCCAAAAACCTATGAAAAAATGGCTCTCAACCAATTCTAGAACTGCAGAACCCACAAAGGGGCAGAGGGAAGCAGGGCTCCAGTCCAGGTCAGCCTGGATGGTCTCAGGGTAAGGTCTGTCCCGAACAGAACTCCCAGCCCCCAGCCGAGGGGAGCGGAGCTGAGCCGAGCAGAGCCCAGAGCGGCGCGGCGAGGCGCGGCGCAGCAGACCGCGGACCAACGAGACCAGGAGTGGAGCAGAGGGTGCCTTAACACGCAGAATTACTGAGCTGTGGCATGTACCAGACCTCACAACCCACAAACAGCAAAAGGTTAGTGGGGAAAGCGGCGGGACG